>CM068313.1:33007495-33024995 GCA_034766995.1 Acanthacorydalis orientalis | reverse complement strand
ATTCTCCACACTTTAGTTAAAATATTTTCATTCTTTTTGATAGAATTCGTAAAAGTACGATGGGTAACAAAATTCATTACCATATTTTTTGAATATCTTGAAAAATAAAAATCTGCATTTAATTTTTTATATTTATTTGGTAACTATAAGAAAATGGTTCTATAACATTACATAATTTATCTATTTTAAAGTATTTTACATCAATATTTCTTTAATAATTGTATCAGTTCATGTGTTGTTGCAATATGGTTGATAAAAACCATTTAAAAATACATTGTTTGAAATTCGTTTTTTTAATGATCAGCATATGTTTTATATGAACATATTAGTTTTAGCAAACAACCAGTGTTCAACTTTGTATTCACCAATTTTTTTACTTTATAATTGCAAAAAAACCTGTTTGTGTATGTATGTATATATATATATATATATATATATATATATATATGTAATTTTTTTTATAAATGCTATTTTAATTCTTTTTTTAGCAAAAAACTATATGTTTATAAGTTGAACCCAACATAAATTAATAGTATTTACTTAATCAATGCTGACTAATAAAAACATGTTATACATGTTTTAAAAATTAAATACAAAAAAGAATTATAAACAACAATAACATGAATTTATACATTTATCAGGATAATTCTTTTTTATTATAAAAAATAAAGTGATATGAAATAATATAAATAATTAATAAAAATATATAATGTATTTAAAAAGCAAAACTAATTATTACTCTCCAGTACACATTATTGTTTAATTTCATTATATTATGTAAAATTATACATTTTATAAAATTTGAAAATGCACCATTTTTTCAATTTAATGTGCTGAATATTATTAAGTGCTGCAAATTAGAATTGTTACAATAAGAAACTAAATAATACAAAAAAAATAATATATAGAAATATGAAATATCAACTTTATAATTGGGTGTATATATAGAAATTGATCTCATTATTTCAGTGTTTTATTCTTTAAATTTATATTATTAAACAATAATAATATAAGAAGATATTAAAACACTATTATTTATAGCAAAGTACTATTACAGTTATGTGAAATATGTAATGTTTATTGAATGTGTTCTCTCTTTTAGATTGCCAAATGAATGTTGTTACTCATCCTTGAAAGATGCAGTTAATGTAAATAATTTATTTTTAGCTCAATTTGTATTTCGTTATTAACAATAATCTTCCAACCAGCTAAATCAATGTTTAATGAGACTGAAAATAGTTGTTTAATTATTATTTTTGGGTATATTCGAAACAGAAATATTTATTAATAATCATAGAAAAAAATAATATGAATAAATATTTCCTCATGGTAAACTTTTCTTAAATGTTTTAATTTAAAATAATCAGGAAAGTTATACTAAAAAGATAGTTCATATAGTACAATTTAATAACCTAAATTATTTAATAAAGTTGATCTGATTCGAAATAACCCGAACATAAAATATTATTTTAAGCAATAATTATTTACTTATTTTCTTCAAAACAACACCGATCATAATAGTATCTTAAAAACAAGTAAAAAATAAAATAAAAGACACATTTTTGTAATATTTAAGAATATAAAATGTTAATTTGTAATTACATATTTTGTACAGTGTACATAATGACAAAAAGTATACTAATGGACATGTCAAATAATTCAAATTGTGGTTGGAGGTTTTTTTTTTATTTATTATTTAGTATAAAATGTAAACAGTCAATATTGTAATAATTGTATTTTTGTTACTATTTCATTAAGTTAAATTTGTGATTTTCTGCAGAATTTAATGTAGTTAATTTTATTTTTATATATTGTAAAATTCATCAAATATTATCTGGAGTATTATACTAAAAATATTTTTTTCAAATAATTTGCATATTATGTAAGATTTGAAACATATTGTTTTCAACAATAAACTGAAATGGAGACCAGATAAAATAATTGTAAAACTCTTACCAATGCATGTATTCTATAAAAGTATCAGTCTCCATACAATATTTTAGAAAAATCAAAAAGAAAATAACTAAAAAATAATATAATTTAATATGTATATTTAATGATGTTTGAAAAAGTACTTTATCTGTTTGTATGTACTTGGGTATGTGCATATACACATACTCTTGCTTGTACCTACATGCATGATATATGTGTATGTGTGTGTGTATATATATATATATATTTACATACACACACGCTCATATATAGTTGTACATTCAAAACATCATAAACACGTTATATATTTAAAAGTTGCTGTAAAACGTTTTGCCCTTTAATTTTATTCTACAATCAACATTCAGTTTTATAACATTAATACCAAGAAAATAATATATTATTTCTCAGTCTTAAGAAGTATGTTGTGTATTAAAACTATTATGGACTTAATTGAATTGTTTAAAAATATTTGTAAATAGTTAGTGTTAATATTTAATATAAAAAGCAAGTATTTATGTATATATAGTGTGGTTTAATTATTGTAAAAATATCTATGGCAATATTACCAATTAATGTGTTAATCAACCAATTGGTATATAAGCTTAACTATGTATGTGTCACTGACAACCTAAATGTGTCACAACATGTGTTAAAATGTTTATGTGTGGTTTATTATATTAGAATGAGAATGAATGGTTGATTACATTTGACATGTGTACATGCGATGTCAATTGTTATGGTTTGAGTATTTATAGGTTGAATAAATTTGTAAAGATGATGTGTGACTGATTTTATAAATATGTTACATTTCATCTAATTCTTTTATTTTTCAGAAATCCAATATTATCTAAAAGCTAGTGTCTCTGGGTTGATTTAATTTTAATTAGCTATCAATGAAGCATGCATTCAGTAAATGATACAAATATGATAAATCATACATGTGTTTATGTATGTGAATATGTGTGTATGTATGTATGTAAATATATATATATATATATATATATATATATATAAATATATATATATATATATATATATATATATATATATATATATATATATATATATATATATATATATATATATATATATATATATATATATATAAAGTACATGTATATACTAACTGCAAGTTTTTGATTTTAAAGGTTGTTTTAATTTAACTGTGATTTTTAAGTTAAAAATTGATATTAATTATAAATCATTAACTAAATAAATATTATTATTGGTACAAGAATGGCCAATGTTACATAAATCTTAAATGTTTTTATTAATAACAAATACATTAAGAATCAAAACATGTTATACATACATATATATATATATATATATACACGTATGTATATAAAAAATATGCAATATTAACGATCAGGCATATTAAGTGCTGTATCTAAAACAGATTTTACTAATTTTGCTTGCTTTTTATTTTCTATTATACATTTTTTAATTTGATCTTCAGTTAATGGGCTACCTCCAGGTTTATGAACACTACAATAACTATCATCAGCAACAGCAATAGTAATTATTCCAGAACACAGAATTTCTTCATCATTTGTAGGATCTGCTAATAATACTTCACTATAAAAATAAAAAAAAACACTCATTAAAAAAAAATAAAATAGTGTATATAAATATACTTACTCATCAAAAATTGCAAAAGTTGTGGCAATAGGAACAGAATGAATTTTGATTGGCTTTCTTTTGTCATCATGTACTGTAATTGTATCACATTCATTACCATATTCTACTTCTGGTAATGTAACTGAAAATACATTTGAATACAAGCAAATACGTGAGTAAATTTTTGTTTTACAATAAACAACATAATTTAACAAACAATATATGAAACTGTAATTTTTATTATAAAAAAATAACATTTGAAAACAAAAAAAAATGAAATACAATTGATTTACGAATGTGAGTTTTAAAAATTCTGTTTATTTTCAACATTGAGTCCAGTGAATTGGTTAAATAATATCAATGTGCTATTTCTAAAAGTATAATTTTCCAATGGTTCTTAGGATGGTTGAACTGAATAACAAGCACACAAACTCATAACTTATGCAAACATTTCACAGGTCAGAAATTTTGTGTAGTAATGAAGGAATTTTTTGATTCCTAAGAATTACAGTATATTTTTTTTATTAATACTTGACAATGCTTCTTAGGCACTCTTTTAATAAGTAACATTACAGAAATGTGAATATACCAACCTGTTTTCAAAGCAGCGATGAGAGCAAGAAGACAGGCATCAACAACAGATCCATTATAATCTAAACAAATCATATCACAATATAAAACCCAGGATAATTTATCTGTATGTATACACAAATCTTGAAGATTTATACAACTTGAATTATCAATTATCCTAGCAATAAGATCTGATGTTACTTGTGCTTGATCACTAGGTGGTCCTGGTCGAAATTTTTGAGAGCATAATGGGGGTAATTCTACATTGGGAATTAAATATCCTTGATCTGGTTCTTGTGCTTTTGGTTTTGCTAATTCCTTTTTGAAAAAATGTAAGTATATATATATATGTATACCATTTTTCTATTATTTAAACAATAACTTACAGCTTTAATACCACATATAACAACAGTATTTCCGATTTTAACAGTTGCTGAACCATCAGCATTAGTTACTGATCCAATATTAATCACAACAGGTCGAAAATCTAACAATTCTCTGCCGTCTGGTCTAATATCGTGAGCTAAATAATCTCGATAATATTTCACAGGATGTATGATCCTAAAAAAGTTAACCTCAAAAAATAAAAATGTATATATAAATAAATATATACATATATATATATATAATTTTAAAGGTAATACTTGTAGTGTTTGTCCATTTCTTTTTCTTTCCAACACACAAATCATATATCCATTATTATGTTTTTAAAGGGAAATTTAATTTTTAAATAACTAGAGAAAAAATTACATGCCCTCTGTACGCGGAGGATTCAACTAAAAATATCATTTCAAACAAGATACTTTATTTATGATTTCAAATGATAAAGTTGAAAAAAGTCTTACTATATTTTACACGAAATATTTTATATAGAATTCTTTATAGACATATGTATATACAAATTTCTGTATAGCAATGTATGTAACTAATTCATGTATACAACATATCTATATATATATATATATATATATATATATATATATATATATATATATATATATATATATATATATATATATATATATATATATATATATATATATATATATATATATATATATATATATATATATATAATGTTTGTGTATATTAAGTAAATAAACATATAAGAATGATAATACAAAATATGGCTCTCTTCTTATTATTTTAAAAAAGATATATTACACTCATAATAGCAAATTATAGTTTCAGATTAGTATATATCTGATTAATGAAGGTTTCTTCCAATTATATATATATATATATATATATATATATATATATATATATATATATATATATATATATATATGTATATGTAAAAAGCATAATTATTTGAGAAATTCTAGATATAATAAATAGGAAAGGGTTTTGAAAAGACAAAAAAGTGTTTCAATTTAATATCTTTTATTTCAATGTATTTTCAGATATTATAAGAGCTTTCTTTTATTTCCTTATAACCATATACATAACTTTTCTTTTCAAAACAATCAAGAACAGTTCGCTGCACTGCATTGTACTGAATTCTACCCTTATTATTTGCTTTCAATTTCAAAAAAAAGTATTCTAAATAATTTGGGTTCTAAAATAGGTAGTTTTTCAATAATCCACAATAGTAGACTTTGTAATTTTATTCTAGTAGTAGTGTGGGCTAGAGTTTATCATAAACAACGATTCTTAAATTGTTGTTTTTTCTGGACACTTTGAAAGTCAGAATAATGAGGTACAATTATAATGTTCTTTGAATGGTATTAAACCATTCTAATTGTAATCCTAAAATATCGTCGCCTTTGTTTTTTTTTTAATATTCGGTTCACCTTTTTAAGTCATTTTATAGAATTTTTTGAGATATAAAATCATAATATCATATCATGGTTTTATCATCTGTCATAAACGGTTAGATGGCGCCTCATTGTTAGTACTAGTGTACTAGAAAAGGTAAAAAATCGTTCTGCATTTAAATGTTTGAACTTTTTGAAACTATGCTTATAATTCTAAGCAACCATTTACACCAACTTTCGATATTTTTAGATATTTGTAAAACATGGGCAAAACTAAAAGACTAAAACTGACACTTGTACATAAATGACAAAATTTTGACATTATTTGCCAACCATGTGTACAATATACTTAAATGTGGAAGGGGAAAATAACGTTTTTTCCATTGAATCTAAATACGTGGTTCGCGAGCATTGATTAACAATTGAATATTTTATTTTACATCATAAATGTTTTCGATATATAGCTTAAGAAACTATAATATGTGCCATGAAATCAAATTTTAATTCATAATACAATCTCACATATTAGACGCGTATAGATGCGTGACTGATTCTATTATAAATTCAATAATTTTATCAAAATAAATGTTTTAACTGAAAAAATAATGTTTTATGACTACACATAAAATAAAAGTATTTCGTTTCTATGCTTTTCAGTTGTGTAAATTTATTTGACCAAAAAGTTTTATTGTTTGTAAATAGACTCCGTAAAAATAAATATTTAGTAATAAATGGTTAATTTCCATTCTTCGAGTTTTTAAAATTATTAAAATACAAGAAATAAACTTCTATTAAATGAGAATAGTATTGAAACATACATTTTGTAATTAATTAAATCTATTATTAAGACAGTAGATTAGAAATTTCATGCAAATATTTATCAGTTTTTATTTTTACATAATTCATAAAATATTTTTAATATAGCTCAAATTAGTAAGAAAATTAATATTAAGATAAAAATTAAGATCATTTTCTGTTATTTCTGTAGCAATATCACTTGTGGTTTTTAAAAAAAATTGTATCTACAAAGTGCATAATGTCGTTTTGAACTTTATTCATATAATAAAAATTATGTTTTTATCTCTTTGTACGATGATTTGAAATATTAAATATTTTACAGTTTTGGTGCAAACTTTTTTATAATGCTAATATTGTTACCTATAAACTTATTCATTAGCACTGCTGTATTTTTCATAACTTTAATATAGTCCTAGTGTGGCTATTTGATACCACTGGAATAAAATCTCACATCTGGCATCTCATGTTAATCAGTCTTTATTATGTCTCACGGCATTGGTCAGTTCAATCGAGCGCAGTTTTTTCAACGTACGACCAGCTGTAGCAGCTTGGCTTGATATTGCTGAACCAGTCATTTGTTGTAGATATGTTTTAGTATTTTAAAGTAGCCTTAGACGCATTAACGTAATAGTTTTAAGTTAGATTCTGTAATTTTTAAATCATTTAATTTAATTTAAGTATAACTTTTATATTAAATTAAAGAAATAAATTTGTAAACATGGCTTCCATCCGAATTCATGAAGATCAAGAAAACGTTAGAGTAACAGAAAATCGACGACCAGGAAAAGATGTACCTCAGCAGCACAAACGAAGTGTGTTAGGTGCAATTGATAATAAACAGTTAAATATTCAAAATCGAGTTAAACAGGTAACCGCCATTTTCATACGTATGAACCCTATAGTTTATCGTAATTTATTTGAATGTTTTAACTTAAAATAGATAGGTTTATAAGTACCTCATACATTTACTTCTTTTTTGTGTTGAAAAAATAAGATGAAGTATTTTGTATATTACAGCAGTATATACCACAAAAAGAAAATGATAAACATATTTTTCCACAAAAGTTGTCAACAGCTATTCATGTACCAGTCGCTCAATTTGAAGCATTTAATGTGTATGAAGATAAAAAAACCACGTCAATTGTTGAAACGAAAAAAGAATCAAAAGAAAATATTAAACCTAAAAAAGAGGAACATACTCTAGAAGAAACAACATGTAGACTACCGTCACAGAATGTAGAGTCTGTAAATCTACCAACTCTATCTGATACTAGCATAGTGAGTGAATGTCCTATGAGTGTTGATAAATCTATAAGAAAAATTACTATTGAAAGTAGTGTAAAACGAAAAGATGAAATTCTTTATGATCTCATTGAATATAGAGATGACATTTATAGATATATGAGAGAATGCGAGGTGAGTAAAAAGTAAATAAATTAAATTTTAATGAAAATAATATACCTATTTATTATTTTAGTTTAAGCATAGACCTAAAGCAGGTTATATGAAAAAACAACCAGATATAAATGCTTCTATGAGAACAATTTTAGTTGATTGGCTTGTTGAAGTTGGAGAAGAGTATAAGTTGCAGACAGAAACACTTTTTTTAGCAGTATCATACATTGATCGGTTTTTAAGTTTTATGTCTGTTGTTAGGGCAAAATTACAACTTGTTGGCACAGCAGCTATGTTCATTGCTGCGTAAGTTTGTATTTTATAATATTAATACATTCACTGAATTTAATTTTTTACCAGTATCAATAATGGATTAAATGTGCGTGTATTTACAAATGTGATAGCTGAAGAAAATGTGTGTGATTTAAGTATTTTAATGACATTTTAGATAAGTTTTTTGTATTAAGGGTTATTTTTTATATTACATAGTGTAAAATATTAATTTGTCTTCTTCATATTTTAGAGCTGTAAATTCAGATTATTTTTTTAATTTGGTAAGAAAGTATTGAAATCTGTTTCAGTAAATATGAAGAAATTTATCCACCTGATGTTACAGAATTTGTTTATATAACAGATGATACGTACAATAAGAAACAAGTCCTTCGTATGGAACATCTAATATTAAAAGTTCTTTCATTTGATTTGTCTGCACCAACCACACTGTCATTTTTAAAACATTTCTGTGTTACTCAAAACATGGATGAAAAGATTATGTATCTTGCTATGGTAAATTTTTTATTTTTAGAATTAATATTTTGTTTACATTTATTTGATATATGTAATATTTTGTATTAATTGAAGTATTGATCTAAACTGTTGGTCTTTCATTTTTCAAATATTCTAATAGTGTATGTATGTATGTGCGTACGTACATTTATGTATGTATATATACTGAGTAATATGAAATTTTATTATAAAATTATTTTAAATTTCTTTTTAGTATCTTTCTGAACTGTCATTGTTAGAGGCAGATCCATATTTACAATATTTACCATCACATTTAGCAAGTTCTGCAATTGCATTAGCTCGGTATACTTCGAATGAAGATCCATGGCCAGTTGAATATGAACAAGCAAGTGGATATAGGCTAGAATATTTAAAACCATGTATAAGACATCTTCATCAAATGTTTACAAATGCTTTAACTCTTAGTCAGAAAGCAATTCAAGAAAAATATAAAACCGCATCACACTTACATGTTTCAAAGATACTTCCTAAAGAATTTTCACCAGACTTTTTTAAATCTATTGACTCACATGTAGCTTCAGTAGGATCTGTTCAGTGATTTGTGACTTCAAAGGCATAAGTATTAGTTTTATTGATGAATACTGTGTTTTTCTTTTCAGTGCTTTATTTTTGTTAATGAATTTTCATTGTTTTCATTTTAAATTATGTACATATTATTTTGCCATTATGTAACTAATGTAGAAATGCAATGGTTACATTTTTCGAGTGGTACAATTTAATAGTAAGGAAATCTTAATTTGTAACTTTTTTACAATTTTTGCATGTAGTGTTGGAATGAATTAAAGAGTTGTAAAGAAGAAGGCTCTTTGTTTTATATTGTATGATTTTATTAGTTTAATTTATTATGTTAATGCATATTTATAAGTGAACAGAATGCCATTAAAAATTGTAAAAATGTTTATTATCCATAAGAGTATATTTTGTATAGTTATACTCAATATGAAGATATTTAATATATTTTGAATATTTTAGATTTTTTTAACCTTTTTATAATGGTTTTAATATTTGAAGACTTTCTCACAATACCGTGTAGATTATCAAAGGTATAGTGATTAAATTTTGTATGAAATTTTTAGTTCTAGTGATTCCATAAGTCGTGATTTTTTTTACAATAACTTAACAATGTTAATAATATAATATTTGTTACAAAAGACACATGTAAAATTACTTATTTCTGATATTTCTGTAAAGTATTATAAACCTGTCGAATAAAATCAAATTGCAATAAATATTAAATTTTTGTAATTAATTTTATTAATGCCTCTGCCATAGTAGTAGTTTTCATTAAAATTAGTACTATTATTTTATCACATAGATTAGTTTTAACTATAGTTCACAAAAAAAAACATTACGGATGCTCGTTAAAAAAAGATTTTAAAAATCTAGTAAAGTGCTATATGTATTGTGCTATATGTATATATATATATATATATACACGTGTATGTATATATTATGCACACACTATATTTACAGAATGTTCTCAAATACTTTCAATATTTTTTTCAATTAATTGCATTAAAAAACAATGTACTTATTTGAACTAATGTTTATGTATTACTTTGTATTTATCCTAAAACATATTTTGTATTATTTGTATTGTGTGTAACAAATACTTTGATATATCTGAAGCAAATATAAAATGTGAATTATATTAATACTGCATTTAATTTTTTGTATTGATTTTTTTGCCAGGAAATGATTGTAACAAGATTTTAATTTTATACATTTTTTTTTCTCTTATACCATCATAACACAAATTTAATTGTCATAGTACTAAATACACAAACACTTATGTATGTGTGTGTATGTATATTATATATATATATATGTATGTGTGTTTGTATGTTTATTAATTAATATAATAGAATATAGCTTTAAACTTAAATAAAATTTATCTTAACAAAATAAGAAATTTTAAAAATGTATTTTTATGAAAATAAAATGTTTATTTTAATACTCAAGATTATTTTTTTAAATTCGTTAGGTTTTTATTGTTTGTACTAAAATCATTAAAATATTTTTTTGTTAGATTACATATGTATGTATATATATATATATATACCCACACACACATACATACTACAAAATACACTATATTTTTATTATTTGTAGCATGTTAATCTGTGGTATAAAAATTGTGTTTCAATATGTAAATATGTTATACTCATATTCATTTTTAAGATTTTTTTTTGTATGGGTGTAATTTTAGATTAAAATGGTAAAAGATATTTAATATTCATTGAAATGATAAACGGTTTTTATTATAAATTACTCAAAAACTTATAAAAACACCAATAATGTGATAGTGTTATAGCAGTAAAATAAATTTAGTTGTAACAGAATTATTGTTTATATTATTTAATATTACTTTTTAATTTCAATAAAAGATAAAATTCCAAAAACCATATTAATATTGAAATTTGTTTTAAGGCTTTTAGTTTTTTTTGTTAAAACCGGTTTCACTGAAACAGTTGAATGACACTTCTTTTGAATATGGTGACATATATTTTATAATTTACAAAACTATTTTATAGATTATATTTTAAGTTCATATATTTCGTAACAGAAATAATTTTTAAAGTACTGCATATAAAAATAAGTAATTTTGTAACATCAAATATTTAAGAGTATGAACATTTTATGATTATTAAAAGATAAGAAAAATAAAATCAATGTTTTTCAAAGAATTACATTTATTATATTTTTTATACTGTAAAATAAGATTAACAAAGCTTATCAAAAGTAGATAAGCCATACGAATTTAATTATAAGTATATTTTATGAATTTATCATTTTCATACGCGTGGCAGAAACAAATTGTTTAACAGACAATAAAATTAAAATGGAATTCATTATGTTTTAAAACTAGTTTAAAATGTATGTTCTGATGTTTTTATACCTATGTGACGTGTGCTACAAGAAAACTGGAAGGTTATAGAATAGCTTTCGTGTTATAAACAATTAGCTTTTTCTTTCGTTTATTTTGTGCTTGAATAAGGACGTGAGAGTTGTTTTGCCATTAGTATTATTCTTTCTTGTGTAATATCATCCCTTATTTTATATATATCCAATTATATATAGATTTCTTTCATAATTTAATTTAAAATCATTATCAAATCATTATAACCAATAAATAAAATAAATGCAAATGATGTATAAATAAAATGCGGCGTAATTTAAAAAGCTTTTTAAAATTTATACTTTTGGCTGGAGTGACGGTTTTTTCTACCGTATTAGTTTTTCGTTATGTACGACCTCCACATTATAATAATGTAAGACAAGAAGTTATGCTTCAACAATCAAATGAATTAAATCTAGCACCACCAGGCTCCCCTTTACATGTAAGCATTTAAATTTTAAGTGAAGGTTATTTTATTGAATAATATTTCTATTTAGTTACAGGAGTTTGAAGATGATAATGAAAAAATTGATTGGCATGACTATAAATATATTGAAAAGGATAAGAACAGAACAGGTATTTTAGTTGTTAATCATATACATATATATATATATATATATATATATATATATATATATATATATATATATATATATATATATATATTTATATTTGTAG
Organism: Acanthacorydalis orientalis; assembly: GCA_034766995.1. NCBI lineage: Eukaryota > Metazoa > Arthropoda > Insecta > Megaloptera > Corydalidae > Acanthacorydalis > Acanthacorydalis orientalis. The sequence continues at coordinate 33,012,536 of CM068313.1, read as the reverse complement.
GTGTTGGGGAGCAAGGTAAACCTGCTTATCTAACAGCTGCAGAAAATGATATAAGAGATAAGCTTTTGAAAGTAAATGGTTTTAATGGTGCACTTAGTGATAAAATTTCATTAAATCGTGCTATACCTGATATCAGGAATGCAGGGTAATACTTTAATTTATTAATGTATTAAAAATAAAAATCAGCTGTATTATATTATTTTTTTATTAGATGTAAAGCTAAAAAGTATCTGAAAAATTTACCCAGTGTTAGTGTGATAATTCCATTTCATAATGAACATTGGAGTACATTATTACGTACAGTTCATAGTGTAATTAATCGATCACCTAGTAAGTTATTGAAAGAAATTATTTTAGTGGATGATTGCAGTACAAAAGGTAAAGTTTCTTGAATTATACAAAGTGTGTATTTATACAGTTTTATTTTTATTTTTATATTAAAAAAATAAAAAACTTGTTCAGTATGTTATATAAAATTGTTATTATTGAATATTACATTTAGATAAATTTTAATAATAATAAAAATGAAATATTTTACATAATTGATATGTGATACTGTTTTTAATTTATATCTTTTATGTTTTATGATCAAAAATGTATTAGTATATCAAATGTTGATTATATATATATATATATATATATATATATATATATATATATATATATATATATATATATATATATATATTGAAATAGACAGTGTATTGAAATGTTGATAAGGTTTATTTTGAAAATTTGTTTCAGATTTTACAAAAAAGCCATTAGATGATTATGTAAGTGCAAATTTAACCAAAGTTAAAGTAATTCATTTGCCAGTACGAGAAGGTTTAATTAGAGCTAGATTAGCTGGTGCAACCATTGCAGCAGCTGAAGTTCTTATTTTTCTTGATTCTCATACTGAAGCTAATGTAAACTGGTTACCTCCATTGCTGGGTATATATTTTTATTATAATAAAATGAAATAGTACTATATGTTTAAAAATATAAATTTTGTAAATAGTATTTATTATGTAAATGATATTCTGAATTTAAATGTGTTATATGTATTTTTTTAGAACCAATAGCTCAGGATTATAAAACATGTGTTTGCCCATTTATTGATGTCATTGCTCATGAAACATTTGAATATAGATCTCAAGATGAAGGTGCAAGAGGGGCTTTTGACTGGGAATTTTATTATAAAAGATTACCTTTATTACCAGAAGACTTAAAACATCCGACTGAACCATTCAAGTATGTTTTATATATATTATAGTATTACTGTACCCATTTAAAATATGTTTTAATGTGTACTATTTATTTTATTTTAATTTGTGTGAAAGTTTTATAATGAAAATTTCTATATTATCAATCATGTAGTAAAGAAATGTTTTTATCAGTATAAGATATATTTTTAAAATAAAATATTAACTTTATAAATAACATTCAAGAAGAAACAGTAATAAATTAATGTTTAATTGTTAGGAGCCCAATAATGGCTGGAGGTCTTTTTGCTATTAGTGCAAAATTTTTTTGGGAACTTGGTGGTTATGATGAAGGATTGGAAATTTGGGGAGGTGAACAATATGAATTAAGTTTCAAAATCTGGCAATGTGGTGGACAGATGTATGATGCACCTTGTTCTCGTGTAGGACATATATATCGAAAATTTGCTCCGTTTCCAAATCCTGGCAAAGGTGATTTTGTAGGAAAAAATTATCGCCGTGTAGCAGAAGTTTGGATGGATGAATATGCTCAATATTTATATAATAGAAGGCCACATTATAAAAGTATTGATCCAGGTGATTTAACAGCTCAAAAAGCTATTCGTGAAAAGCTTCAGTGCAAACCTTTTCATTGGTTTATGGAGAAAATTGCATTTGATTTGCCTCTTAAATATCCACCAATTGAACCTGATGATTTTGCTAAGGGAGAAATTCGAAGTATAGCTGCTCCAGAATTATGTGTTGATTCTGGTCACTTGGATGTAGATATTCCCTTTGGATTACATGAGTGTACAAAAAGTAAAGATAGTACTAGAGAGCAAAATTTCACATTAACATGGCATAAAGACATACGGCCAAAAGGAAGAACTAAATGTTGGGATGTTTCATCATCTTTAGATAAGGCATCAGTTTCTCTTTATTCTTGTCATGGAATGAAAGGAAATCAGCTGTGGAAATATGATGTGGTATGAACATTATATATATATATATATATGTATAAAGCTATTAAAAGTTTAAAATTATCTTATAAATATTTTCACTATAATCTGTATAGAGTTTGAATAATGTATTTTTTTCTTTAGAATCATCAGTGGCTTATACATGGTGGAAATCCTAGATGTTTAGATGCAGATTTAGGAGCAAAGAAGATATATGTTACAAAATGTGATGAAAAATCTTTAACACAAAAGTGGAGATTTGAAATAGTAGATTTAAAAGCTCTAGCTAATTGGGATTCTATAGGACCACCATAAGTAGTATTTGCATATTAGAGTGCATATAAAATTCTTTCAGGGTTGAACTATTTAATTTTTAAAATGGTATACACATTAAACCAAGTAATTATTTTTGTCACTCATTGTTATGAGACAAAAATTGTCCACTTTTTAGTATTGCCATATTTATTTAATTTAAATGTGCAATAAATATAATGATAAATTTCAAACGTGATATATTGAAAATACTTATCTGTGAATATTCTCGTTAACAAAATGTGACTTTAAATATGTTTTTAAAATATTGAGAGTGCTATATACACTTATAAGACAATAAGAATAATAAATTCCATTGCCATACTTTACTAGTTGGTAGTTTACTATTAATATGTAATCGTGATTTAGCCTTAAAATTAAAAAAAAAAAACACTGCAGTATTCATTTTATGCTGTTTTCAAATGTATGATGTACTTAATATTCATAGAAGAGTTATATTTATATATTTGCAATAAATAATTTAGTCTTATTTTTATATGTAATTGTATATGTTTATATATGTATATATGCATGTATGTATATATATATATATATATATATATGTAATATGTGCGTGTGTATATATACACACATAATTTGATCCAATTATGAATTAAATAATAAACTTTATTTTTTTTTGACAATACTAAACTTAATTTTAAATTTGGATAAGCATATAGCTTTTGTATTCATGATATTTTAAATGTGATCTTTTAGTGCATTATCTAATATTTGTTAAATTTTATCATATTAAAATCAATACAAATTATAAATTATTGGTAAGTTATGGAAGTAAAATATATTTGTATACATATGCACATATTTTAATTTTTGTATTTATTTTTTAAAATTGAAAGTAAAGGTTAATTCTTATTAGTTTAATTGTTCAAATTTACAGAAATTATTTATTATTTTACTTCATTGATGGATCTTCATACAATATTTTATTTAATGGTTTATTTTTTGAGGTGATGGAAGAGAATAACTGTGATAATATTGAAATAAATTGATATTTGGTATAAGTAATGAAGTTAATAGTTAGTACAAAATTATATTGTCTCTTATTAATAATAACACGACAATGAAATTGTATTAATTGTAATTTTGAAGTGAGTTGGATAATATCAGTGGAATCTTGTGATCATAATTGATATTGATTACTAGAGTGACTGATTTGTAGGTGCATTTGTTATGTTTTATTTTTTTTAGAACAAATCATTATTTTTCACTAATTGTACATTTTTTTTGCATTTATTCAAATAATTCCATTGTAGACTATTTTATGACAATTAATTTACAAATCAGGTTTGATGTAATTGAATATATAAAATTTTTCACTAGCCTGATCACTGTTTTGAGATTAAAATAAAATATTTTTCAATTATCTATACATTCATAAATGATTATTATATATATTTGAAAGTAAAGAATGAGTTTGAAATATAATTTGTAACATACATTTTTATTATCAACTGAATTTTTATAATGTACATTATATAGCTAGAGGTTGTTAAAATATAAACATTTATCAGTAATGATTGTTTTTCACTTAGGTTTTGTAAGAAGTAGTAGATCAATTTCCATTGTTTGATAACCATTCGTTTTTTTATACATTAAAGTAAATCTTTTGCCATTAATTTGCTTTTGTAATTGATATTGGTATGGTTTCTATATTGCAGTATTGTTATGAACATTTTATGTCTGAATAAAGTATAATAAATATTCTTTTATAAAATGTATTAAAATTATTTTTCATCTAATTTGTGAAAAAATATGGTATTGACTTTATGAATGTTGAGTGATTATATAGAAAAATAATATTTACTTTTACGAAAATTCAGTAAAAGCTTTAAAACTAAATTCTTTTATTTATAGTTAAAACAAGAGAAAATGAACACAAAGTTCTGTTTAAATATATATTTATAGACGATTAATGCCTATGTTTATTGGTGTCTATTTGACTATGCTATGAGTTCGTAATTTGCTGGTGTGAATGTATTTACTTGGTAAAATGATTTCATGCTTGTGAATATATATATATATATATATATATATATATATATATATAATGTGCATGGGCAATTTTACAGATGACCGGTTGATACAGAAGAAATTCAATATTTAATCGAAACTTAAAATGATGCAATGGAGTTTTATTCTCATTGAAAATTATTCTCAAATCGTGCAAATAACATGGAAAAAAAACAGAACAGACATCTACTATATCATTTAGTTGTCAAACTAAGTAGCAAGATGTCATGCTCTGTACTTTTGTTACATGACATTTCTTTCTTAATTCATGTGTATTATCACATTCCTTTAATGTGCTTTAATGTTTTCTGATGTTTATTCTTCGAAAGACTTGTGATACAGTTAGACGGAATTTAACATACGTACATAAAATGAGTGCAGAAGTTGATTTTTTATTTACAAGCAAGTTAATCGTACCTCCTTTAACTAATGATAAACGTAAAGGTCAAGCAGGACGGATTGGAATTGTAGGCGGTTCCAAAGAATATACTGGAGCCCCATACTTCTCTGCAATAAGTGCTTTAAAAGTGGGCGCGGATTTAGTTCATGTGTTTT
>CM068313.1:32997495-33004995 GCA_034766995.1 Acanthacorydalis orientalis | reverse complement strand
TTATTTGTATTGGTTGACAATTGAATTTACTTAACGTATCTAATTCATTTTAACTCAACAATTTTGAATGTATGTTTTCTTAACACAAGAAAAATAAATAAATCGAAAGTAGTGTTCGACTCAGCTCATTGTAAAACTTTATTGAAAATAATATTTAAAAAAGTATAATGGCGAATTGAAGCACAATTAAACAATATAATTGTCTTTATAAAAAGTAATAATTTAATTAACTTTGAACTAGTATTTCTCAATATTAAATTAGTGAAATTGCTTTCAATTTGGTAATTTTACTGTACATTTAAAAATGAAAGTGTGAACATTAGTTCTTAATACGAGCGCAGTTTGAAGAGTAACTTGATTCGATATTAGAGACAACAGCTTCAATTTCAAAGTATATCCCCTCGAAGGTGAACGCACTTGCCCCAACGTTTTTTTAGATTCGTGATTACCTCTCGGAAGTGGGTTTCTTCGAGAACCTCAAAATAGGTGTTTGTAGCATTTATCGCCTCTTTATTCGACACAAATCACTTTCCAGCCAGGAAAATTTTGGGTTCGGGTACAGATGGAAGTCAGAAGTGAATCGAATCAAACGAATGGTGAAATAACACTTTTTCTTGGCCACTCCAGGTTTTTTCCGTGATCGTTGCCTTCAACTTATCCAAAAGTACTGCATAATATTGGTTAGCAACTGTTTTTCTTTTCTGAAGATAGCCGATCAAGAGAATTTCTTCGCATCCTAGAAAACTTGCGTCAACACCTTTCCAACCGAATGAACAGTGCCGTCTTTGGAGCTGAAGCAGTTCACTATGTTGATTGTGTTTTCGATTCTGGTGTGTAATGGTGAATCCAAGTTTCATTCACGGTTACGAAATGCCTCATGAAATTTATTGGATTCTTCTAAAACAGTTCCAAGAAGTCGGCTGGTGTTCGCGTTCGAACCCGTTTTTGCTGTGCAGTGAGCAAACGCGGTACCTATCTCACGGAAATTTTATTCATACGTAATTCTTTATGCAAAATAAAATGCTTTCGCTCAGTTGAGGTCCTTACGGCCGCTATCTTGCTCCTTTTCATTCAATGGTTGGATAAAACCATATCGTGGACTTTATCGGTGATTTCTGGGGTGACAGTTCTTCTCGAGCTTTCTGAGTGTGGTACATGTTCGATGCTCGTTCTGTCACGTTTAAATTTATTCAGCTAAAGTTGAACGGTTTCGTAGGAAGGATAAGATTCACCCACTGTAGGAAATGTCCTCATGGATTTCCTCCACTGTTTTCCCTTCCAAAGAAAAGAACTGAATCATATCTCGAATTTCGATTTTATTTATTTTGAAAACGCTTCTGTTGAAACAACTGTGAAAAGAAGAATTAATAGCATAATGGCTTGCAACTTCACATGCGTTACTAAAACGGATGGAACTATATAAAAACATATTGAGCTTCTCCTCTCTCCCTCAGCGAGTACACGTTCCGAGTTACTTTTCGAACAGCCATCGCATTTTTTTTATTAATCCATGTAAAATAAAAGTCATCTCACTGATAATAGTGTGTCATACCTGTCATATTTTGTGAACGCTACAAAAAATATATAAAATAATTCTTTAGTTATTTTGCATTGTTCTACATCAATGATTAATGATCAGTATAAACGATTTGAATATTTTTAAATAATAATAATAATTTTAGCTCTTAGGTTCTTGACCAAAATTGTAATATCAATAACAAAGCGTAGCGGGTTAGTCTTTCGATTTTTATTAATTTTTTATTTCTTTATGTTCCCTATTCTTTTATATTATCATATATATATATATATATATATATATATATGAGTGTATGTTAATGTAGTTGCTCTTTATATGTTTATGAATATAGTTGACATGAATATTGAATACACTTGAATAGGTGCATTTTGCTGTTACATTGTTTTGTGCTTTAATAACAGTTACTTTGATTAACTTGTAATGAAGTTTGTATAAGTAGAACACGTTTATTATTTCAGTCACTAATTCCACTCTTCTATATATGTACCAAGATGAAAATAGAATATATGTTTGCATCGAAATTTTAGTTTTTTTTTGTTTAAACTTTGATTAGAGAAGTTAATTTATTTGCAAAGTATTTATTTTACTTAAATTTAAATCGCATAAAAGAATATTAAAATGCAAAATGAAATTAACAAAATTGATATCAATAGTGCGAGTGAAATAGTGCTGATCTTTTTTTCTATCGAAATTGTAAATTAATAAATAAAAAAAAGGTTCAAAATGGATTCTTGTTAATCATGAATGGTTATATTATTAGATAGATATTCAGGACAAAGAAGTTTAAATATTGTAAGGAAAAAAAACAGTGAGAAAAATGAAAAACCGTATAAAAAATAAAGAATATAGAAAAGAATTCTTTTAAAAAAATATTTGCAATGAAGAAAATTTATAATGATATAATAAGAAGGCGAAATTTAAACAAAGTGATTTAAATCAAATTCTTCAATACTATATTACATATTTGATATTTATGTAAATATATTAAATCCGTACCAACTGATATATTAATGTTTATTAAATGTTACTCCTTAATATAATTGTTAGTATTTATATAAAAAAATAATAAATACTTTTTTATTCGTTTATTTGTTACTAAAGACATTTTTAAATATTTTTTGTTGCATAAAAAAATAGAATGGTGGGATAAAATGGCAAAAAAAGATTGTTCGAAATATGGTAATTAATTTAATATTAATGATAATATTATTATTATCATTAATATTAATATTAATGATAATATGATAATATTATTAATTAATATAATATTACCCAATCAATATGCAATACACTATGGATTGCATTCAAAAATGAATATTGATTTCTTAAATGTAAGAATGAGACAGAGATAGGCATTTATAATTACTTTGAATAATTTATAAGACTGACACATTTCAATATTAAGAGTTAAATATGTGTTACTGATACATATATCTTAATAATTTGTTCCATTTCATTAGTCCACGAGCTAAATGTAATTAGATGTCGACACATTGTGTTTATAATTGAACGAGTAAACCAATATTGGAGGCTCGACTTTCGGTTTCCTCAATTTCAATTTCATTCCAGTTCTCTAACTTTGTTTACGACTCTATCACAAATAATAATCACAGATCTCTGTATACATGTACTGAAAATGACGTGTAGACTAAATAAAGGTTTACGTTTCAACGTACACAAATATATTATTGAATAGAAATTTTAATATCGATTCATTAAGTAATTTACAAATGAAGAAGAATTAGCGATGACTTATACATTGTAATATATATATATATATATATATATATATATATATATATATCCGTATTTAACTATAAATTAATATATATTTATTAAGAATTTTTGGAATATTTTTTTATACATTTACAATTAAAAATCATTTGCGAAAACAATCTATTAAAAAAATAGTGAAAATAATAAAAAATTGTCATCTGATGAATTTGTAATATTTTTGATTACATATTATTACATTACAAATTATTTTATGGTAATTTTACGATGGAGTTATTTTTTGTATATAGAAAGATTATTTTTAATCTGTATTTGTAGTATGGTTTCCATTTTATTATACCTAAACTTTTTAAAATGATATATCTTTTAGTTATAAATTTTAAAGCTATTTTAATTTCCGCATTAGAAAAACATTTTCATTGTTCGAGGATAGGTTGATACGATATTTTAAGTTGATAAAAATAAAAACAATTTAACACAAAATTATAATGAAAAATAACTATTATTTTCAAAAAAAAATAAATAAACAAAGGAAATTATTTGTCTTAACATTTTGTCAGAAATTTCTATTCAACTAACAGGAAAAAATATTTGTTTGTGTTTGGTTTATAGGGTTATACCTGTATTGTCATGTAATTAATTTTGATTATTTGATAAGTAAAATAGATATGAAGAAATGAGATTATTTTATTATGTCATCTATTTGTCTTCGTCTCATTCTCTCTCTCCATCTATCTATCTATTTATGCATATATATTTTTCTCTCTCTCTCTCTCTCTCTCTCTCTCTCTATATATATATATATATATATATACATGCATACGTATCTACACTTACTGCTGACAATTTTGTATTATATAATATGAATTGTATTCTGTCTCGAATATATTTTTCAAGACGATCGGAAATATTTTATTGCGTTTTGTAAAAAGCTTCGTCAGCGTACAAATATCGTGCTTACAAAGCTTTAGTCTTAACGCCTCTAAGGGTATTCGTTGTTAATAATGTTCTCGTTTGTTCGTATTTTCCTTCTTTGATTATTATCTGGTATTAAGTAGCCGTTTAAGCGCATTATCTATTAAAGGTAAGTGATTTGTTTTTTGTTATTTTTTTCATTCAACGTCTTTTCATTAAAAATGTATTAGTGCATTGAGAATTGATCGAATGGAAATATGGATTACTTAAATTAATAATCTTAATAAAATCAAATGTATTTTTGATTATACAGAAACTTAAAAAAACATTAAGAAGTATATTTGAATTAGAAGCACTGTATTTATTTAATGTTGTAAGGATGTTAATTATATTTATTTTTTAAATAGTTTAGCTGTATTCTTTTATCATCTTCTTCTGTAATTTTCTTAAAATTATATGAAAATAGAGATTAATACTTTAATTTCAAAACTATAAAATATAATGTAAATTACAAAGAATTTCATACTAAAGTACCATATGAAGACACTAGCCAAATAATTAAAGTTGAGTCTTATTTTCTGTTGGACTACTTTCTTTGGGGTTACGTTAAAAAACGGATGTACGCCAATAATCCTAAAACAGTTTCCTATTTAAAATCCTAAGAGCAATTGATGAGATAGAGCCTTAGTTGTATACGGATGTTATTGAAAATTTTAATAAAAGAATGGTTACTTGTAAGAAAGCACGCGATGGTCACTTACACGATATTATTTTTCATTTATAAATGGCAGACCCCCAACTATTATTTACAATATAGAAACTTGAAATTTCAGAGAAAATTCGGTGTTTTATTTCAAATTAAAAAAATGCGTCCTTATTGGAAAACCCTGTACAATATATTCAAAAGTAAACTATGTGTGCAAAGTATACGTAACAAAAATATTTGTAGCAAATAAATGAAATAGTAATTTTTTATATTTTAATAGGTAATAATTTTTAATATTTTTTAACGGATTAATATCTCACTGGAAACGAAAAATTATTCAATAAACAGGTTAGATAAAAGTAGTCAAAAAATATGGTACACTTACAAACAATTATACATAAAATTTCAACAGGTCTAAGAATTAATTGTTAGAAATATATTTTTTGGAACTTTTAAATCCTAATACAAGAACAGAATTAAGGAATCTTTTTATTATATTCATAATGATTTTAAACAATAGTAATTTTATGCCTATTCATTGAATTTCACTCTTCATATAAATTAGTTATCCAGTTTTATGTAATTTGTAATTTAACACATGTATATATATATATATAATTCAAATAATGTAATATTTGTATATTTATTTGTACGATGTGAAGAAAAGAATAAATGATAGGTGTTGAATTCCTGTGGTTTAAAAAAATGTAGTTATATATTTTAATAATTATGATATTTTTTATTATTGTACGTTTTCATTATTTAAAAAATTAATATTTTTTTTATATTTTATGTTTAATTATACAAAGTTTAAAATTGCAAGAACACAATAAAATACAAAATTTTATAACACATATTTAATTCTAAACAAATGAACAAGTTGTGAACAAGATGGCGACTGTTAACAACATTTCAGAGTAAAATCATCAATCTAAGTTCATGTCGCTAGTGTTGAAATGAACATCGTCTGAAGTGACATAGTTCTAGATGGCAATGCTTTAACAGCTAGTACATCTTGAAGTAGTCTTTTATCGTGTTCCGTGATACAATAACAGAAAAACTCTATTGAACAGAAAAAGAAAAACTCGAAAAAAGCGCCATCTCGATCAGTTTCTTCCTTACGAACAGAAAAAGATATATAGCAGTAAGAGTTTATAATCTGTCGGTTTGCAAAAACCATCTTAAAGCACATAACCAATGTTTGAAAGCGTACGATATATATATATATATATATATATATATATATATATATATATATATATATATATGTGTGTATATGTGTGTGTGTGTATGTATATATACGTTTATCAGCATTGTATTATCTCATTTGAGTCTTTCAAAATGTATTAGTAGTTGCCATACACACTTGTACATTTGTTGCCTTGTTATTTTTGAAGAATTGTTTTATATGTAGAAGTTATGCGTAACAATTTATGTATTACAGATAATAAATTCCGTCTTAGTTTATTGTGTATTACATATATGTCGAGTAAATTATATATTAATAGAATTAAGTTCCTTCAATAAAATTTACTAATAGGTATAATTTATTTCAAATAAAAAAATAATATATGAAATTTTTTTAGTTTTATTGCTTATTAAGTAATATTTCTTCTGGTTTATCGTTTATTAAGTAATAAATAGTTAAATAATGGTATCTTAACACATATTACTTTAAATTTTTATAGTATGAAGCTAGAATTATTGAAAAATGCATGAATTCATAATGTTACAGAGAGGGAATTTTTCAACTTATGTATATATATATATATATTTAAAACTTCAGCTACAGACCTTACCTGTTGAAGCGCCTTAAAGCCCCAATAACCAACTTAACCTACACATATAATGTATAAATTGATGAAATTTAAGATTGGAGATGGTTTCAAGATATTTAAAACGAATTATAATTTTTATCAGTAAGTCGGATGAAGATTTTTGTTCCTGTTTAAAAGTAATAAAAAAAATGTTCCAAAAGAATATTTACCTCCATACAATATATATATATATATAATTCATTTTTATTTTCAATGAACCGCTACTGAAGAAATACTTGCTGTAAATTTTTCCAATCTAAACAATTAGTGCTTATATTTTTGATACATTTTTAATGAATTTAAATGTTATCCATTTATTTTTTTTCCTACAAAATGTCTCGTTTATATTTATATCAAAATCTTTACATTTGTTATACGTTTTTTAAACTTGATTGTTTTTTGTATATTCTAATTTTCTTTTATCTCTTCTCGTTATTTCCAACATAAATCTTTCTGTGCTCTTCTGTGTTGTCGGAAGTATTTTTGTCATCAGGATTTAGATTTCACTTCTGTTGATATAAAATACTAATAAAATATATTTACAGAATAGTTAAATTTTCAAAAAAAGTGGAATTTTAATTCATTTTGAAATGCTTTTTCTAAACATCTCTATCTCATTTTTATTCTCTCGAGAATATATTTAATGAACAAGTCATCCTTACTAATAAGTTAAGTCAAGAGATTTAATTCATAAATTTCTTAATTTTATAATATTTTATAAAAGATAATAGTGATATCAGAAACATGGGTATGGTTTATTTTTTCGACATTTATTTTTATTAATTTTTCTT
>CM068313.1:32967495-32992495 GCA_034766995.1 Acanthacorydalis orientalis | reverse complement strand
CTCTCAGTTAATAATTTCTGTTGTTCATCGATTATCTTCTTTTCTTGCAACTTGCCCCGCCCATTTCCATTTCAGACTCTTTACTCTTTTTATTACATCTGTGACTCCTGTCTGTTTTCGTATTCATTCTATTCTTTTTCTATATATATATATATATATATATATATATATATATATATATATTTCTATACATATATATATATATATATATATATATATATATATATACATTTTGAGGTGAATTTAAAATAAATCAAACTATAGGCCGATAAATAATACTTTTTTTAATAAATATTCCTATCATTATAATACAATTTGTGCGAAAAGATTATTTAATTATTAATTTCTTGTGAATTGGTGCTATCTTATTTATACGACTATATTTCATAGAAGTCAACGTTCTTTTTTATAATATATCAAACGTTTTTATGAATTTAATTATATAACACTTGGAAATTATAAACTTAACAAATTGATTTATAAAACTTATGAAAAAAATGTAAAATGTATAACACAAACCATAAGATTTTTAATTTTACAGAATATATATGTAAAAAATAATTTAATAAAAAAAATAAAGTACTATGTGATAAATTAAAATAAGAGGAACGTTATATGATTGATTACTGAGTTAGGAGTGATTTAGAAATGCTTCAGAAACATTTAAAGAATTAACTGATCAGCTCTCGTATCAATATATATATATATATATATATATATATATATATATATATATATATATATATATATATATTAGTTATGTTTTTGTTGTAAATAAATTATATTAACTATTTTTCATCGTTTTTTCTTATATGCAACTGATATTTATTGAGTTCAATATATACTTTGCAGATAATAAAAAATAATTATATAATATATGCCTATATTTATTTTTTATTTGAAATTATTTAGCTTTGTTGAAGTATGAAACAATATTAATAAATGCGAATACCTCTAATTTATAAAAATAGATTATGAAATATAACATAATAATTATATATATATATATATATATATATATATATATATATATATATATCTATTAATTTATTTATTTAGTTATTAATAAACATATCTGATATACATAATTAGTATATAAATGCATTTTTCCTATTTCTTTTCTTACAATGAAGAAAAAAACAAAGCTGATATATAATTCCAGTTTGGTTTATCAATATATATTTCACTTGTAAGTGTCACAAGTAACTTGATGCACAAGTTACGTAAACTACGCAACGTGCGTGTCCACACATTCGGTTAGATGCTTATTTGTGTGTAAGTTTTGTGCGTGCAAGTCGTTGAATTTAGACGTATTACTGATATTTCTTATAATAAAAATAGATTTTATGACAATTGCGTACGTATATTATTAATTCATATATTTTACTAGTTTGGGATTTTATATTTAGTTTATTTTCATGTTTTATATTTTGGTTATTGTTTTAGATTATTTTCGATCATATGGTAAGGATATGTGCTGTATGGTCTTCTTCTGATTTTATGGGTGCATTGATTGACTGGATTGTTCAGATCTATTAAAATAAAGGTATGTGTTTATTTTAATAAATGTTTTTGGAATATGTTATATAATTATTCATTAACTACAGCAATATATATATATATATATATATATATATATATATATACATATATATATATACACATATATATATATATATATATACATATAAATATATACATATATATATATATATACATATACATATACATATATATATATATACATTTATATATATATATATACATATATATATATATATATATACACATACATACATATCATTAAAAAATTAGGTAAAATATGTTTAAGATATTAATATTCAGTATAAAAAAATATACTTGTTACTATTCATTGCTTCTACCTGTATATACTGTTGTATTGCATATAAGATTAAAGTCTATGTTTTGAATTGTTTATGAATATGTATGAATTGTTTCTATGAAGTAAACACTCTGTTTTAAAGTCATATTTGTAAATTTGTATTTAATGAATTACTGACGTATTTTGTTCAGTATCTAACATTTATTACAAAAATATTTCGTTATACATATTTACATATTTTTGAATCGAAGATTAAATAAGATAAAAGAACTAAATTCATATAATGAAAGTATTTATTTCTGTACTTAATAAGCATGTATTTGTAATTAGTGTGAATTTTTGATTATTTGAAGTAATGATCTCTTATTCGTATTAAATTTTAAATTTATAATTTATAACTGTTTCCGAAAGTTTGATAAACAAATGATATTCGAGCACTGTATATGTATAAATATATATAAAATGATAAATTTATATTACTTGTCATTCTTATGAGGCGTTAATTTGAAACACTGAAGTTCAAATATTCTCCAAACATTGAAATCCTGTTTGTTTTGCTAGCGTTACTCGATAATCTTAAATTTTATAATCTAATATTTATAGCTAATTTTTGTTTTTAAAAAGGAATGGAAGATGAATAAAATATTCTATCTATTTATCTATCATTGTATTAGGTTGATAGGAAAATAATTTCGGTTTTTGTTTCCTGAATTCCAACCATAATTTTGTTCGTTGAAAGTGTCATTTCATCGTGTTCATTTTAATATCATTTTAAAGTGCTTTTTTCGGTCTGTATTTTGGTAACATTGACTTTAGTTTTATTATTAATTTTGATTCAAATTGGGTTACTGAATTAAAGATGGAAAAGAAGTGAATTAGAATAATTTTTCTGTATAAGTTCAAAATGGGTGGTGAAGTAGCAGAACTGTTCCTAAATTAAAAAATACTTTCGGTGTGGGTACTGTTAAGGAACGTACGGTGCAATGGTGGTTCCAAAAATTTCGTGCTGGGGACGAAAATCTTAAAGATGAAGAAGGTCGCAGACGTTCTTCTTCAATTCATAACGATCAACTGAAGGCATTAGTTGTATCAGAAACACGCATAACAATTCGAGAGTTAGCGCAAAAATTAGGTATCGGTGATTCAACAGTGTTGGACCAGTTCAAACAGCTAGACAAAAGAGAGAAAAAAGAGAAAAATGAGAAAAGAGAAAGAGAGAAAAATGTACATGAACTTGAAAGTCAGAAATCGCAATTATTTTTGAATCAACCTAATATATATATATATATATATATATATATATATATAAATGTTAGTATTTATGAATCTATGGATTTACAAATGCGTATGATTCTTTTTGCACTCTAATACTTATATATTAAAATAAATTAAACATGCCTTCCGCTCACATAAGCTATTTACGACTGAACTTTTCTTATAATTCGGATTGTATGTTTTGAAGTCGAGCTTGTGCCGATTACGATAATCGTATTAACAAAACAATGGACAGTTTTCCAAAACCATTCCACCTACTCGAGCTTTTTCTATCTTTATTGGTGTATTCCATCATTTTTCAATAATTGAAATCAAAGCACGTACGCAAACAACGACTAGTGTCATAAACAACAAAGCTATTATGGATTTCAGGCAACACAAATCGTGGAGTTGTTCTCGTTATGATCTGAATTTAAATTAATATTTGCCAGTTAAACTTTCTAATGTTCTGTATACACAAAGCAAATTCTTTTTGTCAACTTATGATATTAATGAAAAATTTCTTTAAAAGTTTATATGTTTTGTTAATGTTTGTAATTGTAACTATTTAATGAATTACAAGATTTCATGGAATAATTTAATATCTATGTAATAGTACATACATACATATATATATATATAAATTTGTATATTGATATAGAACTTTGTCACAATGTTTTAATGACATACAAAATATAATTTAATTTTCGAAGAAATTCTCAGAAGGAAATTTTATATTGATTTCATAAAATAATAATGTCATTAAAATTCGATATCGAATTTCAATAACGTTTAAATATTTTTTTACCTGATGTTCATGGATTACATTTATTATTTTAATAAATAAATTTTACACCTTATTACATATTTGTATAGTAAGGCGTATATATATATATATATATATATATATATATATATAAATATAAATACAATAAGCATATAAATAATTACGTAGTGAATTATTTTTTTAAAATAAACTTTTTAGTTAATAGCTTGTTAGAGGTGAGAAGTATTATTATACATATAATTAAAATAATTGTTACTATAATAAAATAGAAAGCATTAAATTTCATTTTTAACATCAATTTAAAGAAACGACATTGAATAATTGAATATACAAACATTCAAAAATACATGTATATATATATATATATATATATATTTATATATATATATATATATATACATATATGCATATTTATTTTCAAGTTAAAAATTTCTAAAAATATATTGATAGATTACAATAAGATGTAGGAAACTTTATTTAAAAGAATGTACGAATAATTTAAAAGAATTGTTTATAAAATATTTTTTATGAAAGACAATTGTATATGTAAAACAATACGATTTCTTAGATATATATATGTCTATGATATTTTTATAATTTTTCAATATTGATACAAGATTTAAACGTGAAATACTATTTTTATTTGAAATATATCATCATTAAATCATGAATGCATGAAATTGATTCAAGTTAAACATTTTGTTTACGTAAATGGTTTAAAGTTAATTAAAACTGTTAAATAATAATATTAATTAAATTACTATATTCATAACAAATAGTTTATTAATAATGTTATTGATAAATGATTATGATTTACGATTCGTAAATTTAGGTAATAAACTACACAGAAGATCTAATGGGACGAGCAAATTTATTGTTATATTAAATCGCAATCAATTATTAGTCCAACAATTAAACTAAATTAATATTTGATGAAGCTTAAACATCACAGAATAGAGATGTCAAGTACTCTACTACTATAGCGTTAAGGTCATTCGAGTGTGAAGTAACACTTATAAAATAGGCTAGAGGGCTTATCTTTGGTAAATTAGACACAAAAGACAAGACGCAAATTGGTATCCTTCATTGACATAGATTAATTCTGATCGAGATTTGATAATACAGCAATATTAGTTAATTGTAATTCTATAATAATATAGTTATAGTAATAGTAACGTTCTTAATCTATTTAGTTTATTTTGCTATGTATTGTCAGAAATTAAGATTAAAGTAAATACACACACATACATACATACATACACACACACACACACATATATATATATATATATATTTGTGTGTGTATATACATACACTTAATCATTTTAATATAAGAAATAACATGATAATACTCATTAGAGTAACAAATTCTATTTGAGTTTTTCTACAAAACATAAATTATTAATGACATGTGGGGTTCAAAAATAAATAAATTTTTCTAAATACTTCTAGAAGAATTTTGTATTATATTATTTATGAATGAGCTAAGAGTTTGAGAAAAGTTAAATTTTCAAGACGTATTTAAAATATTTTTCTTTTTTTTATCAGGTTTGAAAACTAATTAATAAAAGGGAAAGTTTCCTATATACATAACTTGACAGTCTAGATATTAAAAGTTTTTCTGGAAGTGTAAGGAATGTTTCAGTGAAATTTCATTATTATATTTGTTATTATATGTTTATTGTGAAATGGCATTCGATAATCATTTGTGCATTCAACATTCTTTCCCTGTACACATTTTCCTTTTCAGGTTACTATTTGTTATTATATACTGAGTGAGATTCATAGATGCATCTTTCATTGTATTTCATAATACTTTTTTAGTATTTTAATATTTCGAATATAATTTTAATGTTTAAATTAAATATTGTACCCGATATCATGTTTATCTTTAGAACAAGTCTACAAAGCATGGCATTCTTTTTTACACGAACCCCTAATTAAATTATATTTTACAATATTTGAAGTACTTTAGTTTATAATATTAACTTTTCTAAACAAGACAGTTCTATTGAGAAGGTTTATGTTAGATTATATTTTCCTTTTTCTTAATTTACACCTTAAATAGAAATATAAATAGGAATAGTACGATTTATAAAATAAAATTATCAGCTTATATCCTCTAGTGGCGAATTTGTACGTTTAAAATTTATTTTCTCTCTCTGCCTCTCTCTCTCTCTCTATATATATATAAACGATGTGAGACAAAATAATACTTTAAAACGTGATTTTCATTGCCATGTATCCAATTATTTTGTATATATATAAATGTGTATATCTGCTCAGTGTCTCATTTGATTTTCAGTGCTGTCAATTACCGGATACATTTAAAAAAATATTCCATTAAAAGTTACTTAACAACCCCGCTGTATTTTAATAAAAAACAATGTCACTCGCAATCAAATGGAGGCAACTAGATAACAGAGTTTCAAAATACGGAACGGCGAAAAAAGCCATGAAATATTCATGTTTTTCGATTCATCTGAAAAGTTAAAAATGCAAACCATCCACTTATTTTCTTTCTCTTTTATCTCATCCACTCTTTTACGAGTCGAAAGAACATGTACACAGAACTAAGAAGAATAGATAGACCTGATATGATGAACAGTGGCGTTACGTCGAAAACATTTATTACTATTTGATTCAATATATTTTGATTAAAGATATTGTTGTACATAAGTAAAAAAAGTTTTTTATAATAAGTGAAAATTATACAGTACATATGGATATATATACATATATACGATAGAAAAATAATTGCGGTTTATGACCTTTAAATTCATATATATTACCGCAATTATTTTCCTACCATCCCTATATATATATATATATATATATATATGCACGTGCTATACTATATACAGACACAGATAAAACGCAAATTAATGTTTGATTAAATATTAAGATTATTATTATGTTATTAGATATTACACATAATAAAATATTTCATTTTGAAGATATTATATATATATATATGTAATAACATTAATGAGCTATTTATTACGTGTAAAAATCAGTAAGGAAAATATTATCATTATTTAATAGTTTTTATCTAGTTTATTATATTATAATTCGTTTTGTATGTACATTTATTAAATAATATTTTTAAATTATCAATCGAGGAAAAAATTCAGAAGAATTTTAATATCAGTACCGATATTATATAGTATTCTGATTTTTCTGCTCGGTATTAAGTTTTCTACTTGATATTATATTTCAAAAATGATAATCGACGTGCAATTTGGGCAATTTTCTGTCAATAACATCTTTATTAACATAATTTTTCAAGATCTTATGAAACTAATAATTGATTAAAAAATTAAAAATATAAAGGATGACGATTATTTCAAATAGTCTGTGACCACATTTGTACATATGCTAAAATGTACTGTTTTTATAATGTTTTTGTTTTACTAATTGAGTTATTTAGAAGCATTCATAAAAAGTGTACCGAGGTTCAGAATAATTACATAAACCGTATAATGATTAACATGCATTTCTTTTTAGTAATCAATAAACTAAATATAAATAAATATTTATTCATATAATATTGATATTTTATTTTTGATTTCAAATACTGTTTTGCCAATATATTCAATAGAAGATTTATTACTTTTGATCTTTTTTGTGAAAGAATAAAGTTATGTCGAGGGATTCAAATATTGGAAAAATAATAAATTGCTTTGAAATATTTTTTATACCATTTATCATTCATTATTCGAAAAGTCATATAGCTTGTTTTCTTTTCTTATAATTGATTTTCAATATTGATTTTTGTGCCGTCACTGGTTCTGATTGTAGTTCAAGTACATTAGGAAAAAACTTCTTGTGATAAATTACTCGCATTTTACAAATACTTAATTTATTCGAGTACCTTCGGAACGTCTGCTTTAATTGAGAGACTGAATTTAAATTTTCGTTCTGAACAGTAGGAATGTATAAATTACTTACTTCGTCGATGCTAAGATGGGAATTTTCAATTGTGTTTGACATTTACATAAGTCGACGTCATCGTTCACATAGCTTTCGTCAATTTCCCGTATCGGATTTTCCATTTACAGTCGCTTTATTTACTTATATACATGTCGAAGGAAATTCACGCCATCAGTCAGTTTGGTTTGTTACCTGTTGTGTTGCTCTAAAATATTGTATTCCTGATAATAATTTTCCGACTTGCATTTATCAAATATAAATTCATGAATTTCAACAAGTTACGCACGGAGATATACATTTATTTATAAATAATTATAGTGACTGTAATATAATATTTTTATTCGATAAAAAATAATTCTATATTAATATTGTACGTTTGTAATACTCCATAAATATTTTAAAATGCTAACTATTCATAACTTAGATAAAATCTATTCATGTAATAAACTCTAAACAAGAAATGTACTGCAGGAATATTTGTATTATAATATTATCCTTTAAGGAATTACAGTTTTATATGATTTTAATTATTTAGTCATTTTAAATGCATGTTTCTTTCGGTTATTACAATTGTGTATTATTATTATTTTCCATACGTATTAGAACATTTTCTGCACATAAGAGTTATTAATACTGTCCGTATACCCCTTTTATCACTATTTGACATCTGAATAGACAATGCAGTTATATGTTAAAAATATTGTAAATTAAAAACTACTGTGAAAAAAAGCCAACATATTACGTTTCAGTGTATTCTTATGGATTTATTTTTTTAATGTATATGCCAATGGGTTACTATTATTAATTTAATATGTAATTATTTTTGTGAAATTGAATAATTTCCAGCTTAAAATGTAAAGAAAAAAATGCCTTTAAAATGATTTATAGTAAAGCGAAAGATATAAAACAATGATTAATGTACGGCGTGAACACAATCATCTTACAGAATATTTTCATTTTGAATATTTTGAAAACAATACGAAATATAGTAAAATTTTTCCTCATTGTTTTCATCTATTTTAAGTTTGATGTTTACCTAAAATTCATTTCTTTTCATACATTTTTTTCCTCATTTATGGAAGTATTTTACTTTATTTTTGATATTTCTGTATGATATTACTATTATATAATATTTATTGTATAGTTACTTTCATAAGTAAATTATAACTTTGTATCGTTAAGAAATTAAACAATATGGCTTCAAAATATTGTATTATACAGTTAAGTCATTTTAATAATTATTGAAGGAGACGAAGTAAGACAAATACAAGAAGTTAGTCAGGTTAGATCACATTTCAAGGCTTTCACTAGAAACGAAAATCGTTTTTGCTGCATAAAATTCAATAGTTATAGTGGAAACGATAAAGTTAAACCTATAAGATACGACAAGTAGTACTTAGATTGAATACAAATGAAAGCGTGTACAAGAAATTATATATTATGTTGTCAATGCTTTATTATTAGTAAGTCTATTTCAATTAAATGTTGTTTTGTGCACAGAACTTAATACTATTTATGAAAACATTAAAGGAAAATTATGGAATGAATTCTTTTAATATGGAAATATACTTATATAATTAATATCGAATATATTTTTTTCCTACGGAAATATCATATGCTATTTTACTTTAGTAAATAAAATAGTGTGTTAATAAAATGTTAAAGTATTGATAATGGTGAGGTGAGCTTTATTAAAGTGTTAGAAGTTTTGATTATATTTTTTAATCTATGCTATTTAGATAGAGGGATTTTAAATAGTTTATATTTTTACTTGTTTCTTAGATGTGGTTTATTATATTTTCTTAGCAGTATTCTTATTTGAACGATTTTTTTTCGGTTACAAATATCTATTGCAATAATTACTTCTTCTCCAACGTGATTTATTCTTATTAAATCGGATAAATAAATGAATGTCTCGCTTTGTTTTTTTTTGTTTGTTTGTGGCATCTATTAACTCAAATTAAGGCATTTAGATGGTTGAACTGTGTTCTTAGATACTTGGATAAACTAAGAATGTGTGATAGGGTCATTTAATAAGTTTGGTAAATTTTTATGAAATGGAGCCATTCATTTGGTAACCTCACAGCTATTAAATGTCACTTTTCAAATTAGCATAGACGAAATTTCAGCCAGGAGCGACGCGTTGTTCACGATATACAGATGTTTCAAACATAGAAGTCGATACAGATCGATTCGTCACCGTGAATAAAACATGGATCCACACCTGATTCGGAGACGCAGTGAAAGCGTGGACAATGGCGAAATTGCGCTGAAGAAGGCAAAGATCGTTTTGTTGGCTGGGAAGGTGATGGCTACTGTTTTTTGTGATTTCCAAGGAATCATCCTGATCGACTACTTAATGAAGGTAAAAACGATAATAAGAAGATTTGCAACATTTTTGTATCGTTTGAAAGACGAGCTGAAACAAAAACAGTCAAAATTGGCACACAAAAAAGTGTTCTTACGCCATGACAATGCGCCGTCCTACAAATCGACCATCATAATGGAAAAATTGTACGAATTAAGCTTCGAATTGATTCCTCATTCAATCTGTTCTCGAGACTTGGCTCCATGCGACTCCTTTCTCTTTCTAAATTTGATTTGGTGGGAAGAAATTCTCGTCGAATGAAAATGTCATCGACTCTGACCGTACTTTGACCGTTCTTTTTTCCGAAACTGTTCATATTTTGATTCCAGGCGATTTAATTTTACTCATAGATTAATAAGAGACTTGAAAATATGATAGAAATGAAATACTACGAGAAACAAACACAATAACAAAAATACAGAATTTGAAATCGGAATGAGTGGGATAAATAGCAAGAATACAAAAAGAAAAGATAATAGATGGCTAATAGAAAAATAAAACAATCAATTTCTGAAACACCTACATAAGTTTATTAAATAAGCCATATTCATTATAAAAAGTGTAAGGTTATTTTAGGGTCAATTTTGTAATAGCTCAATCTCAAGCATTAAAAATGGTTGGTTTAGACTTAAAAAATCTTTGTTTTTCTCACAGGAAAGTATTCTTGATATCATTTGTTTGAGCGTGTCTTTAAAAATACGGGTATTTTTAGTTTATAATAAAAGAACAAGTACAAACAGGTATATAATAATAAGTAAAGAAATTATTTTCATTTTATTTTACTAGTTTCATAATAATTTATGATTTTGAAACAGGACAGGCGAAAAGAACTGTAATGTTTAGATCAATGAATTTTTAACTTTTCGTTTGATCGTTAAATATTTCTATAATTTGAGAAAAAAAACTTTAATAAATGTAATTATCAGTAAATTTTTCTTGCGAAAACATTTTTATAAATAAAGATGTTATTCTTGATCTTTTTTCGACAGATGTTG
The DNA here is from genome assembly GCA_034766995.1 of Acanthacorydalis orientalis. NCBI lineage: Eukaryota > Metazoa > Arthropoda > Insecta > Megaloptera > Corydalidae > Acanthacorydalis > Acanthacorydalis orientalis. The sequence goes on along the minus strand of CM068313.1, from coordinate 32,981,315 downwards.
TTGCACACAATGTGCGAATGACACTGAAATATTGCCGACCAATCAATACTTTTTGGATTAGTCAGTATAGAACGGTCACAAACTACTTGAAAATAAAACAATGATATATGATTTTTCTGTGCACCTGTCACAAAGAATGGCTATTTACGCTATGGGTGACAATTTGGCGCCAGAGAGTGTTGAGTTATGGTGTTCACGTTCGCGACAGAACACAATCATTCTGCAATTTATATATTTTTTCCAGTATGCGTGCAAAACCATTTTCAGTGTATGGTGTTACAGCATATGCGTCTAGTGCTATGTACATCACGGATGTTCATCAATCATCTGTCTATACTACTGACGTCATATCCACCATCCTGTCAACTTTTCTACTTGGTTGAAAATATACAACTGTGTAAAGTGTCATTGTAATGGTTGTTGTTTACTTTTTGCACATGTCATTCCTGCTGGGCTTATTTACGTGTTTTTTTTTCAAGAAATGATGAATTGTTATTTTTCAAATTTAATTGAAAATAACTACTTCCGTGCAAAAAAAGTGAATTAGTGATACATAACTCTGTTGTGAACATTTTTCTGCGCAGATATACTTTTTTTAAAATTAAGGATTAGTTGAATATAAGTAAGAAGCCTTGTATAATTTACTTTATCTCGATATAATTTTTACAGTGTGGCCTTATTCACTTTCACAAATGAAATTATTATTCATTCCACAAACCACCACATCACACACATTTTTTTATCGACGAATAAATAAAATTCGTATAAGGTACATGGTTTTTCTTAATAATATTTATCAATTCAATCAAAATTGAAAAGTATTAATTTTTTTTAACAAAACCGTAATATGTTTTAGTTCTTAATTTATTCGATTCAAAAAAGGATACTTATTTTCAAAATAAAATTAAAATTTTAATATGTATTATATGAAAATTTAATCGTTTCCTTTTAAGACTAATATATTTTTAGTAAATGTGATTGAAAATGATTTTTGTAATTACCAGAGGGGCTATTCTCCCTTCTCGCTTCGCTCGCTAACTCCCGAAGGAGATCTCCAGCTTGTTATCGCTCGCTCTCCCTTTGATAAGTACAACTTGATAATAATAAAATAAATTGTGTACTTGATTTTTTTAAGTTCTATAAAGTTTTATACATCTACAATACACGAATTATTCCAACGCTTCGTTACACATCAAACAGAAACAATGTTTGTGATTGATGTGTTTTCTGTTTTGCATTCAAATTTAATACCTTCTTTTGAAGTACACTTTGATAATGCGACGTATAACTGTTCATACGAAAAAAATGTATCGTTAGCGTTTACAAATAAACCGATTTGGTTAAAGCTCTGACCCTGTGATTTATTAATGGTCATCGCTAACGCTAACCAACCGGACATTGTAAACGTTTTAAAATGAAAGGTATTTTTGTGTCGCCTGATGTATCTAAAGTTATTCGTGGAATATGAACGACATTGCATTTTTTATTTCCGGTAAATATTTTGAAATCTAATATGTTGGGTATTATTTTCATAGCAGCTAATCGGGTTTCATAACATAGACAATCGGTGATCCATAGATTTCGCGACAGGAGTATTATTATGCATACAACCTTTAAGTGTAAGTTTGAACGCGGTTAGCCCAATGGTGTTAAAGATTGTGGATATTCTACAGGATACTGCAAACTGATGTCTTCGTAGTCTGATTTATTGGAGCCGACAGGAACAGCTGTGATCAATGGATTTTTAAATGACTGTAACTCAAAAAACAAATCACGCAAACTCCAAACAATCAGAAAGTAGATCACTCGATCTCCACCAGCCAATCAGAACACGAATAAAAATAACTGAGGAGGAGGACCAATCTTTATTTATAGAAATATTATTTCCGTAAATGTTTTAATGAATGTTTGATGGAATAGATTGAAAACAAAATAGGCTGACTTTTAAGAAAATATTATAAATCCAATAATTTCATATTATTTAAAGTATTCTAAATTGATGTTCATATACATATATACTCACAAATGCATGTATATATGTATTTATATACTATATATATATATATATATATATATATATATATATATATGTGTGTGTATGTATGTACATATTTAAATTGATTACATACGAATTGTTGAAAGTAAATATTATAATTTTATGCGTGAAACAGAATTATTATTCATTCTTTGCGTAGAAATAAAACATTGTTTTTACGTGCATGAAAAATCCAACGATACGATTTCGTCTAGAACGTATATAGTAATTTAATATCGATTCCGTCGATGAGCTATTGAGCAAACGGCGGCAGCTACAAGCGTGAATCCCTTTCTGCAAGAGAAACATGATTACAAATAAACGTGACTATGGCTGTTCCCTAGGGGTCTTGCCGCCATGACACATAATGGACACAGTGCTGTGCTATCTGCGGCCGTTCGATGGATTGATATTGGAGGATGCGAAGAGTCCTTGTCTGCCGCCACCGCGATACCGCATTTAAACCTTAATGGCATCACTTTGAGCACCGTTCATTCAAAATTGCGGTTTTTGATTTGTGATTGCGGAAAAAGGAATGATGGGTCGTTTAAATCCTTTGTTGAATTTTTTTTTTCAATTCAATTCCATCATTCGACGTATTTGATATTTGAGCATCAATTGAACGTATAAGGTGGATGAAAACGATTGACATTGAGTGTATTTGAAATCGATCAAACGTATTTTCAGAAATGTATGTTTTCGTTTTGAATCAAGCCAGACATTTTAAGATGTCATTCTTATTAGAAATTTAAAACACGTTCAGTGAAAATAGATTAAAACGAAAATAATGCTTTTAGTAACTGAGAAAACATAATACTGCGAAAAAGCTTCAATATTACTTGAGTATACGACTGTATATATACATATATATATATAAATATATATATATATATATATATATATATATATATATTTATGTACACACTTTGCTCTCACAAAAATTATTTATGTAAAATAAAATTATTTTTAAAAAAAAATAAAATTGGACACTGTTTCGTTGTGTTTGTGTTTTGTTGTTAAGATAATAATATACAAATACAAGGATACCAAATCGAAATCATTCTGTGAAAACATGATTTTAATAAAATATATATACATGTATAATATACAAATACATATATATATATATATATATATATACATGCATACATACATACAAACATTACTATAATTTATAAATATCTACATGGTATCATTAGTAACGGAGAAACTATTCACATTTATGTTTATTTATTATGCAATTATGTTTTGTACAATTTGCGTGTACTTGTTTCATCTTATTATGTTTCTGCGAATAAAATGTTTGATTATAATGAAAGACATTTATTATTCAGACATTTAAACTTAAATTAAACGTATCTTAATAACATTTTAAAAATGTTAATTATGGGAAAAAGTAATATAAATTGAATGATATGAACCAATTGCAATAGATTTTTAACTGAAGTAGATTTTAAAACAAATTTGAGTTGAAATAATTCTTAATTAAAAAATCTACATAAACTATTTTACAAAGATGTTAATATTTGAACTTGTTAAATGTTTTAACAGATGAAGATCGATATTTTAATTAAAAATTATTCTATATAATCGAATTTATAATAATATATTTTTTGAATATAACGCTATTGATTTTATACTTTTTGATCACATCTGGAGTAATTCTTGTAATTGATAATACTGAAAAATAGCCATTATTGGGTTTTTACTATAGTTGTGTGGAAAGAAAAAAAACGTATTTATTAAGTATTTGTACTATTTTAATTTTTCGAATATTTTCAAATAGGATTACTTTTCAATAAAGTATGTAGTAAACGAATGTCTACCAATTAGGTATTTGTTTCTCATAATTATTATTTTTAACATTTATAAACATAATGTTTGTTTACAGTATTTGAAATGACTTTTTATTTAAAAGAACATAATCGTTAAAATAGATATAAACAAGCCTTTTATATTTCAAAACTAAGAAATTAATAATAAATTTTCATATGAATTTATCAATAAATATCTGGTTTATTTTATATATGGTAGTACTGACTAGATAAGCTACTAATGGTATATTTATAACAATGGAATATTTAAAAAAAATTATTTCAGTTTTGAAACCAAGTCATTAGTTTTGTTTTAATATTAGATTCCATTCTATTCTTGGGTATTAATAATGTTTATTGAATTCTATTTATTATCTACATATTTCAAATAAAATATATGTTATATAAATTCAAAAAATATACAATACAGTTTGTGTATTTTCTGATTAATGAGATTGCATTTGTTAATTTAATGCATATATCTTGAATTATAATTCATATATATATATATATATATATATATATATATATATATAGATAGTGATTAATTATGAAATAAATAATATTTAATAAAAAGTCACAACTGTAAAACTTATAGAAAATATTCATCATAGATTTGAATATGAAATTTATTTAAATGATTTAATCTAGAATAGTTTTTTATATACTTTTTTGATGTAATGTAAAAATGGATTCTTTCGAAATTAAATCATAACGAACAAAAACGAAAAAGGAAACAATAACAAACGACGAATTATTAGTCATGTCTCAAAGAGTACATTTATCTGGAAACAATTCGCGCGGGACCTTTCGAACTAATCCGATCGACAAAGTTTTTACTACAAAACGAAAAAATACAGAGAAAGGAGAAACCGTACAAGATATCCTCAGTGTCTATTGGTTGAATCAAGTCGATATATATATATATATATATATATATATATATGTATATATTGCCTTTATTCACATTTCACAATCGTTCGAAGTATTTCACTTTTAAAAAGTTTTTTTACTGTGAAAGCATTTTTCACACTTAAATTTGAGTTGAGTTATTTATCTGACACTGTTAGGTCGTCATAACATAAAATACTTGATTTTTTTATTGATTTAATGCTTGATTTTAGGTATTTGAAGAGATTTATTTTAGAATGAACTTGAAGAAGCTAAATAGTTTTATATATATATATATATATATATACGCATATATATATATATATATATATATATATATATATATATATGTATGGATGTATGTATATATATTTAACACGTTATTTGTGATTGTTTTCATTAAAGTAATTAAATATTGACTGATACGTGGAAGTAAAACACTATGTATTACCTAAACAGACTACAAAGATATTCTATTTTAAAATAAATTTGAATTTGGTAAAATGAAATTGTTCTATGCAGAGAGTAGAATATATATATATATATATATATATATATATATATATATATATATGTGTGTATATATATATATATATGTGTGTGTATATATATATATATATATATATATATATAATTTCATTAAAATAGAGATTTAGTAATGTTTCAAATAGTTTAATGTTTCAAATGAATGTTTATATTATGTTTGGATATCGTATTTTGAATTTAAACTGTTTATTATTGTCTTTGTTTGACATGAAATTCTTTTTTTGCATATTTGAATACGAGTTAAACTTATAGAACAATATGTATTTTTTAAAACAGAAAACTGATATTTTAAATAGTATTCAATATGTTTAAAAATAATTAAGAAAAAATATAAACAACCTTGTTTTAGTAGAAAAAAATATTTTATTAGATTTATTTTCAACTAAAGCTTTAAAATTTATAAGTAAGTGTAAGTAAACTGTATTATATATATATATATATATATATATATATATATATGTATATATGCAAAGTTGTTTATACAAATAATATTTTAAATATCTGAAAGTAAATTTTCAACTACTAAAAAAATTTTTATTTAAAGGTATTGTCTCTTTCTTGATGTGATGGTGGTAATTTCATTTTTTGTTCTTATTTTAGTTCTTGATGAATGCCATATATATCTATTTGCTTTTCTTTATTCTTTTGATACATAAGAAAAAAAGTATTATTTCTATAAATGATTTTGTTGATTTGTATTGACAGAGTGTAAATAATACAATTTTTGTCGAAAATCAAAATATAAGACAATATATAAAATGATGTATCATAAAACAGTCAATTATCACAATAAACACACTGCATTTCAAATCTAATTTAATTTCAAGGAATTGTTTAAGATCATTTATTTAATAGAAATTAGAAAGGAAAAGTTCTGTTCTGTATCTATGAGTATCTGGTTTGTTTCTTCTATTGAATAGGTGTCAGTAAGAAATTACCTAAGAAATATGTTTTGTGTAAAAATCTTAGTTTCATTTGAGTATTTACTACTTTCGAAAACATTTTTTTTAATATACTGTAAATTTAAAGTTTATTATTATTCGTATTAAAATATTATATGAAATATAAATTATTCAAAGTTGTTCTTCAATTAACAGTTTAATAATGAATTGATTAAATGAAATTGATTAAATGTTAGATTCTAAGCCATTTATAGTGCGAAAATTACTCATGTATTTATTTAATATTTATAAATAATAAGTAATATCAATAAATTGTTTGAATTTGTGACATCTAACACACGTTTTAAAATAATATTTTTATTGCCTCTTGGAACAACTTAAATCAAAAATAATATTTCAATCTATATGGAATTTAACAGTTATAAAATAAATAGGTAGTAATAATATTTTTTTAAAAATTGTACAAGGTGTATAAGGTCTAATCAGAATGAATTTTTATTCAATTAGTGTTTCATTTTTTAATAAATTTATATTTTTTAAGATTGGTTATGATAGAATGGATGAACAATTATGCGAAGTAAACTTTTATAAAAATGTTTCCTTTATAGAATTTTTCCTTCATATCCATTCAATCATAATCATATGTAGATATATAAATATTTAGTTGAAATTATAGTAAAAGATCGTAGTTTGAAGTTATGATTTATCACCATTAATTTTCATATAAATTATATATATATAAGAAATATCCACTATTATAAAAATCTAAAATGATGCTCATAAAAGTGCCATTATAAATGGTTATTGATAACTTATAGTAAGTATATGGCTATGGTGTCAGATGAGGTTTGAATGATATTTTGCAGACATTCGCTTTCGATTAATCTTGAGATATCGGTTTCGGATGAAAACCTCCGGAGGAAACAATGTAGTAAAGGATTGACAAGAGGAATACCTTATATATAATTCATTGCTCGATCACAAAAAGTGTTGACGTAGCAAGTAAGTACACTTTTGGAGAATAGTTTTTGTATAAGTTTTGACGTTGAACATTAATCACAAAAGTCATATAAAATTCAGCAGTAATATACATATATATATATATATATATATATATATATATACACACACACACATAGGTGTATTAAATTGTATTTTATCAAAAAAGTGGTTTTATTACCTTGTACGTCAATTTATTAAACACGAATTTTAAAAATGATTAAATGAATAAATGTATAAATGAGCAGTAGAAAATAGTAATGATATCTTTTTATTTTTGAAATATGTAGCTATTATAATGATGTACAGTATTGAATTATTGAAACATTTTAAAGAAATAATATATATATATATATATATATATATATATATATATATATATATATATATATATATATATATATATATTATTTCGTAAATGTATCAAACTGAAATTGTTCTGTAAAGTAATATATAATTCATTATATATCTTACATATATATCTTTATATATATATATATTTCTTATATAAGGAATATATATATATATATATATATATATATATATATATATATATATATATATATATACACATAAAATATGTAATACTCAGAATTTGTATACTGAATTGGGTAAAGTTAAAAAGCAAGTTAGTGTAAACAAAGAAACATCCCTGTTCAAATTACAACAACAAACAAGTTCAAAACAAGTTATGAAAACATGTTATGCTTTGATAATATCATTACTTCTCGTGTTATCATGTCATCTGCTTCATAGTCAATAATGATTCTCAGGTGGTTGCTCTTGTGTAAATATGGTCAAACGTTAAAGTTCATAGAGCGATTAGATATTGTATCAAAAGGTAAAACAGTCGGCGTAAATACATGCTCGTAGCCCGTAATAGTGCACAGATCAAACGCAATAACATGAAAATAGGTTTCAATTTGTTGAAAATAACGATTTAAAGGGTAGAATTGATATTAAAGACAACCCACGTCCCAGACATGTAAGCAAGCTCTATACAAATACAGCTTTTATTGCAACAAAACCGTTGCTTGGGAGCAAACATATTAAGTTGGTAGATATTCTGAAAAAAATCTTTTTTTCCCCTACATTTCAATTATGAATATCTAAACTGATAATTCTTATCATTATTTTAAGGATTTAATAAATTTTAAGAATGTGTATTTTGTTTTTGTATTATATATTTGGAAAGTATATTAAAGTAATTTTATTAACGTATTTTTTTAAATAAATAATAAGGATATTAAAGGGTCTTTGTAATTAATAATTGATTTAGCGTGGGTATTTTATTAAGTTAGTAAGTTGATACATTAAAGATTTAAATTGGCGATAGTTCTTTACACGTAATAATTAATTGTTCACGTTTAGATAATATAAACTATGCAGACAGTGATAATACTATAGAGAATGAAGTGAATAATTATTTGGTCAACAATTTTAATAAGTTTTCTGACAGATGAACTAACCAAAAGTTATTATTTTAAGCATGTTTTTGTTGAGAACCATTGTGGTTCTAAGGAAATAATTTTTGATAGATTATTTAAAAATTTAGAAAATACACATTAATATAAAATATTTTACTTGAATGAATAGTAGATTAAAAAATTAAATGTTTAGTGAATTGGATTTCATTTCAGAGACCAAGCGATATAGAGAACAAAAAATTGTTCCATTATGTTAGCCTCATAAGTATGAAATTATATATTTATTTTCTAGTTTTATTTGTGCAACAATATAAAAACACTTTTTTAAAATAAAATTATTAAGCCTGTCAATAATCTGATGTAATCTAATAATATATACACGTGTAGGCAATAATAGTCTATAAATATTTATGCCGCCTGTCTTTCATTTAAATAAAAAAATTAAATATACAAATTTACAAAACTCGACGCTGTTTAACCTTTATCAGTCGGTTTGTTATTAAAGAAAATTTCTGCTATATCTGAGTTTTTTTAATAGTTTTTTTTACCATTTGTTACTATTATTATAAATTTCAATAAAAAATAACTATTTTTTACATAGATATTTAATAATTATTTATTGGGTATTTTTATAATCGTTCTTTTTTATAATCAGATATGTGGTAGCGATCAGAGAGAAATCAGAAGATCAGATGTGTGGTAGCGTGAGAAATATTCTCCAACATGTAACCCTGTTGTCGCAAGTTTGACAAAAAAAATCTAATTAGTTTTCTTCCATCGGGAATAGATCTGTTAGAGAAAACCACAGAATCTTCTTTCTAACCTTAGGATAGTTGGTTTAGTTCATGAACTTTTCCATTTAATTTTGCTGAGGATTGGAAGTTATAGGTTTCCGTCTAACAGTTGTGGATGAGTGAAAATCACCAACAAGTTGTTTTACCAATTTTGTGAAAAATTTCAAATGAAGCATTGGTTTATTACCTTTTTTTCTTCGCAGAGTTTATATAAAATGTACGTTTGTGTAACACTGACTTCCAGGTCTCAGAAAATAATACAAAAAATCCATACAATAATATTCTTATTAATGAAAAAAGGTTATCTTGCATTAGTGGACACTCGATCAACATGATTCCTGTCTAACGACAGAAATCCTGCTACTATTGATTCCTGTATGGCGACATCCGACCAATAAGGGTTAATAATAAATTGAAATATTTATAAGTTTCTTAGAAATAGTAAAAAGAAACTATATATAACATATATATATATATAAACATTTGTAATTGTTTAAAGATATTTTAAAGAATATATAATTTATGAATGGTTTTGATCAGACCCTTCTTCTTGACAGTGTATTCGATAAAGGATTTTGAATAAAATATAATTATTTTATTAAATACAGTCAATAATTGTACTAGAAATGTTTTTGTATTTTTTATTTAAATTTTTAGATAAAATAGTTTCGTAAATTTGACTAGGTAATTAATAGGATATAGAAAGGTATTTTTATCTATGTTGAATTCATGTTCATTATAGTCTGATTGATGGTTAATTTGTTAGTATCATTTTTGTAAAAAATATGACTTTTGTAATTGTTTATGCGATTTTACTAAACGTCAATTGTAATATATTTTAGAAACAATATTTTTAAACGAACATGAAAAGTTAACAATATTTTTAAACGAACATGAACATTAAAAAAAAAATCTTGAGAGTCGTTTATAAAACTGATTATCTGTTTAACAGTCTATTGTAAGCATTACATTTGTATTCAGTTTCGATGAATGCGTACTTTTTCATTGATTCGATAGGATTTTAAATTCAGATTGAAATTAACGAATTTATACTCTATCAACACTCATTGTTTTATCTATTCGATTTTCTAAATGTAATCTAGGAGTTCTGCTTATTTATTGTTACGTTATCTACTTTTCTGTTTTATACATTTTTTTAAAATGACTATTTTTCAATCAAAAATGTGTAGATAATCATATTTAATAGACCAAAAGTTTAAGACAAAGAAAAAAGACTCAATATTATTTTAATTTATTAATAGTTGCAATTTGTAGCGTTTTAAATATTTTTTAAAGATAAAAGTCTTGAAAATATATAGAAATAGTAAGTGAAAAAATTAAAGTGTAGATTAATAAAATACTTTAATTTGTTTTAAGCGCTTTTATCTAATAATTTATTATTAGAAAGATTAAAATAATTGTTTGTCTTTATTGTTATAACATATATTTACAAACATTCATCAATTCACACACACACATATACACACACACACACATATATATATATATATATATATATATATATATATATATATATATATGTATATATATATATGTATATATATATATATATGTATATATATATGTATATATATATGTATATATATATATATATATATATACATATATATATATACGTACGTGTGATTGTATGTTTACATATTTGATTTCAAATTGACTAATATTACTATTGTACGTAGCAAACAAACGCAACAATAATGGAAGGGAGAAGGAAATAAAATAATTAATTTATAAGCTAATGCTTTATGTTATCTAACATGGGGTTATTCATCTACCGTATTTAGAAATGGTTCAGTATTTTGGTTCTAAGGCTATGATTGTTACAATGCGAGGATGGCACGATATCTGTCATTTACAGGAAGTGCTCTTTTCGGACGCACGCGTACTAGAATAGTTCACTTTGCCTTCTTCGTTCGATTCTAATCTTATTTTCTGACCTCAAATCTCATTATTCAAAATAGACCATAAGGTTTGCTTGTCGCATTGCCTTATTTTCTATTTGGATTGTTTGTCGAGAGAATGTATATTGTAGATGATGCGGAATTAAATCAGAAATCATTTACTAATTGCTTGTTGTTTATCATATAATTTTATAACCTCTCTCTCTCTCTCTATTTATATATATATATATATATATATATATATAAATATAATGTTCATTATAAAAGGTATAAACATATAATAACTTTGTTCCAATGGAATTGAAAAAAATGCGAATAAATTTTAAAATAAATTATAAATACTTTTTGGACATTTTATCTTTTATAAATAATATTATATACAAATTATGTATTAAAAATAAAAATTGATATTTTTTCAATTAATCATATACAGAACATTAAATCTAAATTATCGTTTATCTCAAAAAAAGTATATAAAATAAGAAAAGTATATGATTCAACAATTTAATTATTAATAGGGATGATAATTGATTGGTGCGATGAATATTTGTTAAATGATCGGGAAAGGTATTTACAAACAATAGATGCTTTTTATTAATTAGAAATGAACGTAAAATGACAACTTCCATATATAAACTCATGTAAAAGAAAGAGATAGATAAAAGTAGAAACAGAAAGATGGTGGCCACGTGACCAGTGCAAAGTCTGACGTCGCGACGTTATACGTCGACGTTCAGTCACATCGCGTACTCCATCGCGTCCGGAATCGGCTCCAGTGCACATAAAGCACCAGTTTCCGGCTCTTGATAAACGTATCACGTGTTGTCTTGACTTACTTCGGCGGTTTGTTATTTTTTTTATTATTGTAAGGTATGAGATGCTCAACTCATCTCTGTATTTTTTTCAATTTATATGAAAGACAGTGTTCAATTGTTTGAATAATTGAACTTTAGGATTGACATTGAATTTTCTGACTGTTGAATTACGTTTGTTTTGATTTTTTTCTTTCGTACTGAAGACTTTTGAAGTGAATTGCGTGGTGAGAAACACATTGAATATCATTCTTGTAAGTTATTTTAGTGTTTGGATTTCAATTAGATGGAAAATTATTTTATTGATAACTAAAATTAATTATTATATTTGTTTTCATAGATAATATTTATTTTATTTGTAAATTGAAAGTATATTTAGAAATTCTAGATCGTTTCGTGATTTGTGTTTAGGTATTTAATTTATGTTCAGTTAATAATGCATTTATATAAAATATTATAAAAAATCAAAAATATGAGATTTATAAATAGTTGAGTATATTATATAATTATAAATAACAAATTGAACATTCATATAATATTTTATATTTGTACAAAAAGACAAAAATTTAAATTTAAAAAAATGATTTAAATAAAAATAAACAATAATATTAAAATAAAGGAGGATCACGTTTTGTAGCTCATTTAAATAGATGAAAATTTTTATTATTCAATTCGGTTTTACAGATTATATATCTATTTTCATTAATTATAAAATATGAAAAATAAAAATAAGTAAAAAAATTTATTTATTTACGAAACAGAATGTTTTATTTATCGAAATGTTTACTGGAAATTGTTATTGTAAATTGTATATGTGAAGTTTTTATATATGTGAAATTTATGATTAGATGGTTAGTAGATGGTCATAAAACATTGAGAGAAACTATATAAATTATAAGAGTTATTTTCTATTTTTATTATATTCTTGTCAAAATTAAAAATTAAAATTATTTAATTATTCATTAGCATGTTAATATATTTTTTTGTTGCAAATTTACATTTTTCATAAGTTGTAATATTCTGAGGCGTGTATTCCCAGAAAATTATGTTTCTATGTTGAGTAATTGAGACTGTTAAATCTAGGTCAATTTTTTGAATATGTTTTCAAAAAGAGATAATAATATTTAGATATTAATACTATTTATAAACTAACTTAAATGAAAATATCTTGTTTTAAGAGGGGAAATAATTTTATATGTATTCTCATTTAAGTAATTAGTTAGATACAATATAGTATATATGCCATTTCACTATATATATATAAATATATATATATATTGCTTGTGTTTATTTCTATGAAACCTTAATGTGATGACGTTTACAGAAATATTATTGTCAGTCACAAATATCCATAAAAATATTTTTTTGTATTTCGTTAAGAAGACTAGCATTTTCATGTACAAATATTATAAATATAAATCATTAATAAAACATATATTTCATTCAAGAAGACTCATATGCTATTGGTTTGTGAGTATATTTATCATATTGGAAATGGGCCTAGAAATGTATTAAAAATAAGCTGCTTAGGGAAATAACATATCTTATTATATAAGATATTTAAATAGAAAAACATGAATTGTGTTTTTAATTTTTATTTATATGATCTAAAGTATTTGATATAAAATCTAGTCATTCACTATTTTTCGCGTGTAATATAGACATTAAATTTTATTTA
>CM068313.1:32924995-32964995 GCA_034766995.1 Acanthacorydalis orientalis | reverse complement strand
GTTTATTAAAAAAGCGCATCTATAAAAAAAGATGTTTATTAGAAATGTAAATAATAATTGTAATATGCATATTTTTGATTCAGTTAAAAATTTTTAATCTTTTGATTTAATCTCTCTCTCTCTCTCTCTATATATATATATATGTATAATTTAAATAAAAAGGAATTTAGTAAAATTTAAATTTGAATTTTAAGTTAGATATATTTATATATAACAGAACAAGTATTTCATACATTTGGTATTATATTTTTTTAAAAAAATTGTTAATATTTTTTGGAACACTGAATTTGATAATTTTATTAATATGATACCATTCACTCATTCAGTAAATGTTTGAAGTTCGTAAATGTTTTTACTTATAGATAGAGCTATTTTTTTGATACATGTATCTTTTTGTGCATATAAATCTACATTTATCCATTAAAAAATGTAAAATATATATAATCCAGTGATTAAAACAATCCTATAATTTTTTGATTTTATACATCAAAAATTATTCAGTAAATGTTACTACTTAATAAAAAATTCATAATTTTAACTGGTTGTACAATTGAAGAAAAATTTAAAAATTATTAAAAAAAATATTTAAAGTAAATGATGTATAAGAATTTAATTCATATTGACACTTTGATATTTGTTGTGTATATATATATATATATATATATATATATATAATATTCTTTTTGTTTCTTCTTAAAAATGTTTTCTTAAGAACTATCAGATAAAAAGAACTTTTTATATAAACAGAAAGAATTTATCGTGTAGTGAAAAATGTTTCTTTTTTAAGAAACGTTTATATTATTTTATTGAAATTTTATTTTGAAAAACGTTTAATTCAATTCACTTTGTTGTTTTTGCTAAATAAATTAAATTTTATTTCATTATTTTTGGATAAAATGTTAATATGAGCTATTTTGTTATCTTTTTTTAGCTTATAAACAGCAGTAGAGGTATATTTTTTTATTGATAATAATAAAAGAAAAATAATTTTTATTATTATTTTATTTCTTCTGGAAAATACATTTTCATGGAGTAAATATCAAAGAATTTTTTGATTAACACAGAGTAATTAAAATTAAGTCTGCTTGACGTTATGAACTATTATTAGAGATGAAATTAATAATCCGACTCCAAAAAAAATTGCAAACACTGTAATTATATGCCATTTTAATTAAAAAATGCTGACGTGTTTTCATAATGATATACAGTAATTACAGTTTATTAATGCATATTACAGAACAATATAGTTCATTATGTAATATAAAATACTGATGAATTTTAAATAATGATCCGAAAAAATTTTTTAATAATATTTATTAAGGATGTTCGCAGAAATTCTACGTTTTAATTACTTTTTATAATATTATATTGAAATTTGGTGAAATGAATAAATAATTGGATAAATAAAAAATAATTTCTTTATATATATATATATATATATATATATATATTTATTCTAATCTATCTTTTTGTAACGAATTAACTATGATCTTCATAACTAGAATTTTAAATCTGTTCTTAGATTGAAACTGACTTAGATTGACTAACAATAAATAAAAAATTAAAAGATTTAACATTGTCAATAAATTATTTATAAAATGATTATAAACAAATGAAAAATTTTGAAAAGTTCATTAATAAATTACAAAATATTTGTTGTTTTTTAATTAAATTACACGAATTTCATAACCGCAACAAAAAAAATGAAACGATAAAAAATTAAAATAGCAATTTTACGAGCCACGGAATAATTTTCAAACATTATACGACTTTTTTTCCGCTTCGATTATTCAAAGCCGCGTGCGAATATCTTTAAGATCCAATCTAACGTCCTTTTTACAACGATACCGTTTTAATCTAATGCAAATACCCAGTTGTATCGCCGCACCAATCCTGTAAAGTAAATCTGTAACGGGTAGTAAACTCGTCTGTCGCGCTCTCTCCCAGTAAATATTTATAAACCAAGCTCTGAGACAAGTTTGAGTGGTTGTACGGTTTAGTGGTGATCCCGTTCATCGCATATATGTTCTATAAGGGTTCGTTGTAAATCATTCAACATGAAAAGCCTTGTAAATATTAATTGCCGAACGGGACTAAACTACAACGTTTTCAGTAATGTTTGTGAATGAAAACCGCAAAGTTTACCTCGAGTGTTAACGTTTTTAGCATACGTGTATAAACCTTACACAATTTACTAGAGACACGTGTGTTAAGTGAATTTCTATATACTTTTAATTTGTGATACGATTTGTCTTTACTTTTCATATGATCGAATGATTCTAAATACAGTAGCACTTATGATTACAAAAATTAAAATAATTCTAAATGCAAAAATATATTTAAAAATCTTACTGTGATAATATTTTTGACTATAATAGTCTTTAATATCTTCGTTTATAGATACACGAATACACACGCAAACACATACATATAAATATATATATATGTTATATATAAACTTTAAAAAAATTGAAATTGTTTACTGATATTATTTGATAAGAAATAATTTGAATTCTTATCTTAAAGAACTCAAAAAAATAAAATGTCCATATAATAGGAGGTTGCATTGAAAGCCGCTGTATGTACATATGCTGTAGGCAGTGACAGATGTCTCTGTCATTTTGAAGTGTGAACATTTCCCACTAAAATTTAGTCATCAGACACCAACCTTTGTTTACACAAGTGCATTTTTATAACCGAATTAAAATAGAACGCAATAATTTTTCCGATGTGTACTTCTATACTACTTTGATTTGAAAAAAAGTGCAGCTGAAGCTCATCGATTTCTTGCGAAAACTGATGGTGAATCTGCTACATCGGAAACAGTATGTAGAGATTGGTTTCCACGATTCAACAGTGGTGGTTGTGACGTTCACGACAAACAACGGCCAAGTCAATTGAAAAAGTTCGAAGATGAACAACTGCAAGTTCTATTGGAATAAAACCCTGCACAAACACTGAAAAAAATTAGTTCAACAGCTCTAAGTAGATAAATCGACCATTTCAGGACGTTTACAAGCCACGGGAAAGATCCAGGAAGAAGGGAGATGTCTTCCGTATGAATTGAATGAAAATTCTATCGCTAATCTTTTAAACATCTCGATTTCATTGCTTACAAGGCATAAAAAGAAAAGTTGCTTGTGGCGTATCGTGACCGGTGATGAAAAATTGATCTATTTTGACAGCCCGGAAATTATAAGTTGAGGCAATGCTCTCTATTTGATGGGATATGGAAAAAGTGTCGTGTACGATGAGCTGTTGAAACAGAAGGAAATAATCATCGCCGAACGTTATCATCAACAATTGGAGCGTTTGAATGATAATTTGATGCAAAAATCACCATCAATTGCATCAAATCGGCGAAAAGTGATTCTTCTCCATGACAACGCTCGGCCACATCTTTCTATAGCCGTGAAACAAACACTGATGGAGCTTAAATGGGAGGTTCTCACGCACCCAGTGTATTATCCGAACTTGGCCCCAAGCGTTTACCATCTGTTCCGATTGATGCAACACGCTTTGGAAAATACACATTTCCATAACTACGAACAAGTCGAATATTGGGTCGCTGAATGGATGGGCTCAAAATACAGACTATTCTTTCGTCCTGGAATTCAACTTCTACCAGAAAAGTGAGAAAAAGTCCTACCTTCCGAGGTCAAATACTTTGATTAATGTATTCACAAATTTTGTTATTGAAATAAATGCTCAAAAAGAACAAACACAAAAAACAGAGACTTTCAATGCAACCTCCTAATATAACTAATTGTTAATAAATAAATATTTGCATTCATTTCCAAGTAGAATATATTCTAAATTAATATTAAATGAAAGCTCCAGTTTGTTAAATACTTCTTTACATTATCAAACAATTAAATACTTAATTTTGAATATTATCAAAAATGTTATTAAATAAATTCTGAACATTTTATATTATGATCTGCATAATTAAAAAAATCCTTCTTATTATTTGCACAATGAATTATTCCACGTTTTATTTAAACGTTGTAAAGATGGAAAAGTATTAAGTGCTATGAATATATTTTCAGTGAAATATGACAGTTTTTGTAAGTCTAGACATGCGAATAGATAAGACATATTTAATTTATTTAAGTGATTTTTTATCTGCGGGATTTTTAAGACATTTTATTACGAACTATTAATCATAACGTAAAGTAATTTTTCGTCTAATTATTGGATTTGACCTTTATTTGTATAAGAACAGAAATAATAATTTTATATCAACATAGTTACTTTTAATTTAGATGTTTAAACATTATTTTATATTGAATTAAATATGTTTTAAACAAACTGAAAAGAAATATTTAATTTATGAATTTCAGTTTTCACTCATTTTTAAATTTAAATAAAAATATTATTGATATTTTAATCATTAAAAATATCAGTAAAACTGTAGCTAAAGAATATATGAAAAATGTTTGTAGGTAATAATAAAAGCAGAATACGATCAATATTAATTTATGGCTAAAATGGTTGTACCATCATCGAGAAATAATTAATTTTAGAATACATTGCAAAAAAAAAGTGTTTGGTATGTGAGGATAAAAATTCATTTGTAAAAATTAAGAATAAAAAAGAAGGTTTCTTAGAGAAATATCGAGTTTTATAAAGTAAGAGACGATTTAATTATTTACTGAAAACTATAAAAGTTTAAGGGGATTGTAGAAATAAATTCGAGTTTATTATCTATTATCTGCAAAGTTGATGTGGATTTAAAGTAACTCATTAAACAGTGCTTACTGTTAATTTAAATCTGTTTGAAGATATGACGAAGATTGAAAAATATTATTGCACGAATAAGGCAAAAAATATGTAAACTAAATGTTTTTATCAGTCACAAAAAACAGCCGAAACTTTCATTTATTTCCAAGTTTTATATAAAAATGAATTAAGTTCTGCTGAAAAGGAAAAATGTTATTCTTTCACGAATGTATTAAAACGTCGAAAAGAGAAATTCTATGTTCAAGACGGAAAAAGATTGTTTATTTAAAATCAATTTTGATAATCGGCAGCGTCAAGTAGTTAAAATTATTTAAACATGTTACTAACAACACACAAACAAATTAAAAGTAAAATATACTCTAAATGTTACAAATGTTGTGGCATTAACATTGTATAATAAATATTTATATATATTATTATTAATAACTTTGGTTTTAAATTAAATATTTCGATTCCTGAATTTATAATGAAAATTTTATAACATATAATTGATGTTGATAAGCGTTCATTTTAGAGACACATGTCAACATACTGTTGAATAATATGTATTCATATGATTTTAAACTAAAAATAATACCAAATTGATATTCATTATTTATTTCATTACTATACATACTATCAATTTGTTGATAATGCACCGTGTTACGATTTTGTTTATAGAGAAATTATTTATTACAGCTGCTGAACATATTTACACAAATATCGTTATATTATTTGTAAAATAGCGTTCTATATACGTATAAGATATTCTGCAGTTTGTTCTGAAACACCTGCAACCGTTCGGTTTTCAATAGAAGGTAATCTCACGTATATGCTTCCGTTCAGTAGTTATGGCTTCTTATTTGGAAATGGTTACAATCGGTTTAACTGGTTGTGTGGCTCGTTAAATATTTCTCTATTGATTTTCATAAAATATGTACACACGTATATTCAATGCATACATTTGAATGTAAATTTGCAATGAACAAACTTTGAATTAAATTTAAGTAAACATGTATATTCATATCGACAATTAATATTTTCACAAAATAAGAGATTTTTTTAAAAAAATATGGTATTTTAAGGTATAGTTTCATAATAATAATAATAGTATTCGTATTTTGTGTTACCTGTAAAAAATTAATATCATTAAAAGAGTGAATAATTGAAGTTGGATAACTTTTTACTTTAGTACTTAAAAAAGGGTATCTTCATATTTGTGGTTTTTAAACTGTGGTTAAATTCAGTTTTATAAACGATTAACTCCTAGTACACTATATACAATTAATTATTATTCATTTTGAGACGTTTCAATATATATATATATATATATATATATATATTAAATATATTATGAATGAATTATATATATATATATATATATATATATATATATATAGATGGCGATGATTTAATCTTCAGAATATGAACTTTTATGAACAGACGTTTAGGTTTAGAAAAAGTAGATTTTTCAGTTTTTCCCTAGGAAGATAGTATTATCATCGATATATGCATAAAGTTTGTTCTAAATTAATTGTAAAAACATTTTCATAATTAGTGAATGTGAGACATTTATAAAATATTTGATTATTTATACTCATAATTTAAGTAAAAAACAATTTAAACTAAGGAGTACTTAGTAATGGTTCTAAGAAAGAATTGAATAATAAGAAACTCTAAACGTTTTTTACGAATTTTATAATTTTAGAATAATTAACAACTTGTATAAAATATAACGTTTTATATTAATAAAATCATTTAATTATTTTTTTACTGGGTCAGCCAAGAGAATTATATAATAGTGAAACATATTTTAATTTATTCTATATTAAATTAATGATGATTAATAATATATTAAAAATGTATATAAATGTATTCTTCAAAAATTTGTATTGGGTTAATGATTAAATATTAGGTTAGTAGGAAAATAATTGTGGTTTTTGTTTTCTGAATTCTAACCTTATTTTTTTCAATGAAAGTGTAATTTGATCGTGTTCATGTTAATATCATTTTAAAGTGAATTTTTCGGTCTATATTTTGACAATATTGACTTTAGTTTTATTATTAATTTTACTTTAAATTGGGTCACTAAATTAAAGATGGGAAAGAAACAAATAAAAACATTTTTTTATATGAGTTCAAAATGAGTGGTAAAGCAGTAGAAAATGCTCATAAATTAAAAGATACTTTTGGGGTGGGTAATATTAACGAATGTACGGAGCAATGGTGGTTCCAAAAATTTCGTTCTGGGGACGAAAATCTTATAAGATAAAAAAGGTTGCAGGCGCCCTTTTTCAGTTCATAACGGCCATCTGAAGGCGTTAGTTGAATCAGAAACACGCACAATAATTCGAAAGATTGCACACAAGTTAGGTGTTAGTCATCCAAAAGTTCTGGACCACTTAAAACAGTTAGGAAAATCAAAAAAGACTTCCAAATGAGAATCGCACGAATTGAACGAAAACAAATAAATAGCAATTATTTTTCTACCAAACCCATATAATCTAAAAATGAATATAATAATTTTTTTTAATATCATTGTAAAATCCTTTTGCTTAATTTTTATGTACACTCGTTTATATATATATATATATATATATATATATATATATATATATATATATATATGTATAAATACATATATATATATATATATATATATATATATATATATATATATATGTATTTTTTATATATATATATATATATATATATATATATATATATGTATATATACATATATATATATATATATATATATATATATATATATATATATATATATATATATTTAGATACTGTGGCAATAATTTTTATAATATAAAAGTACAAGTATCTGACATGTATGTATAGCAATTAAAAACGTATTTATATGTATACAATTACATATAGATAGAAATAAAAACAAACATATTTGATTTAAATATCAATGAAATTATCTTGAATGACATTGCATTCGTATGGAATCTGTCTCCGAGTAAAATATAAAAGGATCACTTCGGCGTCACTACTCTTTTTAAACTTACAATATGTCAAAATGAGTCTCGTTATTCGTTCTCAGTCTCGGTGGAAAGTTTCTGACAGATGACTATTTCTTTGATTCAATATTTCTTTCCACTGATGATACTGAACGTATACCCTGAAATGTTTTCCTTGATTTTTCTTTAGAAATTTACGATGTTATTGACATCTTTTTAAATGATCGTGTTCATGCTGTAAAATTCAATTTGGTCTTGTATGAATTTATGATAATTTCTTCATTATTTTCGATTATATATGTTACATACACATTTTGTATGTTTAAAATTATATATATATATATATATATATATATATATATATATATATATATGTACCTTGGTAGTTGAAGAGAAAATATTCATTTATAATAAAGGAATACTTCTATTAAACGTTGCAGTCAAATTAATAATTTTCGACTTGTTATTTAGAAGATTTGCTATTCAAATTAAAATATAATTTGAGAAGTATTAAGCAAACTTCTTAAATTGTATATATTTTTCAAAATTTAAATTTAAAAAATTTATAATTGAGATAGAATTCAAATTTGATATGAAAATTAGAAAATTTTTAAAATTAGTTGGACAAAGCTTATATTAAAGATTCAGTTACAAGTAAATTATATATCTATGTATTGACTTATGCTGAGTAGCTACTAGAACTAAAAGATAAAATAATGAAATTGGTTGTATTACAAACATGTTATGTTTATTAATAATTGTTATATTATAATATTTGTTACAATTTACAAACTAGTTTGATAACATGCACATATTACAAGTACTTATAGGAAGTTTCAATATTATTGTTATTAACATTAGAAGAAAGTAATTTTCAATATTTGATTTTCATAATAGTAGATATTGAAATAAATCTGGGTTGAGTATGTGATTGAAAATACAATCTACAAGTTAGTTACTTCCATATTACTGTGTTCAAAAATTTTTTTTTGTTTTAATGTAGTAATTAAATTAGAATATATTTTGTTTGTATATAAATATTAATATAACATTATATAAATTTTTATTCATTATCTAATACATATAATATTTAGTGATAATTATAAATTACTCGTTAAGGTATATTCAATTATGATAATGAAAATGGAATTAGAAGTTAGTTTATTGATTAGTTACTGTTGATAAGATTTTATTGTTATAAATATATTTTATTTTTTTAAAAAAACTGATTAATTCTCTTATCCTTGGAAGTTATGTACAAGAATTTATAAGAAAAAGTAAGCGTAATTGATATTTCCAAAAAAAAAATTAGCCGATTTACGAAGGTAGCATAAAATATTCTTGGCCTAGATAGGAAGGAATATAAATAAAAAAAAATATTTTACTATTTTTCTATATAATCCTCTTTAACTTTAATATATTTTTTACAGTTCATAATTAGAAAATCTATACCGTTATAAAAAATATTCTATTTTTGTATTAAAGCGATAAGTTACCTATGTTTTCAGCTCATTGTCATCATTAAGACGCTATGTAAATATTTTTTCAAAATACCAAGAAGGTAATAAACGCTAAGGGTCATGTCTAGACTGTAGGATGGGTGACCAAGTTCTTGGAAGTCACACTCCCGAATAACGGCTAAAGAAGCAGTAGTTGTATGAACTGGTGCATTGTCGTGCAACAACTTCACTCCTTTTGTTAGTTTTCAATGTTGTTTTTCAGGAATATTATGCCGTTATTTATACAACAATGTCACACCATATGAGACATTAATAGTGGTATTGCAGTTCTTAAATTCTATTAATAAAATACACTTGCAGTCGCAAAAAAAGGTGTCCGTGACCTATTTTCTGGGTGGTACATATTGACTCTTCTCGGAAATTGTCTACTTTCTCGCTGCCATTCCATTGATTCTCTTTTAGATAGAGAATCATAGTAAAGGACCATTGTCTCATTCATTGTTACAATGGCCTTGTTAATGCATTTGGATCTGACTCACAGAGCTTTAAAAATGAACGTGCTATTCGACGCTGATGCATAACGGCCGGAAGAAGTTTGGGTACTCATCTTGCACATATTTTATTCATATCTAAATGGTCATAGGGAATTCGGCGAATGGTTATTCATGAAATATTGGATATTGCTGATGATTCTTTCATTTCTAAATGCTGGTCATTCAGCACCTGCTGGTCACTTTTAAACGCAGAAGTTGGCAGAATGACCACTTCTGTTGCATTTGTCTTTGACAGAATCGGGAGTGAGCACTTTCACAGGGTGACCGGGATGCGATTCATCTTCTAGTCACTCTTCTACCAACTGAAATCTCTTACCCCATTTTTTACCGTGGAGTACGAAGAGGAAGATTCCTCGTATACGCCATCTAATTGTTGTTTTATTTGGTGCGGTATACCTCCTTCTTTTATCAAACTTTATTATCGGATGATATTCAATTTTGGTTACTTGTGACATTGTTAAGAGCATGACTTGCTATTATCGCTGTCATGTACGATTGATCAAGTTATAGCCTTGAAATTTTTATCGCCACTAAGCATGAATCTACAACACTGCACAGATTCATCATACTTGCGCATGCGCAAATATGTTAGGCCGAGAATATTTGGTGCTACTCTCGTATACGTCTTTCATTGAAAGTGAGAAAAAAGGAAAGCATATTGTTCTCAAGATAATTAAAATAAATAGGTAGAAGTTATAATGTTAGATAAAGTGTATGTTTGTGTATATTAAAAATATGTTCATTTATGACATGCTGCAATTTATTATTATACAAATTTAATTAATTATACATATATATATATATATATATACCTAATTACAAAGTTCTTACATTTTACTAATTAAATTAAGAAAATATGAGTTATATATATATATATATATATATATATATATATATATATATATATGTATGTATGTATCCCTTAAAGTTTAAAACTCTAGACAAAATATATCTGTTAGTGAAACTTGAGGAAAGTTTCATTATAAATAAAACAAAATAACAAATTTTGCTAAATGAAATAAAGTTTTTAAAGTTTTCACTATAAAGTTTATTAATTAATATTTTTTTAATAAATACAATTATATTTTTGATACAAAACCTTCTTAAATAATACATTCGCTTTTTTTAAAGAACTGTATACTAATTACAGTTCTAGAGATAATTCTTCTTCACGGAAATGGTTGTACTAAAATTAAAATATTCATAAAAGTGATAAATATTTTTATAAATGTGTAAAAACAACGGTTAAAAAGTAGATTACACAAAAAAGGAGTTCGTAAAAATATGTTATTATATCTAGATGTTTCAAAAACATTATTATATGTACATATATTTTTACTTGAGTTGTGTATAATATGTATACACTTTTTTATTCGTGGATTTGATATTAAAGTGATTAATTGTTTGTTTGTTTGTTTGAATGAGGATGTTTAAAATAATAACTGTATTCACTTTTATTGCGAACAAAAAGAATTATTTTTGTTCTTATAATATTTGTAATTATTTTAACTAAACTTCGTTTTTATTTTATTGCTGTATAGTAGTAACTTAAGAAACAGTAAACATCTTTTTTTAATACTTATATATTTTTTATTTGATTTAAAATTACACATACCATATATAATGTAATGATAGTAATTGAAAAATACTTGTTTACAGTATTCAATAATAATATATATCTCATTAATCAATGTGTTTATTTAGAAAGGGATTTATAGTTTCTTGATATTTTATACATTGACAATTTTTTGAAAAGCCAAAGTGATAATAAATAAATATATAGCCGCATGACATGTTTTAGATTATATTACATAGTGAGCATTTAACTACCAGTTTCTTATAATTTTATGTTTTAATTTTAAATGTTTATCTTTTTACTAGCAAACGCAGTCGTATTCTTCAAATGAATCAACCTGCATGCCTTCAAATTATTTAAGTAGATAGAATCATGTTTTAGATGTTTTATTTAATAAATTCCACGTTATCTTTGAAAATTTCATTGATATTATTTCATTTAAAGTAAATTTTGAACCCAGAAATATATTTCTTATGAACAGTGAGTAAGAGTTTGATATTAAAATATTTTTTGATTCAACGAATACATATTTCCAATTGAAAAATGTATATTCATTTCACAAAATTATTAGTTTTTTAAAAAAATACAGTAATTTTTATTTGAGGTTTGAATAATAGTACATTTACATATGTAAGCGTGGATGAATGCAATTTTCGAACCGATTTTGATAAGCTGAGTCAGAATTCATACAGTGATATAATTACAAGTGAATTTATGTCCTTTTGAATGGTTAACCTTTTATGTACATTGAACATTATGAATTTATGAACATTGAAATCAATAATAATTGAATATGACCAGTGGTCAACTGAAGACAATTGAAGTTGATTAATAGGGTTAGTGAGAAGAGATGATTGAAATGTATTTAAAAACAAGAGTAAAATAAATCAGCAAATACTTTTGTTAACCTTTTATAAAATTAGAATGTTAGCATTAAGAAATGAGAGTAAAAATGCCTTATATTTTTGTTTTCTCAAGTCAGGTATAAATAAATAAATAGTATTAAAACGGTGGGTTATAATTCTTGTTATTCTTTGATCAAACAAGAGAATATTCAGGTATCGTCTAAAAACATAGTTTGTTTTAATAGATTAATATATATATATATATATATATATATATATATATATATATATATATATATATATATATGTATGTATATATATATATCTATATATATATATTGATAATTAATAATTCGTTATAAAATTCTAAAAATACAATATAGTTGTATTTGAGTTTATGAAATTTGAAATATTTTTTGTATATATACATACATGCACACATATGTGTATATATATATATATACGTGTTAAATGAGATAATATTTTTAGTAATTTAGGTTCTCACCTTTGAAACTGAATACTACGGGCTGAAACCTCAGTTCAGCGAATTTTTTATTAATGAAATACGACGTGTTTTTGATTCAAACTCCAGGTAAAATTGAAGGTCCAGGTTAAAAATGAAATTGGCATCTTCGCCTGGGGGAAAACCCACTCATCTTTTATTTCAATAGTTCACGACTGAATGAAAAAAAAAACATGATTCTTATTCATATATGTATATATATATATATATATATATATATATATATATATATATATAACAATGCAATATATTTGAGTTTTATATTTCCATTAAAAATACATTTATTGAATTCAAAAATTATAATATAATAATATATAAGTTTGTTAGGAATCATATTTTTGTAAAAATTAAATAATTCTAAATTTTAATAGTGAAAGGATTTTTATAAACTTAGTAATTGTTTACTTTTTGGAACATGAGAAATGCATTAGTTGTCTTCAAAATCATTTAATTCACATACTACTAAATACTTTTATTTTATGGATAAAAATAATATATTCACCGAATAAACATTAATATTTAAACCAAATTCTATTACAAACTATGTATTTCTTTCTTACATGTGGTGCACTTTGTTAATTTCATTCTGAATTTGTTATTTGAGCATTTTCTAAATAGTTATTGTAGTTGTGAAAAAGTTGGTGTTTTATGATGAAAATTCAAAATTTAACATTTACAGATAATATGTGGCAGATTTTTAAAAGTACTGTCTACTTAAAATATCTCACAAAAATCACATACTTAAACAATAAACACTTAAATAAAGAAAGAAATATACGATGAATCACGTCGCTGTTTGCTATGGGCATAAAGATGTTTTTTTTTTACTACCATTTGATCTGGATATACTTATTTTGTAATTTTTTAAATCTAAAAAATTAAATGAGTGCAGTCAATATAACGAACTGATTTAATTTTGTATTAATATTATTTCTGTGATAAGGAATAAGATATTATGATGAAAAATATACCAGTACAGGAATTAGAATATACGGGCTGTTTTGTTAAAATTAATAAAAAACTTTTATATTTTTCAATAATTGTTATATTAATGTCAAGCTATAAAAAAATTACAAATTTGTTATATATTTTAAAACAAAGTTTATTCTAAATTACAGGAAGCATTAAAAAAGCCATAATCCAAGCGTTTTCTTGTATATATATATTTATAAAAGTACACCATGCATGTAGGCGTATATTAATAAAAAAATATGTATTATACATTAATTTATTTTAATTGTATGTAAGTTGCATGTTTTTATTATGACTAATTTTTTTGGAAATTTGTAATCTGATGTAAAACGAATATTAAATGTCAGATATTTTAGTGGAATGTGATTTATTATTGATACCATTATATTGTTATTAACATTACAGTAATTCTTTCAAGCAATCGGGCATATTTAAAAATATAAACAAGTTATATAGAAAAGTAATTACACGCAAATTCCGTTTTTTTTAACTTTATATATATATATATATATATATATATATATATATATATAAAATATTTCACATTTATAGTCTTAGACGGTCAACACATATATGAAAGATAAATGATGAAAAACTTTTTTATCAAACACTTTCGAAAATTTTTACGAAATCAATGTTTATTATCTGTTTCTCCCTCTATTTATACACACATTTCAATCTATCTATGCATATATATATATATATATATATATATATATAGTTTCTTAAAAGTACTAGAAAAAGAATTTGATTATTATAAGCGTATCACATCATACTTTAATTATATTTATTCAGAGTGAGATACCATTTGAAGTCAGAAATTTGTCTAAGAAATAATTTAAAGCCTGTTAATTATTTTTTAAAATTAACTTTTATAATATGCTTATAATGAAAATGTCTTTGATTTCCTTTTGGTCTTTTCATCGTAAAATACATTTTCTCATTTTGTACTGGATAAGATATTTAAATTTTTGTTTTATAATTTTTTTTTTTATATTTTGTGCAAAATATCAGTTGATACAAAAACATATAAATGTGATACCTATTAATCTTGTTTAATTTTATAAGCAGTAATGAGTATTATGTTTCAAAGAAAACTGTGTATTATGTATGTGTATATATATATATATAATGTGTGTGTGTGTGTGTTTATGTACGCGTGCATGAAATATGACAAGAGTAATTTGCTTTTTAATAAATTAATAAAAGATAATGTACGAAAGGTGTATTTACAGAATTAAATTCAAACATTATAAACATACAATCTATTAATCTGATTTTATCTCATATAATTGATTTAATGATTTAAATATTATTTTAATATTGTTGTACAATACTTTAAAGAAAAAAGAATTGTTGGTGAAAATGCGATACATTTTCAGTATGTACAATATAACAGGAAAATTATATTATGAATTGATTTTCATGATATTTGTTTTAATTTTGAAAACTTTGTGTAATGAAAATAGCGATGTATATTGATTTTTATTGGCGTAAAAATTATTTTGTCTTCAGTAAACTTTCAATGTTATTATTAGAACAGAAAAATTAACAAAACAGCCTTGTTTTAAAATTAAGATTGAGAAGAATGTAATGTTAGACGCACGCTGTTATATTATGTTAAAACTGAAGTGTAGATAAGGTTATTGATGGAAGAGGGAGTCTTACTACTGTATTTTCTATCGTTCGTTTGTATTGATTCTGTATTTGTCGTGTAACAACTATTCTCTTGAGACATTTTTGAAAACGTAAATGTAGTTCTTTTCAGTTTTTTTGTAAAAAAAACCTTTCAAAAATCATCGAGAGTTTGTGTTTGATACAAATAAATGGTTTTATAGGTATTAAAAATAAAAGGTTATATAAAGATACATTTTTTATACTAAAGAAGTTTAAAATATGTGTTGGAAAATTAAAATGTGAGATGATAATATAGAGAAATTTCAATAAGTAGATAAATGCTGTCATTCGAAATATTTTAGGAAAAAGTCGTATAAATTTAATTATTTTCTATTAAATTCTCAATAATCCTAATGCTTTTGTCCACATGTTTTTAATTTAATAATTTAAAAAATTAGTTTTGTCTGAATTATTTTAACATCTAAATAAAATTTATATGTATATTTAAAGCATTCATTTTATTTATACTGTTACATATATATATATATATATATATATATATATATATATATATATATATATACTGTTACCAAAATCTGCTATCTTTTAATATTATTTCATAGGTTCAAACAAATGAATATTACTTTGCAGCAATTATAAAAAAACAGAGTAAATAGATTTCTCTTATATAAATAGATGAAAATGTATCAATAATTAGTATAATTAAAAATGTTTTAATAACAAACTTAAGATATATTATTTCAAAAATATATCGACGTTCAATGAAGAGAATTTGTTTAAAAGAATAATATTTTCTTTATTAATCACTCATTGACTTTATAAATATGTCTCCTTTTGAAGAGTATTTCTTTTTTCTAAACGATGTATTTACTTATATTATACAAAGTTATTCTTCTTTAAACGTGAATGATAAAGTTTGCAATTAAAGTAAAAATATTTTCTAATTAATGTCTTATTGTCACATTATTTGAATGTTTTCCTGTTTCTAAATTTTTCACACGAAATATTTACCCTATTTTTTAAAAAAATTAAAATATTGATTTAAGAAATTTGAAAAATTGAATTATTAATTAATCATTTTATATTATTATTTTGTGTTAAGGCGATAATTTTATACTAAAAGAAAATTGTATCTCCTAATTTTTTTACAGCTTTTAAACTGTTAAGTTAAAAGTTAAATACAAAAAGCTAAATATGTCTAGTGATAACATTTTACTTTTATGTACGTTCGAAAAATAATCATAAAAGGTCTAAATATTACTTAAAATACTGTTTTTTTTTAATTGACTGAACAGAAATGCGAGAAAGAATAAAAATACATTTTTTAAAAAACAATGTTACGCTGTACAGAGTAAGATTTCTAAAGATATTTGTTGGAGCAAAGAATTGAAACTATTTATAAACCTTTATTTTCATGATTTGATTTATTAAACTTTTTCAATTTCAAAAACGTGTTGTAAAGTACGAATTCCAATAATAAAGTAACAGATTATTTTTATGTGTTATTTATTGATAGCTGAAAATTCTTACCTTTTTCGTATATTAATATTTATTGATAGAAAAATGTTTTATATATATATATATATATTATTAATTATTTTAATATACAATTCTAATTTTAAATTTTTTGATTGTTGCAAAGAATTGCTTATTAGAATAGTATACGAGTATGTTGACAAATTGAAGCATGTGCGGGATAGGTCTTATATTTTATACAATATTTTGATACTTTATGTTTACTAAATTTATACAAAAACAAGTTAGTTTTTAGTTGAAATAGTATAGCTAATTAAAATATAACGAGAAAAACACAGTTTTTTAACTGCAATCGATATTTCATGTGTGTACTTAAAAATCGAAAAAAATGTATGAAACAAATGTCAAATTTATTCATATATAACTTGACTCTTTTAAGGCAATTCTATATTTATACAGTAGATTATTGATCGAAGAATGAAAAATAGCAAGAATTATAGTTAAGAGACGCATTATAATTTGAGAGTTTTAACTGAAATCATTCTGTCCTTGAACCACAAATTTTCCATGTAATATTTTTGTTTAAGTGACATTAAAATAGTACAGAGACGTATTTATAATGATTTAATTAGACTAATAGTCATACATGAGAAAATTCTAATTCTCATCTATTAAGTTCTATTTTTAAAAAAATACATATCTATTTTATAACAATGAATAAATCGTTCCTCAAAAAAGAACATGCATGCTGTTCCTTAAAATGCAGAGATGAGATACAATAATGAGATTAAAATTCATATAAAGTGAATTAAACAATATATATATATATATATATATATATATATATATATATATATATATATATATTTATTAAAACACGACAATCAGACATTTTTTTAGATAGGCAGTTAAATATAACGTTGTGTTTGTTTCTTTTCGAAAATTAATCCACTGCTTATGAATATACTTTATACCATCTCTTAGACAAATTAACAAGATTATATGGCATTAATCATACTTTTTTCCTTAAAAATATTTTTTTGAACAAATTGTTTTTTCTTTGTAATGAGTATATCAACAAAAAATTGTCAGTCAAAAGATATATTACATATATTCTCAATTACGATTAGAAATTCTTTTTTTTATATACAGATAATATAAAAAAACAAATTAAATTTGATCGAAAGAAATTATTTATATATATATATATTATTTATAACTGATTCTTATATATATATATATATATATATAAAATTATAAAAATATATAAATCATTAATAATATTTATCTTATAGTAAATTTTAGCAGCATAAATTAATGATATACTCTTTTTGTGTAGTAAAATACCCGTATATATTTATACAAGTTTTTTTATAGTCATTATGCGGTTATGTTAAAGTTTTATAAAAAAATAAATGTAAACTACATTTGAAATGTATTCGATGTTGTAAACTGATTTGAAACGCTACAGCAGTGGCTATAATATTGTGTATTATCATTCCACGATACTATGACGCAATGACTGATGATCATACGAGTAAGTGGTTATTGCTTGTAATTGTTTCGGTGTGCCAATATACGTAGCCAATTCTCTCACATGAATGCACGTACATTTATTGATTTTTAATATAGCAGTTACCATATAAATTTATGACGTTATTCAACAATACTTTATGACTTGTAATTTTCCTCTACCGAATTTGTCAAATATTCATGTTTTCATTATGCTTTGCAATATTTAAAATAATATCTTTTGAATAAATATTCAATAGATAGAGAAAAAAGCCTTCATAGTCGGTGCTAAACTTTTATAAAATACATTGTCAATGTTGTTATTTTTATCTATTGAATTGAGATCCTCTGCGTGTCTCTTAGAAAAATTAGCACAACATTTGTGTCATTTGTAATATTAATAAGAAGTATTTTAAATTGAATATCAACTCATGTGGCAAAAATACAAAAACGAGAACGGAGACAAAACAGTGGAAATAGAATAAAATAGGCAGTATAAAACAATAACACAAAATACATAAACAGGAAAGCGAATTTATTTGCGTTGTCTCTAAGTATACATGAAAATTCATTCCCGTGTACTTTTACAGCCCCGTCGAGAAATGAATTGGTGCTAACATATCGTATTGCGTTTTCTAAGTCGAGACATTCCTCACGTTCAACGTGTGAAAGCCACTATCTCTTCAGTTGTTGAAAAACGTTAACGCGTTCCATAGACTAAAAATCCTCTACCATATATGTGACTGCGTGTATTTTTAAATCATGAATAATTTATCGCGTTATATGAATATTTCATTTTTTATACAAGAAACCACGTTCTTTTATATTCAACCTTGTTAGCGCCCTTGAGCTACAAATCATGTTATCCTGTATGCATGGTGTTGAAAGGAGTCGCTGACTTATGAACATAAATTATTCTAATTATGGTACGACGAAAATAGAGTAAACTAGTTTGTAGAGACAAAATATGACAATTTTTTTTCCTACGCAAATTTTGAATTATACGGTGCATGCTTGTTCGGTCGGAAGTTAAACACTTTAATTTGAAATATTTGCTAAGGAATAAAAGAATCGATAATTATATGAATTAATAATTTCGTGTCATTATTGTTACGAGCAAATTGTCAGGTCAAGATTTATATTTAATTTTGTCATGTAAGATTGGATTTTTTAACTATAAAACCATTATTTTTTTAGATTTATATTTTTCTAAGCTTTTTATTTTTCTTTTCTACGGTCTAAATCAACAATATTTTAGTTTAGATGTCAACTAATTAGAAATATTGGCAACATAGATTAAAATATATAGATATAGGTTTGTTTCTTCGCATTTTTATTATTAAGTTGGTGCAAAAGTCATTGCGGTTTTTACGTATCGAGTATAAAGAGACATATATCAGTTAAAATTATATTTATTAATTGAAATAAAGACCACTGACCTGCACACATTTCTCCCAACGAGGAACAAGTTTGTTTATTCTTACAAGATAGAATTCTGGAGTCCTGGAATTAACGAATTCATCGAAAGCGCTTTGAGTTGATGCTTGTGATCTTTGAAAACCTTCTCTCGTAGGAAATTACTCAAATATTTAAAAAAATGATAATCTGTCGGAGACAGATCCGGAGAATAAGGTGGGTGAGATAAGGTTTCATAACCCAGATCATTTAATTTTTTTAAAGTCATTTGTGAGACGTGTGGTCGGGCGTTGTCACAAAGAAGAATTGGACCTATTCTAGTACCTAATACTGGCCATAAACAATGCAACTTCTCATGTAGTTCTTCAATTTCTCGACAATATTTTTCTGCTGTTATTGTTTCATCAGGATCTGAGAAGTTGTTATGAATGATGCCACTGGACGATCACCAAACAGTGACCATACTCTTTTTTTCATGAAGCTTCGCTTTTGGAAACTGTTTTGGTGCTTCTCCTCGGTCTATCCACTGTGATGAACGTTTCCAATTGTTGTAGAGAATCAATTTTTCTACACATGTGACAATGCGATCTAGAAAGGGATCATTTTTGTATATAAAAGAAGCGCAGAGCAGATTTCGTATCGCTGAATTGATGTTCGTTTAGTTCATACGGCACCCATTTATTCAGATTGTTTGTTTTTCCAGTTAAGCTCAAATGTTGAACAACTGTTTAATGATCAACACTGAGTTCTACTGCCACCTCTCGAATTGTTTTCCGTGGTTCCGCTTCAATAATGATTCTTAAATCATTATTGTCTATAACTGAAGGACGTCCACGACCTTCCTCATCAAGGCTTTCGTTTCTATAACGATTTTTTTTCTACCTATATCGAGCTATACGTTCACTAATTGATTTATCCCCAAAAACAAATTTGATGTTTCGAGCAGTTCCTGTTCTTTACGTCCTAATTTAAACTCGTACAAAAAAATCGCGCGGATTTGATTTTTTCCATGATTAATTTAAGAGATTATACTAAAGAATGAGAACAATAGACATAAGCTAAAATCAATAGTGCTAATTTCTTTGTTTACAATAATGTATCACATGACTATAAGAAAGATAACGGTAACTATAAAAATCGGTGCCAAAGTTAAAATGATAAAAACCGCAATTACTTTTGCACCAATCTAATATATTGTAGTGTAGATGCCAATTGATAAGAAATATTGTCAACATAAATAGGTTGAAATATATAGATATAGCTTTATTTTTTCATATTTTTATTATAGTTATAAAGTTTATAAGTTTTAATAATGATATAAGAAATGATTGTTACTCGTATCAAATTAAAAAGAGTTTATAAAAAGTGTGCTTGAAGAGAAAACCAGATGAAAATCAATTCAAATTAATTGTATACACACAAATATATATATATATATATATATATATATGTGTGTGTGTGTGTATATTTAAAAGTTAGAAAGAATAGTTTCTCCTGCTTAAACAATTAAATGCTAGCATTTTTACTTTAATTAAATAGAAAATATCAATTTAGTTTTGTAATATAATTAAATTTCCAGATATTTCTTTTTCTCTAGTATTTGTCAACTATAATAGTATATAAATATAAGATAAATATTATATCAAAAATATTACTGATGAATGAACTATATTATTATTCTTTACGAATAAGTAATAATTCGTTTGATATACTTTGTCAAGTTGTGTTGCTGAACACGTTTTTGAATAGATATCAACCCATTTGGAAAACGAAATAAGTAGTTGTCTTTATAAGAAGAAACGCTGTGCTTTGTGTTTAGTTCATGGATAACTGATAATTCTGCACGAATTGAGAATGTATCACCTGGATTCGAATCAAGTCGCTGAGTGCTATTCTGTGTCAGCGACAAAGACGAGTGTGAGCTCAACGAACGCCCGCACTGTCTGTAGAAACGTCGGTATACACACTTGAATTACGAATCAGCTTTCGTGAGAACGGAATTTGCAGTTGAAATCAATCTGAATCGAAGTGTGGGGTACATCACTTCGGATCGAGTGAAGTAGATAATTGTATCTCTTGTGAAGAATCGGAGTACAATCGACAGTAAATCCGTGTATTTGCAAAAATCTTGCTGATGCGACCAAGTTTAATTATGATTTCGTATTCCTTTGTTGTCGCTTCCAACAATCCCCCTTTTTACGAAAATCTGTCGGAATCCTATTATAATGTAAAAGAAAATTCATCAAATATTTATTGTTATCTTTTTTGAATCTTTTTATAGATAATTTAAGATTTACTCTTGAGTTTCTCTTTATGTACGTTTGTTTTTTATTTTTTTTTTTTATAAAATCCATATGTTTAAGACGAACGAAAATATGTAATAGGTTTTTAGTTTATTATTTTTCAAATATATTAATACGTTTCGAGTACTTATACACTCAAACATTCTATTGATTTCTATCGCATTTGTATTAAAATACTTTTTTCTTATTTAGTCTTAGGTCCAAAAATCCATTTTTGAATATGTTTTCATTTAATCATAGATATTGTGTCAATTTCTTGAGAAATTCACAAACTTTTAAAATGAATACCTTTTTTCCACCTGTGTCAAAGTTGCTTAATAAATTATTTGCTAATTAATATAAGATCGTCTGGTTTCAGCTCATTGTAACGGTTGAGTTATGTCCTTTTATTTTTTTAACTTTCTTTATAATATGTAAAATTAATAAAATTTCCAAGAAATTATTGTTGAATTAATGATGTAATTAAATCGGTGTCTTGGTAATAATTTCTCATAATTTCGCAGCGATTGCAGTGTTTTCAATTTTAATTGCTTCTTTTTTGAAATAAGTTACTTAAGAACTGAAAAATAAAAACGTAAATATTAGTTTGAAAAAAGAGAAATGTTTATTTTAACATACATGTGTAAATGCATTTTTCTATAAATGCTCTCGTTTGAAACTCAACTAAAAATAAATAATTTTATTAAATATATTGCTTTCATATTCTACACATACTTTCACATGGTACTGTATTACATAAATATCAATTATACAGAACAATATACTAATGCATAAATAATTTCATCTCCCTTTTTACTCAATACTGAGTCCATTTAAACCATCTCGATATAAACATATTCATAATGCATTATGCGGTCTATAAATTCCGAGACAAAAAATCGGAATTTATGTTATATGCTTGTTTTAAAATAACTTTCCGCTTGCAGTTACATAACTACCTACAGTTTGGATACGTTCTTTTTTCAGTATTTCAACCAATTATAATTGTGAGAATGTATCGACTGGTTCGTGAAAACCGCAACGATCTTATTATACATTGTTAACCGTTTACTAGATTTGATCGAAAAGTATTCAACCGAAGAAAGTTTAATGTTTTTATTGATATTAGTTTCAAGGTTAGTCAGTGAAATGAAATTTTTTCAACTTGTAAATCAAATCTGAACGTGTTTTTTCGCGAGTGTTACGCTTTAAATTGGATTGTTTCATAAGTGGATATATATTGTCATTGTTACTTTTAATAATATGTACGTATGGCTATACATTTACGTGGATTATGTCACTTTTATTGTATATTGTGTACGGGTAATTTAAGGTTAATTGCTCTACGAATGTAATTATAAATTATTTACGTTTTTTTACAAACTTTTATTCTGAATATGTTTCATTATTTCGAGTTATGTTCTCAATAATGAAAATTAATTAAACTACAAGTGTAAGCAATATACTATTAATAAATAGTGAACATTATGTAAATTTATATACTGTTACAAATTCATATACTTTTTTATGACGCATATGTGAACGAATATGCACGTATATAGAGTATATAATCAATTTTCAAAAAATACCGCCTTTCTCTGCTGTTTAGTGAATAATTTTGAAAGTATTTACTTTAACATATAAATAGATAAAATACAAATATCATTAATAATTATTAATTAATTTTTAATGTTTATAAAATACATTCTTTGTGGGTTCTAATAAATAATTCAGATCAACATGCATATACAGTAAATGTAGGTTGTAATAGTCATATATAAAACGATATCAAATTTTTATGTTTCAATTATATATATATTTATTTATTTATTTATAGCATTTGATATATATATATATATATATATATATATATATATATATATATATATATATATATATATATATTTATAGATTCAATATATATAGATTTGTGTGCAATCATATAACATTTTCAATACCATTTTATACCATTTTTAATTATGTATTACATAAACATATTAATACTTTATGATTATATTTAGGAATTTTATAGCATTCTATGTGTTTTTGTAATATATAATACAGCTTGTTTTTGAAAGGAAGAGAATCCACAGCAAAATATATTTATTATCCTATTTCTAAATCGTCTCTTATGATTATATAATATCCAAACGTATAGGATAGACTGAGAAATATATTAATTTATAAAAAAAATACTTTTATCTCTTAAATGGAATTAAAATAAAATATTTTTTTTTTTTGAAATCGATGTTAAATAGAATGTTTGATAGATAATGTGGGTGCAGTGCTATGGCAGTGGAATAGCAGTGGATGACTTAAATCTGTTTTGTGATAAGCACATGTGTGTGTATATATGTATATATATATATATATATATATATAAATTAAATGCTGATGACAAAGATTTAATAAATTATATTTGTAACCAATATTTCAAGTATAATAATAATAAAATATGCACTTATAACAAATGTTGCTATAAGTTCAGATATGTAGGATTTCCAAGCGTTTATATACTAAAAAAGTCCCGTGTAATAAATTATGTTATTTTATTTTAAGTACGTGACCAGAAGGATTACGGAGGAATGTAAGAAACAAGTCTTTAATATTTTCTTAAAATACGGTTCGACTGCGGGCTTAGTATTTATATGAGCTCATTGTTTAGAATATACAGATTCAATTACAAAGTATTAGTTTTATGTACTACGATTATGAAGTCTCTATTAGTGATAAGCACACAACTTATATATATATATATATATATATATATTTATATATATATATATATATATATATATATATATATATATTTATATATATATATATATATATGTATATATATGTATACATGTATATACTAGATGTTAAGATATGTTAAAAATTAAAAAAAATATTTTCTTTTTGTTTCAGGTAAGTAACAGCATTGTGGATATATCTGGATATTTCTGTTCGTTAAGTATACTTTTATACATAAATAATTGATATGTTGTTCCAACTAAGTTGAATTGAAATATGTAAATTATTTTAATATATGCCATTATTTTACAATTAATTAAAATGCAAAAAATTTGCAAAAAAGTTTAAATGAGAATAAGAAATGTTTGAAAAAAATAGAATAGTATATAAAGAATTTCATTTGCGCAAAATATTCATATTGGTTATTGTACATGTATATATATATTGATGTGTGTGTGTGGTGATTTATATGTTATAATTTAATAGTATAATGTCTAAAAAATTAAATACATGAATTAAATTTGAATAAGACATGAATAATAGAATAATTTCTTTTATATATATATATATACACACAGATATGAATGTGATAATTAATAGAATATTCCGTATCTGCATATTTATCTTTATGTTAGCATAAATCAAAACAAATCCTATTTATAACGTACAACATAAGCGTGTTTAATGAGTTAAAGGACACTTGGGACATACTGTCTACAATGAATAACATGACGAAATTTGGTGACCGCTTTATTCCCAGCACAATTTCATTGCTTGAACTAATTATGACGAAAGTTTTATTAAATTGCGTGAAATTTGCATATCGCTTGATCACGTTCAACGAAAAAGAACTTGAAAAATTTTTCAATAACTCGATAATTATTAGACTGTGGAATGATGAATCGAACTTGCTTGATTAAAATTCGAACACAACGTGATTTTTTTTAATGCAGTTTTTAATTGAACAAATTGGTTAGTTTTATAGTTTTATGCATTGTTTTCTAACGACAAGCGTACTTAAGTGGATAGAGTGATGTCTTTATGATGAGTGTTGTATGTCTTTTAGTTGACTTAATTGGTTATGATTTTTTATTTCCTACAGGTAAAATTATTGAAAATAGTATTGTTTCAAGTTCAGTTAAATATCGCATACAAACTTCTTTAATACTTTTGTACATATACATATATACATACAAGAACACATATTGAATATAAATATGCTTTTAAATTTTTTTCCATTCTTTTTTAATATAGTTGTTGAAGTGATTTTCTCATTAATATAAGAACATATCGTAGTAAAATATCAATTTCTTGAAAATTGATTAATTAAATATTAGTTAATTTCTTAAATACATATACACACACACACAAACTCATATATATGTAAAAGATTGGTAGAATGACATCAAACTTGTGAAATTGAATTATATATGGAATTCGTGAAAAAGTCTGTTGTCTTTTTTTAGAAACTAATATTAGTTGTTTTAAAGTTTTTTAGATCGTATTTTTTGTAACACCGAATGGTATATGTATAATGTGTAGTTTTCTGCATAAGAAAAGATATCAAGCAAGCGTTCTCTTGTAAAAAAATAAAAATGTCATTTATACCTTTTCTTATTTCAACTACAAATATACATACATATATATATATATATATATATATATATATATATATATATGTATATATACTATTTATAAAAGAATGAGACAAATAGTTTTAGTTGAAATAAAAACAAAATATAGCTGTTTAAATGTATTTCTCAATCCAAACACTGTATATTTCAGAATGTATGAAAAAATGAACAAAGTTGTTTTAAAATTCCATACAAAATAAATCATCGTATATCATAAAACTTACTGTCATATACACCGATTGAATTTTATACATGCACAAACACGAATATCGTTATTTTAAATGAAAAAACAGATTAATGACATACACACCAAACTAATACCAATCAAACAGAACATAGTAAACAAACCGTGCAAAATAAATTTACTTGGCTAACGGTCAACCGTGAAAATTAGGTACATTAAATACGAGTTAAAGTCTCATGACATTATGTCGATAGTAGACAGAGATACAAGACATAAATCATTTGTCGTTGACGGCACTGTCTCTCTATTTTCATACATGAATTGTGTTTGTTTTTCGGTCGTAAAATGGCCTGGAAGTGAAATCGTTAGTTGAAACATATATCGATAATTCACACAATATCTTATTACTCTTATGTCCTTCGTTATAATATCCGTCATTGCATATTGCTTATTGAGTCTTAGTCAATCAATTTTAATCTTGGCGGGGTTACTGACTCCAATTTCACTATATATACACAGGTCATTAAACAATAAACACAGTTCATTCGACAAAATATCATTTGAAACATACAGACGTTTTTAATAATAATAAAAAATGAAGTTAGTGGTGATAGTTGTATCGTTATGCATTTTTCAAAATATAGACGCCAGACCGAAAAAAGTAGAAGAAATGTATATGGAAAGAACACGTTTGTCTGATTTGGATTCTTCTGCGAGTGGATATGTTTATCAACAAACTGGTCAAGCACCTGAAAGTTATGTAAGTGTCGGACTTGGTTCAGCACTAGGAGGACACGGTGCCCAATATGGATATGTTAATCCTGTATCAGTTGATCATTACGTCCAGCATACTCCTCAGTATGTGCCGCAATATGTAGTGAAACCTCAACCGTTCGTTTATACTCATGTCGCTCAGCCAATAGTGCAGCCAGTAGTACAACCAGTTGTTCAGCCAAAAGTTGAATTGGAAAATTATGGGAATGTTGGCAATTTAAATGATGCTATTGGAGCCGTTGATGAAGAAGCCAATAAATATGCATATGACGAAGGAGCAGGTGTTGCTAAACAGAACGATGATCTTGAAAATCTTAATGGAGGTAATAAAGGAAGTTCAGAAGCATCCAGTTATGAAAACGGAGGAGGTCAAAGTTACAATGAAGCCCATCATGGTGCAAAAGGTGAAAAGGGCGACGAAGGATACAAAAATCATCATGCATTTGAAAAAGGTGCACAAGGAAAACATGACAAAGAAGGACATAAAGGATTTTATAATGATGTAGGTGGTAAGAAAACTCAACATTCTGATGAAGGATCTCATTATGGAGAACACCATGCTGCTGAAAAAGGATCACAAGGATCTTCATTCCACGAATCTAAAGGACACAAAAAGGGATCAAAAACAACTGGTTACCACAATGTTTATCATAAAGATGAATATAAAAAGGATCATTCATTTTATGATGAATCTGATGATAGTGGACACTATGAAAAACATGGAGAAGAAGGATCACATCATTCAAATGCCGAAGGTGGACATAAAAAAGCAGGCAGTGCCGACGCCGGTTATCACAAAGAAAATTATGGCAAAAAAGGATTCAATGATAAAGGACATTACTTAGGTAATGATAGAGGATTCAAGGGAGCTCATGGTGGCGAATCTTACTACAATAATGAAGAAAGTTATGGAAAGAAAGGTGGAAATAATGAAGGAAAATCCTACGGCTATAGCGAAGGAAATGGAGCACTAGGAAAAGGATATTAAATATTAAAAGAAATATTATTTTTACTTAGATAAATAATTGTTGGTTTTTCTTGTCATTGTAATGTTGTTTCTTGTATCCGTGTGATATAAATTTATTTATTTATGATAAAATTTTGTTTATACGAAAAGAAAAATTATTTACCGATATGCTCTACTTGTTAATTATTTACAAATAAAATATTTGTATGTAAACTGTTTTATTTTATTTTATCTGAAAAATCGAGAATATTATGTATTATTTTTTTGACTAATTTTAAAGTTCACTTGAATTTCAACTCATTACTTGTTTACTTTGTTACATGCTATCCATTTGGGTACTTGTGTGTGTGTATATATATATATTCATTTGTGTGGCAGTATTTTCACTGTATGCGAATATAAAATAGTTTCTTTTTCATAAAGAATCCATACATTTTAAAATGTAACCTGGAAAAATTATATACAAGTAAAAACAACGCATGGGCATACCGTGCACGTTAGAAAATATGTATGATAATCTATTGTGAATAAAGTGGAAACAATTTAACGCCCCGTTTCAACGCTCTTTAATTACGTGCCACTTTGGTCGCATCGTGTCCTATATGTTGTTGACATGCATGTGTCATTGGCGCGACTGGTTTACAGGTTTTTCAATGCAAAACTATTCATCATACATTGATTATCTGTCAAGATGTCCATTTAATTGACATTTTTTATATTACATCACTTTTTAATTACTTAGGTTTCGTTTATTATACCACACGAGTGTAGTTTTAATTAAATTTGATTTTGTATAAAATTTGTAATAACTTTTTGAATCACTCGAGATGCTTTTTTATTTTCATATTACGAAATAAAAAAGTATTTCTATTCCAAGAACATAATTTTATAAAACGATTCAATTTTCATATTTGTTTGTATTTAATTAAAAATATTAACCCCTTTACAAACAAAGACGTCTTTGTACGTCATGTGTTTCTTATGCCATTGTAAACAATGTAATACTTAGCTTTAGAGCAGCTACAAAACAAATAGTAGAAAGAAATAATTATTTGCATTCAATGTTAGTGTAAATCATAGGTATGTTTTGAATTTATACGAAAGTGACAGTGAAAGCCAAATGGGCTATTCA
This sequence comes from Acanthacorydalis orientalis, assembly GCA_034766995.1. Classification (NCBI taxonomy): domain Eukaryota; kingdom Metazoa; phylum Arthropoda; class Insecta; order Megaloptera; family Corydalidae; genus Acanthacorydalis; species Acanthacorydalis orientalis. Next base: position 32,935,614 of record CM068313.1, on the reverse strand, counting down.
AATGCGGACATATTTTCCTGAAAAATATACTTTCGACTCGTTAAAAGCAACATCCTGCAAAGACATGTCACGTGTGCTCAAAAAATAATATAAGAAGCGAAACGACTTGGCAGTGTAAAAAATGTCATACCTCTACATTTACCAGAATGTTTTAAAAAATGTCATACTCTATAGAACAACTGTTGAATTATTGTTTAATTTCTTATTTAATTATTCTTTAATAATATTTTCCATTAGTATGGAGTTATAATACTTAGTAATGTATAAATATTTTTTTTTGTTAAGCTTACACAAATGTTAAGCTGAAAAATAAATAGTATTTTTTGGCCATATCGAATTTCAATTAATTCATATGTCGGAGGGTTAATAACAAACTTTATATTAGAAAAAAACGTCCAAAAAGAATAAAAACATTATTTGTTTTGTAGCACTGTTAAAACAATTATTGTAGGAATATAATACAAAGTAAATGATAACTAAAATGAAATTTTATCATTGATCCATTAAGTACACTAAAATATACATACACGCACACATATACACACTCACACACAGATATATATATATATATATATATATATATATATATATATATATATATATTGGTTGAATATGCACGATTTATGTATTCTCAAACAAAGAAATTTCCTGCCACATTAGAATTAGGAAAAAACTCCATTGTGTATGTTATAAATTTGTTTCGTTTAACTGAAGAAAAAGTAGCAAAATTGTAAATTATTATTATAAACACTTAACCAACATTTCATTAAAAATAACATTTTTTTTTATAAAACACGCAGAACTCATTACTTCATTTATTTGAAATAAAATTAAAAATAATTATTTTATTTTCTGTATGAAATTTTGTGTCATATATTGTACAGTTTAATCTCAGTGTAAAGTAAAAATTATTAAATATAAATTAATAGTTGATATATATTATTCTTTAAAATCTATTTGTAACGAGACTAATTTAATTCGATAAAAAATCAAAAAAAAGAGACATAAAACGTCACAACTAGAGATCAATAATAAAAAAAAGTAAAAATCATGTTGTTTTTAATTAGTGTGCATGCATAAAGTCTCGCAAAAACTGACACGTCGAATTGCATTCGTTTCAAATTAATTTAATGATTATTTTCAGTCGTCAATTGTATTTCGGCCGATTCGTTCAGGATATACGAGATTGCATGTGATGTTTGTTCAACCCGTATCCAATCGTTACATTATATACATATGCATGATGCATGTTACCAGCTTGACTAACATTTCTTCTCCCGTTTACATGGCGCGTACTTTATTCAATTATGCGCATTGGTTATAATATTTAGAAGGATACACTGTCTGTTGTAATTATCAATGTAGCAAACTTATACTCCGAATTTACTCTATTTAATTATGTATATATTTATTTATCCCACGTCCACGTGTGAATATTTATTTACGATCTAAAATAATTATTTTCCGACGGGCCTTTAAACCACAAACAATTAACTAACTAGCGATTTAAAATTGTAATTCACTTTTATAACTTTAGATACGAATAAAGTGCAACAAAAGTCTTGATATAAGCCATTATGAAATAAATAATGCATAGATTAGATTAGTTGCATCATATTCAATTGTTGATTTTTATATTGAATAAAATTTCATTAATGATATTGATTGAAAATAATAATTTTTATTTAAAATAATACAGATGAATTGATATATTTTTAAGATACCTTATATTTCAAAATATTAATTGATTTTGCAATAATGTTTTGACACTAAAGATAAATCCATTTTTAGAATTAAATATGTTTCCAGTTAAAAATATATAACAATTTATTGTCAATCTTTTTGAATGATACTTATGCACATTTAGTGATTATAATATTTGTATTTTATTATTTTGGCTTATTGTAAGAAGTTTAAAGTTATTTATTGTGTTTATAAATGTTTTCAAATCACGATTTAGCGATTCTGGTAGTTTATTTTATGTTGTAATGAAACTAAACTTTTTTATCCAGAATACAGTAGACCTTCGTTGAATAATTGGTGCAAAACTAACGGTCGTTCCTTGAAACGGTCCCTGTATAAGGCACTTATGTAAACCTTCTAATTGGTGCAAAGTCACCGAAATACTAACCGTACATTAGATAAAATTTATTTTTTAAAGTGCATGTAACAAATGAAAATAAATTATTTCTATTTAGCTGTTGTAGCTAATAATCTGTTTTTATTCGATGGTGGCCCGCAACAGTAATTCACCAATGGTGGACTTTAAAGGAAGAATTACCCAAATAGAAGATTTCTGCCAATTCTAGCCCTCTTTGCGGCTATGGCATTAGATTGGGAGGAAGTAGAGGGTTTGGCGAAAAACATATCCAGAGTTTATTGCTTCTACCTATTTTTAAACCATCAAAATCACGATCATGCACCACATCAGGCCATAATGGCCTCCAGAAGGTGTTTAGTGTACGTAGAGTGACATCACTCTATGAATTCACAATCAATTTCACAGCATGGATGGTGTATAATGCTTTTTTCAAAACTCTCTAAGGAACATTTCATTATTTCGAGTAGCATCAAAACATGCCCTAAACATTCTCTTTGCATAGACTTAAAATTAGAAATTACCTGCTGGTCCGTGGGCTGCAAAAAAGGTGTGATGTTAGGTGGTAAGAACTTAATCTTTATGAAGTTATACTGAGACGTCAGATACAAGTATGATTTGCAGTCATAGTCAGGAGCATCATCAAGGAGAAAAGCATCTTGAAGAGGAGATTAATTGTACTCAACCACACTGTAGTAGTCAGTCACAGCTATTATTTCGCGAGATATGATCCTCTAGTGGTGAACAATATGTGCTTCATGAAGCCCGGTCGTTGTCTGATCAGTCGTTCGGTGGGGTAGTCGTTTGTCGATGGTCTACTATACATTATTTAAGATGTTTATTTTTATTATGTGTATCAAATCGCTTGGGACGATTTCTTTCATAATTTGAAAAAATAATTAATTTTTGACAACAGTATTTCCAATCCAGTCACTATATTTCCTTTTGGTTACTTGTTATATTCCGTATTGATGTCACTTCTGATAGTATTTTTTACTTTAGATGCTGCTCGATACATATAATACATTTTAATGCGACTACTGCAGTAAAATTGAATTTCGCAACAGAAAATAGTTTTGGTGGCGCAGTGCATCGAATAACCTTATTATGTGTTTCGTTCATTCGTGTGTATTGCTTACTAAGCACAACAGACCTGATCTCGAATTCATTCAAGTGAAAATTGTCTAGGTATACAGAGACACACATACCGTATTCACACACACACACATGCGCGCGCGGACGCGTTTATAACGGTCTGTTGAAAACCTTACGTTAACAATTATTTACTGTTGCATGAAATGCTCAAGCTGTTTAATTCCGAATTAATTAAACGTCGACAGCTTGTAGCTTAAAGTTCACAGTTATGATCATCATCCGTATAACGAAATGAACATTCGAATCTGTAGTATGTCAGCGGATTTTAAACTGGAAACTTGTTCGAAGTGATAAAATTTAAAAGTTGCTCCATTAGTTCAATATGCAGAGCGTTTAGTAAACATCGATTTCGAATTACTTGGCGTGTATACGAGGTTGTATATAGGGTAGCTTTTATGTGCAATGTTGTGTAAAGCTTATTCATAGTTTTAATAACGCGGGGAAATGTGTAGTCAACTAAATGTAAAGTTTTCAATGTGGTTTTACTTACTTATTTCTATAGCATGTATTAATGGTTATATGATGTGATTTGAAATTATGTGTATGTATTTTGTTTTAATCGAGATTGAACAATCTCAATAGTTTGGATGCTGTATCTTTTAATAAAGATAAAATTTTATTTGCGAAAATGATGTCGTTTGAATGTATAAATAGAAACGAACAGAATATCGTATCTGCGATTTTCCTTATAATACATAGCAAAGCGTTGTGTTTATTCCGTTTTATGCTCTTTATTTTTGTAATTATTTCACAGTTATTAAAATAAATGAACAGATATTATTTTTATATATTTTTCTACCATTAAAAATATAATAAAACATGGAATGACGGATTTGTATTACGGAGTATAAAATAAAGTTATATTCTAAATTATTTCCGTTAAAAATATAAAATAATAACGGATACCACATGCAATTACGTGGGTAGTTTGATAAGTATGATGAAAAAGCAAGTTTAACACCGTTTTTTTTCGAAAAAATCGATTTTTATCTCTCAACATAGTCTCCATTGAGGGATATACACTTGGTCCAGTGAGTCAGCAAAATACCGATTTGGGGCGGTAATGATATTTTTCTTCGACCAGAATTTCTTTCCATCGAGTCAAATTTTCATGTTTGGAAAGAGAAAGATGTCGCATGGGGCCAATTCCGGAGAATAGGGTGGATGAGGAATCGATCCAAAGCCTAATTTGTGCAATTTTGTTATTGCAACGGTCGATTTTTGGGACGGCACGTTGTCCTAGAAAAAAGCACATTTTGTGCGCAAATCTGACATTTTTGTTTCAGCTCTTTTTTCAAATAGTCCTATAATGTTGTATAATAGGCCCTTGGTATCGTTTTTCTCTTCATTGAGTAGTCGATAAGGAGGATTTCTCGAGAACCCTATGAAAATAGTGGCTATCATCTTCCCAGTCGACAAAACGGTTTTCGCCTTCTTCGGTGCACTTTCACCAGTCGTTGTCCACTGCTTTGACATTGCTTCTACTCAGATTTGTAGTGGTGGATTCATGTTTCATCTTCCATGACGAATCAACGCGAAAAGGTCTACTCTTTTTTTCCATTTTTGCGGCAACTGCCATAATGCTCATTTTATTCATCTGTAGAACGTGAACAACGCATCGCTTTTGGCTGAAATTTCACTTATGCTAATTAGAAAAGTGACACTTGATATCCGTGACGTTACCAAATGAATGGTGGCGCGATATCATAGAAATTTACCAAATTTATCAAACGACCCACGTATTTCTTACTAAAAATTAATTTATTTTTGTATATATTCTAGTAAAAATGTATAAAATTTTATTTTTCTATTATAAATTTAATATATCTTCTAAGTAATTATTTAAGTATATCGTTTTACTCGACGTATATTTATTGAATAATTTGTTTTTATTTGAACCTTAATTGGCAAATAATTCTGAGCTGTTTGTTAGAAATACGAAAATAAAAATCAATAAAATACAAGAAAAAATGGATCTTAATTAAAAAGTTATCTTTTAAGTTCTAAAATTTTTATTATAGAATTAAAATAGTCCAAATATTATTAAGAGTAATAATAGGTACTAAAAATATAATAGAATAAAGAATTTATTTAAATTTAAGTTATTTATTTAGGTTACATGATTTTCGTTTAATAAATTTGAATGAGAATAATTCATGTGGATTAAAGTTTATGTAAAACTGTAGTCGAAAATTGAGCTTAAATTATCTTTTATAGTTAAACAAATTTTACATTCAAGGTTCCAGTAATATTATTCAGCCATTTAATTAATTTAGAATAGTCGCAAATGCCGTACCAAGAAACCTTGAGTTTTAGTGAAGTGGAATCACGGGTATTATTAGTGTTGTTACTATTTACTTTAAAGATAAATTTTTCAAGAGAGTAAATTTCACAATCATAATACTATTAAGAGTATTATTTTTATTCAAATTTAAATAAAATTTTGCTAACTCAGTATATTATGTAAAAATACCACTGGAGACACTAATGTTTTAAAGACTTTTATGTTTTTGTGGTTAAATTAATTTTCTAAATAATAAACTAGATTTCCTTTAGCAAGAATTATATACATATGTATTAAATTTATTATTTTGTTAACAATATATCTCCATTATAATAAAATAATGTTGAGTACAATCACCAAACTACTGATTTTTTTAAAAAATGTAATTACTTCAAAATTATTATATTTTATTATATTTAATTTTAATTCAAAATAATAATTAGACTAAAATGTGATTAATATTTTTTCTGCAAAATTGCGTTATTCTAGAAACACATTGTATTTTTCTTTTGTAATTTATAGACTTTTTCAATGAATTCGTTAATAGCTTTTATATATAATAAATCAACAACGATTATTTCCACTAGTTTATATACGCCGTACGTATAAAGCATCTAATTCAAAAGGAAAAGATAATATTATCATTCCTATCGGTTTCACAATAAATATCAATGAAATCCCTTGGGATTTAATAACTATCACGATGTAGAGTCGATATCGTTGAGATTCGCACAATTTAACATGTAGTGCTTGAAGGTGTTCAATACGTGCGTAGCCTACGATTTCGAAGAAATTCAGATAATATTAATACACACTTTTTTGTATATATAAAGCGTATATATATATATATATATATATATAATTGCACTTCTTTAATATTTTGATAAGTGAAAAGTGAATTTTACATTGATATTTAAATTAATTATATATATTTGTTCGTTTCAACTTAAGAATTTTCTTAATACGGCCGTGTTTGACATTTTATTTACTAAATAATTCATTTTAATAGTAGATTTAAAAAAATAATCATTAAGAAAATATTGATCCATACTGCACATAAATGTAGTAAAATTGAATATGATTTTATTTTAAAAATGATACAGGAAGCGACAAAATAACCTCCCGAATTTCGTTCAGCCATTGGTTCGATGCTATTGAAGTGGGATGGGACGTACTGAGATTTTCTAATAGCATGTACCTTACCGTTTTCGGTTTCCGACATGGCTTGGAAAGGTGTGAACTGTACGTACGTTATTGAATCACATATCCAAAATAAGGAATCTGTGATCGCTATGCAGAGAACTTTTCGGATACATTTCGCGCTCAGTCGAAATGCTGCTGTTCCAGACCGAAAAAACATATTGCTATGGGTTGAACATTTCAGGGCCACAGGTTAGGTGTTAAAGGCCATTACGAAAGCCATGAAAGCCGCCTGGAAGACTACGGATTGTTCGGACGCCAGAAAATGTTAACGCTCTGAGATAGTCTATTGTGCAATCTCTCAAACTTTAAGCTCGTAAACATGCTTCTGCTTTGGGGTTGTCTCATCGAACTGTCAGGAGAATTTTACATGCCGATCTTAAGTTCCATCTATATAAAATGATGGTTGTTTAAAAACTTGAGGAACGTGACTAGGAGAACCGTATGGGATGTTGTGAGGGTATCCTTCAAAATGTTCCTGTGAGCGCTGTTTTACTTACAAATGATGAAGATCATTTTTATTTGTCTGGCTACGTTAACAAGCAGTTTTATCGTTACTGGGCGAAAAAAAACAATTCTCATCAGGTTCATGAAAGGCTTTTACACGACCAACTGTTTGGCACGCTGTTGCATATTTTGGTGTTTATGGCCTTTTCTGTTATTGAGGAGGAAGACCAAACGATTACACTAACTTCCCATCGGAACGGTCACACTTACCCCACATTTAAAATATAGCAGGTTTTTTTACCGCATCCCCTGTATTAGATAAATATATTTTTATGTACAGAAAACATGAAATGTATGTCACACATCTCTATGAAATAAGCATGAAACGCTGTAGAGTAATAAATAACTATCAAAAAATAGTTGACGTGTCAAAAGAGATAAATTCAAGATATGAAAATTTATTGGTTGAAAATTCCTTTACAATTTTCTTTTATATAGATTCGAATCACATCACATATTCTTATCAGAATACAACTCTATACGTACAGACAAAGGTTATTATATAAATATATTCACATACACTATATATATATATATTAAATTAAGTTTAACATTTTTGTGAGAGGGAATAAATGTATTTTTATTTATTTACACAAGTAATAGACATCATTCATAAATAAGATATCTGTTCAAGTTTATTTTTTTTTATTAAATTTGACAGCAAATGAAAATATTTTTTAATCTTAGATATATATATATATGTATATATATATATATATATATTGTTATTAAATTTATAATGGAATTATTCTTGCGCCTTTTTTGAATTAACTGAGTATTTATTAAAATAAATTTTTATAATACAGACAATTTTCTTAATACAGGGTTTTCTAATAACGACGCATTTTTTTTAATTTGAAATAAAGTGCAGAATATACCCTGAAATTTCAAGTTTCTTTATTGTAAATAATATTCTATGTATAAATGAAAAATAATATCGCGTAAGTGGCCTCCGCATGCTTTTTTACAAGTAAATATTCTTTTGTTAATTTTTTTAATAACATCCCTACACAATCGTGGCTCTATCTTATCAATAATTTTAAAGATTTCATCTTTAGGACGGAAATTGTTTTAGGATTATTGGGATACACCTATTATTTTACGTGATCCCAAAAGAAGTAGTGAAAACTCTGTTAAGTCTCAAGATCTCGATGGTCAATTAATGTCTCCATTTATGGAAATAACATGTCCAGGAAATTTCATCCTTAATAAATCAATTGTTTCTTCAGCTGGAAGATTGGTTATCATGTTTCGATGTCTTTCTCCCTTCACAGTAATTGCTTTATCAGTCTGATTTTGAAAAAAGCAAGGAGCAATGACTCCACCAGACCAAAGTGTGCACCAGTCACTCTATTATTATTATTGTAAATAATAGTCATGATTATGTCTTCTATAAATGAAAAATAATATCGTGTAAGTGAGTGCCGCGTACTTTCTTACAAATAACCATTCTTTTGTTAAATTTTTCAATAATGCAAGGATCAATGGGCTAAAGTGCGCACCAAATAGTCACTCTTTCTGTATGCAGAGCCTCCTCAACCATCACTCTCGAATTTTCTTCCCCCAAGATTCGGCAGTTTTGCTTGTCAACGTAGCCAGAGTTCTAAATAAGCCTTATCGCTAAAGATGATTTTTGCAGTAAAACCGTGTTGTTGTTCCAGTATCCAATTAACAAATCTCCGACGCAGTGAATGGTCGGTTTGCCTCAATTATTGAGTTAATTGAATCTTATATGCAAAGTACGCCATGTGGTCGTCTGTGAAAGGCACAATTGCTGTGAAAGTTGTGGAATTGACAGTGTTAGGGGCGTTCCAATTACACTTTGACGTTTTCTTCAGAACGAGCACTATGAACATAAAATAGATGCAGAATTAAATAACATTGCAAATATTATAAGTGGGAGATAAAAATATGTTAGAAGTAATTTATTTTCGTTTATTATTTTATTAGGATATTATCTTAGTTTCTATACATTTACATAACTTATGAATGAATATAAGTTCACGTAGTATGAGCTTGGTTTACAATATTAAGTCAGTTAAAAAAGATCGTCTCGAAAGTTATTGTTTTTGTATGAATTTTGTATATACATATATATATATATATATATATATATATATATATATATATGTGTGTGTGTGTATGTATGTAAAAATATTTAATTTTGAAATAAAGAAATGATAAATGAGGAAGTTCTGGAGAACATTTATTTAGGATAATTTATTATCAGCAATGAATTATTTATTGAAAAAACTTACTAGAGAATAAAAATGGAAATTAATTTTAACGAAAATCTTCAATATTGAAATATAATAAAAGGTTTCACTTTGATTAAGCGAAGAAGTATTCGATCAATATATATATCTACCTGTTCTTAAATATGAAAGTAAAACAAGAATTGTGAATATCAAAATAAATTAGCTATTTTAGATAACACAAAGGAGCATGAAAAGAGGTCTGTTATAAATAACAGGAACAGGTAACATGAGAATGGATGGATACGAGAACTAATAGGAGTTAAAGGCAATATAAGAAGAATAAAAATTTCAAATGACAACAGGCGAGTCATATAACAAGTAGAAAAGAAAATAGACGAATAACAGAAATTAATAGCCGTGGTAAAGAAATAAAAAATACGTACATTTTAATAATATTAAAAAATGTATAAAAAATTATGTACTAATTTGAGAGAAATAGATCAGTTATTTAATTGTCAATCATTCATACTTGAAGAGATAATTATTATTTACTCTTTAATTTTAAAATAGATAATAAAAATATATTTGTTACAATTTGAATCAATTAAAATTTAAAAATTTAATCTACACTATAAAACTTTTTTCATTAAAAATATTTGTATATAATATCATTTTAATTAAATATGAAGTAAACATCACCTAACAAATAAACAAACGTAATTCAATTCTGATTATCTTCAATACGTTTCGTTATGTGAACATTTTATGAAACAAGTAAATTTTGACACGAAAGCAACGGCCAATTAACGAAAAGCCGACTTGAAGTTGTTATAATCTTGTTCACTCCGGAAACTTGATTCACAGAAAGTCAGTAATTATCATTGTCTGACTGTAAAGCATGAAAAGAGAAACATGAAGAAGAAATACGGCTTGTGCCAGTCAAGCGTCATTGCAGGAGATTGACAGAACTACATTTTCCGCTAAGGCTTCGTTACGTGTTTGTTCTGAAGGCATGGGATCCGAATTAAGAAAAACCTACAACTAAATTAACAAACATGATTTTGTACTCTGTGAGTGTTCACGATTAACCTACTGAATTATATAGTTTGTTTTGTGCTAATATGTGTGTGCGTTAATTTATATATATATATATATATATATATATATATATATATGT
>CM068313.1:32839995-32919995 GCA_034766995.1 Acanthacorydalis orientalis | reverse complement strand
ATAAGCATAGAATATATTATATTTTGTTGTAAACTTTAATAAAATTATTTTCATACATTAATTTTATTTCCTTTACAATACATATGTATATATATATATATATATATATATATATATGTATGTATGTATATGTAGAGGTATAGAAAATGAGACATACTTTAGCTGCAGGGGATTAAATGGAAAATAAAATTTGTTCGAGAATTATTTGTTTAAATTTTTGCGGTCAAGCCCCACCGTTTTAAACTATTAAACTAGTCTTCAATTCAACCAAGTATAACATAAAATTTTACGTGATATCGACAAAAAGAAACTTAATATATAGAATAACTGAAGGGATCGGGAAAGGTTTTTTGTGGTCAATAGACCGTACTAACATGCCAAATATAGTTTGGATATCGTCGTTGACACGACGTTACCGGAGCGATATGGGAGCGACACCATTGGGTAGAAGGAAACAGCTACGTCACTGAATATAAAAGCTTGCCAAAGTTCAATGCTGTCAGCTTTTCCGAGACTTCAACCCTGTCTATATGTCTTTTCGATGTGTGATAACAATAGAAAACAAATGAAATGCTAGCCAGCGGCCATTTTTAAAACATACGTCGTCGAAAGGACATAAAAAAACAAATATCGACACGTTATAGGGCACTATTGAATCGCAATTTGTAGTAGTACGGTTTACAAAAAAATTCAATATCTTCGTTCCGTAAATGAGCATCTTAAATGATGCGTGAATATGTTCATTCGTACGAATTTGAAAAAGGTAGTTCAACGAAACGAACATTACTGCTGCAAATATTTTGCAGCGATTGTAATACGCATTTAGTTGTACATTTTTATTTAAGATGATTTTTTTATATGTGATAATCATTCAGAAGGTGTTGACAGATGAATCGAATAAAATTATACAGTTTCCATGTAATTAATTGATATCGAGTAGTACATTTGATTTATATAGGTTTTTTATGAAAACACTTGAAACACTGATCGTCAGTTTTGTATATTTTATAGAGTTTAAAAGGTTTAAATTGACGTGTAACAATTTTTTGCTGAAATACTAATTGATCAATGTAAACATTTGCAACTTGTTTTGTAACAAAACATTTGAAAATTTTTTCAAATGAAGGAATTTTATGTTACATTTAGACTTTTTTAGTTGTGACAACTGTCTTTTCATTATAGAATATATCTTCACAATAGTCAAATATAAACATTTTTTATGATATGGCTTCATATTTGTAATTAATTTCATGAAACTTTTTTACATATAAAATAATTAAAACATCATGTTACAATAAAAATGTATCTTTGTTATACGATCATATTTGTAGATTGCATACGTTTTTACAATTGTGAGCCAAACATATTAGTGTTACAAACGAATATTAAACTATTTTAACTACCTGATATACGAATTAATTGAAATTCGATGACTAAAATATACTATTTATTTTTCAGCTTAACATTTGTGTAAGCTTAACAAAGAAAATAATATTTATACATTGCTAAATATTATAACTCAATAATAATAACCAAATTTATATAAGAATAATTAAATAACAAATTAAACAATAATTCAATAGTCCTCTAGATCAGGAAACTTTTCGAAACATTCTGGTAAATGTAGAGATATTTGACATTTTTTACACTGCCAAGTCGTTTCGCTTCTTATATTATTTTTTGAGCACAAGTGGGATCTCTTTACAAGATGTTGCTTTTTACTAGTGGAAGATATATGTTCAGGAAAATGTGTTCAATTTTCTGGTTGTAATTGAGTTGGGCATTCACTTTGCGAAAGTCTGCCGCGTGCTCGATAGTCAGATAAAGACAAATTACATGGCATTTAACGTTGCTTACAACAAACACCCTCATTTTCGTACAAATTCCAAACAGACAAGCTGCAGGGTTCGTTTCTATAGTTCACACTTTAACACTAAATATATATAATTATTTCTTTCCAATATTTGCTTTTTGTAGTTGCACTAAAACGAATTATATCTGCGTGCGTCTCAGAGACGTCAACGTTTACAAAGAAACACATAACGTATCAGAGACGTCTTTGTACGTCAAGGGGTTAATTTAATTTAGGTGTCTATTTAAGTAAGAAAATAAGTAAAATATTCCGAGTTCTCTCTGCGCCTATATATATATATATATATATATATACAAGATAGATATAAGTACAATAATGTACCTAATAATATATCATGAAATATGAAGTTGAAATATTCATAAATTATTTAAACATAGTCGAAAAATTTCGGATTTAAAGTATATAGTGCTATATAAAATTTTACTTTTATATTACATGAATTCCATATGTAAAATAATTATAATACAGTATTATATGCAACAATTTAGATAGTACTGAAAAAGTAGTTTTAATATTAAATTTTATATGAACTTAAATTATATATATATATATACATTAATGAAAATAATCGAGACAAGTTATTTGAAAATTTCTTCGAAAAAATTCTGTAATAAATAATTAAATACAATAAAGAAAATTTTAATGAAAAACTCATGATAAATACATGAAATTAAATAATAATAAACGAGTAATTTACCTGATAGTGATTTACCATTAATATGTGTTCTATAATAATTGTTACAAACTATTAATTTTGTTTTATGATATTTCATTTAACTTTTTTGTTCGGAATTAGTGTGAAGTTAAACTTTTGATTCAGAACAAATGATATTAATCAAAAATATAACCGACACTACCCCGAACGGTATATATAAATATATACGAAAACTTATAACATATTTCACCTGAATTGTGGAAAAGTTTTTTTTTAGTCTATATTCAGCTTCGAATACATGTCTTGTACAAAGAAGTTAATAAGAAAATTAAGTTTATTTTTTTCATGAACGTTATTTTAGTTCATTTGTGAGTATATATATATACTTTAATCATTGTTACATATAATTATATATATATATATATATATATATATATATATATAACAAGTGTGAAACATACAAATACACTAAAAAATGTCTCTCAGCAAAGTTTATAAAATATCAACAACCGAAAATATGTATGTGTTTCGTAATATATGGCAAGCCTGTCATTGTGGTACAGTGGAAAATATAATTTAATTTTGCTTTCGCCATACGGTGTACACCACTATGACACAAAGAAAACAAATCTTCTTCACAAATGAATTTTAAATTGCAGATGGCGTTTTCTGAAATGTTCTCATAAAACGTAGTGTAAAATATATTAAATACATTATGAACTCATTTTTTCTTGTAAGTTAATTTTTGGTATGTTCGAATATTATTTTTTAATTTTTTACGTATAAGGTGACAAAATATTTTTGTATTGTTACTAAAAAGAATAATTAACTCTAATGAGAGTAAAGTATAAAATTGAAAATATAATATTTATAGAGAAAAGTGATAAAAAAATGATATTCTTATTTTTTATATTCTATTTTTGGTTTTAATTTTAATTAAATTTTTTAAGAGATACATTGTTAAAGATATATTTATATATATATATATATATATATATATATATATCAACAAACAATTTAAATCAAACAGTTAAATTGTGCAGTTAATATTTTAACTTTAAAATTAAATAAAAGAAAAAACAGTCATTGATTTTAAAATATTTAGGAAAATAAGTACAATATTTTATCCTTAGATCATAAATAATAATTATTGTTTATTTTTTTTTCGCTTTACTTTAAATGAAATGTTATTTGCCTATTGTGTTATATATATATATGTATATATATATATATATATATATATATATATATATATATATATATATATATATATATATGTAACACATAATTTTTCGTATTTATTACTGTATAATTATGTAAATTTTTTTATATAAAATAATTATATTTTACTTAGAAATTTGTACTATAAATATGATGTAAAATCTGTTTATGCTTTTATAAATACATTAAAAAGAGTGAAATAATTAAATATGATTAATTTATATTATTATAATTTCATTATTGAACATTTTATTTGTGTGTAACGGTTTTAATACATAATTAGTATTAACACAAAATAAATGGAATAAATAAATTAATTATACGATTAGTAAAATCGGTAAAATATGGCACAAAATCATTGATTTATAAGTTTATATATATACATATATATATATATATATATATATACTTAATTATTTTTTTAATAACACGTTTGATAGTAAATTTACCTCAAGTAATTAATGAAAAAATGAATTTGTGTGATTCATTACAGTTAACTTTTGATTTGGATATCGTATTACAGAATTAATAACAAGAAACAAAATTTATGCAGAGTTTCAAAAATAGAACTAAATTGTTTTTTTTTTAAAAAAATACATTTATATTTATTATTTTAAATTTTTTAATCTTTTTATAAATATGTTGCAAGAATATTAAATAATTATTTGCAATTTTTTAAATTTATTAATTTGATTTTTGACACACACACACACACACACACACACACACACACACACACATATATATATATATATATATATATATATAGTCATTTATATATAAATATATATATATATATATATATATATATATATATATATATATATATATATATATATATATATATTGATACGTTTAACGTTTGTTGTCACGTTGACTTAACGACAGTCTTGATGATGACTTGGATATGGCTTTATATTCAAAATTAATTAACAGAATTGAATTGAAGGAAAATCAATTTGTGTATGATCATCATTTTATTTACTCTGGCTTCATGTATTGGTTAATTAATAATAATATTAATTACAAGTATAGTAAAGTTGAGTAACTTTGTAACTACATAGGTTAAAGTTTGAAGATCAGATTGATATTAATTATATGTATCTTTTGTATATTCCTTAAGAATGCGTAAATAAAGGAAGAAGTTAAAAAATATAAGAGATACAAATTATATAGTTAGGAAAATTTAAATGTTTATATTTATTAATTGGTAATATTTTATCTGTATTCTGTATATTAGTGTTAAGTTTTTTTTAAGAATATATCCTGAAATTTTTACTTTCTTGGCTAGGATTATTTTAAAGTTTAAACCAAGCAAAGAAACGGAAGCCTGTTGGCGAAATCTAATAATGATAATTGGTAGTAAAACAGATCAGTAGTTTTTGAAAGTATGTAAGTAAAAAAATGGATTATGATACTAGTTGATTACAAATTTCAATATTATTTATTTTTATAAACTGTATATGTTTTTACTTTAAACTTAATATCTTTCTACCTAAAATACAAAACATATTTTTTGTCGGAGTATAATTATAAACACTATGTATACTAAGAATTGTTTGAATATTAATAATTCACGTTTTTTAACAAATTCAAATATCATTTTGTGAGATAATTGTATCGAACGGTGCAAGTGTATTATTAATTTTAAGATGATTGATAATTAGGCGCTAAATCCAGAATTACACCCACACACACACACACACAAACAGACACACACACACATGTATATATATTTATATATATATTTATAAGCCTGTATGTGTATGTATGTACGAATTATAAACTCTATGAAAATTTTGACATGTAATTTAAATAATGTAATAAATATAATTAAACGTTTAAAATTAGTTACAAAAAAGTGATAATAATTATCTAGATTGTGAATTGAAATAATATTAAATTACTGTTACTTTTAGTATGAAAAAAATATTTTTTTTTGGAAAGCAGTTAAATCAAATAACATTTTTTTATGTTTAACTGGAATATAAGTTTTCCATTTCGTTTGAAATTTTCATTTGATTGAAATAACAATTTACAACGATGTTATAATTTCTCTATATATCTCATATGGATGTAAAAATATATTTTCTTTTAAAGAAAACTAAAAAAAATATCGAACCGTTTATTAAAAAATAAACCACGCATCTTGATTTTATTAAATTTGAAGTGATTCGTTATTTCACTTAATATTTTTATATTAGATTTTATGAAAATGAGTGATACTGAAATTAAACTTCTTAATGGAAGAACACGGACAGAATTTTATTCGTCTACGCATTTCGTGTAAGACTCTCGTAAAAATTCAAATACGTTTGAAAATACTTTGTCGTTTTTAATTATCATAAAGTATCTTATTTTTATTAGTTATGTTTTTTTGAAACACAGCAGACACATATATGTATGTATGTATATATATATATATAACCAAACACTAGAATTTCTTATGCGTTTTTTTTTCAGAATTCATTTCACTTTCAGTTAAATATCTCTAGCTTTAAGTATACACTGTTTAGATAAGGAATACGTGGAAATATACAAAAAGCGTTTTTGTAACACGAACACAAATACCTGTTAATAATATAAACACATTTATCATGCTGGCAAGACATATATCAACAATAAACGAGCAAAGACACAAGTATTTAACAACATTGCTACCCAATAGGGTTCATGCCTCGTAATTCCTCTTCTCTTTAACTAAACATTGTTGCGTGTTTAGCAAAAGTGAGTATAATAACGAAAGTCAAGATGTTAACTTCTATAGCGATATATAAATTTGTATTAAGTTATATATATATATATATATATATATATATATATATATATATATATATATATATGTGTGTGTGTGTGTGTAAAATTATTAAAGATAATTGTTACAAATAGAACGATTATTTACAACAGATATGAGGTTCCTGTGTATTATTTTAAATTTGAAATTACAAATATTATGTAAGAATTGTCAAACGAGTAATTTTTACAACACATTAAGTAAAATATATATTTTTAAAATACAAAATATAGCCAGATTCTCAGAAAGAAAATGTTGGAATTTGAAGAATAATAAAACGAAAATATTTGTATATGAATATATATATGTGTATATATATATACATTGTTTTGATCTTTTAGTATAAAAATAAAACATTCTTTAAAATATTTATAATAAAACAAAATGATTTATTTTTTTCTTTATTCTGTCTTAGAACAGTTCAAAAAGCTTATTTGTTTCTGACATTCTTTAAATATTTATATTAAGGAATATCATATACAAGAAAAAATATGTTTCAGTGATTTGAAATATTCTTTTAGTGATATATATATATATATATATATATATATATATATATATATATATATATTAGGTTGGTGCAAAAATAATTGCGGTTATAACGTATTCTTTATAAAGACACATATATAAATTAAAAATTATATTTATTAATCAAAATAAAGCTCATTGGCATGCAAACATTTCTCTCAACGGAAAACAAGTTTGATTATTCCTACAAGAAAGAATTCTAGAATCCTGGAATTAATCAATTCATTGAAAGGGCTTTGAGCTGATGCTCGATCTTTGAAATCTTTCTCTCGTAGAAAATTATTCAAATGTTTAAAAAAATAATAATCTGTCGGAGACAGGTCCGGAGAATAAGGTGGGTAAGTTAAAGTTTCAGAGCACAGTTCATTTAATTTTGTTAGTCATTTGTAACGCGTGTGGACGGATGTTGTCATGAACAAGGATTGGTCCTCTTCGATTTACTAAATTGGCCGTAAACGATGCAATTCTCAAACATTTTTTCAATTTCCTAACAATATTTTTTGATGTTATTAGGATTTCATCAGGATTTTAGAAATTGTAGTGAATGATAACACTTTCCGACCGTCAGAGAATGTTAAAAATCTTTTTTTCATGAAACTTTGGTTTAAGAAACTGTTTTACTGCTTCTTCTCGGTCTAGCCACTGTGATAAACGTTTCCGATTGTTGTAGAGAATCCACTTTTCATCACATGTGATATTGCGATCAAGAAAAGGAACGTTTTTGTTTCGCAAAAGAAGCGCAGAGTAGACTTCGTATTACTGAATTGCTTAATGTTCATTTACTTTATACGGTACCCATTTATCCAGCTTTTTTCTTGTTACAATTAAGTTCAAATATCGAATAACTGTTGAATGATCAACAATGAGTTCTTCAGTCATATATCGGCTTGTTTTACGTAAATCCGCTTCAAGGATGGTTCTTAAATCATTATTGTCTGTACCTGATGGACGTCCATGACCCTCCTCATCATTAAGGCTTTCGTTTCCATGACGAAATTTTTGGAATCAATGTTGAGCTGTTCGTTCACTAATTGACTCTTCGCCAAAAACAAATTTGATATTTCGAGCAGTTTCTGTTGCTTTATATTCTAATTTAAACAAAATTCCGCGAATTTACTTTTTTTCATGACTAATTTAAGAGGTTATATTCAATAATACTAAAGAATGAAAACAATAGACATAAGCAGAAATCAGTAAGGCTAATTATATTGTTTCCAATGTTGTATCTCATGACTTGACAAATTATACCGGTAATTAGAAAAATCAGCTCCAAACATAAAATGATAACATCCGCAATTATTTTTGCATCGAGCTAATATAAATATTTATAGTTAAATATATACTTTTAGTGATTGTTAACATAAACTGTATTACTGATTTAAGATGTTTTATTTTTATAACAAAAATAATATTCATTTCCAGGTCAAAAATATATTTACGGCATAAATTATAGATTTCGTTTTGTTAATAACTTATGTTTTGAAAACTACTTTTTGTATAATTTAATTTTTATAATATTTTAAAAGTTAATAACTTGTGACGTTTTATAAATAATTATCTGTGTACCAAAAATTGGGATTAAAATTAAATCAAAATTTTTATTAATAAATGTTTTTCGATTAAATATTTATAGCAGTTAATTATATATAGCACTGTAATTAAATGTGGATTTAATTGATGTTTGTGGCGTTTTTATTTATATAGAATTCTACAATCATTGCATAATTAATAGCATTATTTACGTATAGATAGTTCCAGAATAACAATATTTTATAAATATAGTAACACATGTAGTATAGTGTCTGTTATTGCGAGAAATCTTCATTTAGTAATTTGTAATTGCAATTATGTTATTGCTTTGTTACTTGCTAATTGTAAGGTTTCGTTGAGTTTTTGTATCAGCCATAATTGTGTGAGTGGATGTTCTATGTTTTGTGAGCTGAACTATACAAATGCGTGTATTCACACATATGCAAACAAACGTATGAAATATAACGTTAATTAATTACCTTTCATACATTCGTATATCTGTTTTTATTTAATGTATTATTCAGAAAGTATCCTCTAGAATGTAAGCCGTGCTGTGTTAATAGAATGGCGTTGACTTATGACATCGTGAAATGAACTTGTTAGACCTTACGCGCTGCTGGTTAACATTTTTCTCTAATGCTTTATTTAAACAATGTTTTTATTCGTTGAATAAATGATACGTCGAAATCTTCTCCTTCGGAAAACTCGTACGCTGTTTCAATTTGAAATCATCCAAAAATGATTAATAGCAACGTAGTATGTTTGTTTTTATATTATTCTACAAGAAGAGAGATCTGTATGAATGAAATCCGTGTTTGCTTTAAATTTCGTTCCATTCGGCGTGAACATGTCGCGTTTTTCGTTCTGCGCTGACATCAGTTAAAAATGGTAATTTAATGATAACAAAGGAAAACAGTATGATGTTGCATTTCTTTTTGTTTGTGTTACACGTTTCCGCGTGTTGTCATATTCTTATTGTGAAATATTCACGACCAGTCTCAGGTGTGTTTATGTTTTCCCAACTGATCCTTGTCGGTTTTCAATATAAGCTTCGTTAAATTATTTTTGTGATATATTTTGCCAGATTGGATTTATATCTGAGATATTTTTTTGGTGTTTGTTTCTTTTAGTTCTCTGTCTAGAAGAAAAATTCTCCGAGAATGTTTCTTCTAGACATATTTTATTATGTTGTAATATATATATATATATATATATATATATATATATATATATATATATATATATATTAATGATTAATTTCAATATTAAATATACAAAAACAACAATGTTTTACTGTGCTAATACATTGTCTTCATCGACGATATACTGGTATGATTATTAAAAAATAAATTTATTTTTTATAACATGCGGTTTTAGAAAAAAAATTGAAATTATTTAATTTGTGAAATTATAAATATTTATTTGTGATTTTATTATATAGTATCTAATAGAGCCTTATACGTACTTATTATTATACATTTAATAAATATTATAAAGTTTGTACCTTATACTGTTTCTTTTTGGGTATTTTTGTATTTTTTTTTGCAACCTGAATATTAGTTTTATTATACTCTTACTGTTGAATCGAAAGTAATATATTATTTTTTAAAAAAGAGAATTAATTTACATAAAATATTAAAGTGGAAAATTTATAATTACACACACTGTCAATTTACTATCAATAATTTTTGAACGTATGTGTATTGTACTTTCTATTTTATTTCAATCGTTCAGTAATAAAAAATATATTGATATAAAATGTATACATTTTGCTCAACCCCTAAACAAAATAAGGTTTTTTGAATGAGATTTGTATAAAATGTCATGAAATATGTATTTATGTAAACGCAGAAAACGACATTATTTTTTAAAAACACTATAAATAATTGAATGGAAAAATAAAGTAGAATAGAGTCTCTCGGCTAGGATCAGCATAAAAATTTTATATTTATATTTATGATATGAAATCATGTGTATAAACGAAACTGAAAACATTCATCCACAGCACAATGTTTTCTTTAACGACTCGTCCAAATGCTACTAATATTGTAGTGGAAATTAAAATCTCGTCTGCATTTGTATAAATAATTTTATCACATCTCTTGTATAAAATGTTCTGTTGAACCACAACGTGCATGCCTGTACGAAAAAAGATAATATGAATTCAAAGAAATATAAGCATCTAACAAAGCACGTGAAAAAGTATACACATGGATGAAAAATATGTCAGTTGGAAACTGATAAACGTGTATATCATATTTCGTTGGAGCTGTAGAAAATGTTAAAAATGGAATTTTTCTATATGCATTTTAAGTATATTAAATAAAAGGTCGATGAGAGAAAATTCCATTTTATTATATATACATACATAGATATATTTCCCGATTTACTCATTTATTTTATTACTTATTGTTACTGAAATAATCGTATGTGCTTTTATTCCAAAATTTTGTGCATGAGATGAATAAATATTGATAAAAATGCAATAATCATTTATAAATTGAGTAAATGTCAAAGAATTAATTGAAATGATGCTCTGTATTGCGGTACAACCTTTGTGCCCTTTTCCACTTCACTTTCCATTTAATTAGTGTAAACATGATGTTACTAATCTTCACGTCAACGCGTTTCTTTGCACCCACACAAGCGGTAACAAGCGTGTGTAACATATTTTCATGTTTCTTCGAAATGCCGACTTAAGGTTAATTTGTTCGAATTAACTTCGATGCTGCAAAAAATATTTTATTTCAACGACATACAATGAATGAAAGTATCCATAAATATTTATGAAATCATAATCGTATTTTAAATATCGCATGTCTTTAACTATTATTTA
The DNA here is from genome assembly GCA_034766995.1 of Acanthacorydalis orientalis. NCBI lineage: Eukaryota > Metazoa > Arthropoda > Insecta > Megaloptera > Corydalidae > Acanthacorydalis > Acanthacorydalis orientalis. The sequence goes on along the minus strand of CM068313.1, from coordinate 32,908,558 downwards.
GTTTTCGAGTACCATTAATTTGTTATTGACATTGAATTGGTTATCTATAAGGTTCAGTCGAAAATAATTCATAATATACTTTTTTATTCTATCGAGTGCGTTGTTAATTTTATATAGGTACGTACTATATGAAATATGTAAGACTTATTTTCAAATTTGCCAGACTGCTTCAAATCTGTCAGGCTTTTTTAGTAGTTCTGCCACCTCTCGAGTTATTTTACTTGGTTTTGCTTCAATAATGGTTCTTAAATCATTATTGTCATATAACTGAAGGATGTTCACGACCTTCCTCATCATCAAAACTTTCGTTTCCATTACGAAATTTTTGGAACCAGTGTTGAGCTGTACGTTCACTAACTGACTCTTCACCAAAAACAAATTTGATATTTCCAGCAGTTTCTGTTGCTTTACGCCTCAATTTAAACTCATACAATCAAATCGCGCAAATTTGCATTTTTCATGAGCAATTTCAGAAGTTATAAGAGAATGAAAATGATAGACAAAAACTGAAATAATTAGTGCCAAATTCATTGTTTACAATGATGTATCACATAACTATAACAAAAGACAACAGTAGCTAGAAAAATCGGCGCCAAACTTAAAATGATAAAAACCGCAATTATTTTTGCATCAACATAATTTATCGAATAGGCGAGTAATTGATGAAAAAGTAGTCCATCTATGTATCAGAAGTAATAATGTTCATGAAATCATTTATGATATTTATGGTTTTTGTAAGAATTGTACATGATGGTTTTTAAAACTGCTTACAGAAGAAGGATTGTTAAAACTTTTCAGTAAATGAAATTTGAGTTTTTATATTTTTCAGTACAGTCTATATATATTTTTTTGAGTTGTTTGAAGATGCTTTAAAATACTTTCGATTTACAATAGACTAAGGAGCGATGAAAGAGATGCATGCTTGATTTTTTGCTTATTCAAAGTGTTTTTTCTTTGAGGTCATACAAAACTTTTGTATGTTTGATAAAATGTTTATATACACTGAAACATAATACATGAGTGCTTATCACAGACAACTTACAAACTTTTCTTTATACGGCTTGCATATAAATTGATATATACATACATCATAAGTTAATATAATTTGATAAATTTCTTTTATATTTATCAATATTGCATAACTAATTCGTGCAAAAAAGAAGAAAATTGCTGCAGACCATAGTTAAAGTGTTGTTTTATGATTTGGCGTTAGTTTTATATCGGTAGTATATTTTACATTGTATTTATTTATTAACTTACTTGCACATATTTAATAATATAAAATAATATAAAGAAACCGTAATAATTTTTATTTTATTAACCCATTTATAAAAATTGCCGATTTTAAATGAATCAAGGCATAAAAACTAAAATAAAAAATAGTGACACTATTTGTAATGTACTTTTAAATATATATGACAAGTTGAATTCATAATTTGGGCCACTACTTCTAAAATATATTCATTTCAGTTTCTTTTTCTGCTAATGAACTGTAGTATAAGTGTAATTAAGTATTAGAGATATTTAAATTTAATTTTTGATTCCAATTCAATATTATTTTTCTAATTGTCTGAATTCAAAATACACCAGTTTCTATGTAATTTCCATTAAAAATACATAATTAAATTATTTTATTGACAAATATTATTCAAATGATTTAATTGATATAATAAATGTATAATTAGTTTATTTTGAATTCAAAAATAATATAAACATTATACGATATTTATTATAAATTCGTTGTGTCTAATTTTTATTGTAAATAATTTCAAAACGGGAAAATATTTTTTATTATGTTGATTTAATGAATCAATATGAATGTAATTATATTATTTTTTTTTATATACACACACATATACATCTACATACATATATGTGTGTATTAATATTAATAATTACAGTATTATATATTGAAATTATCAGCAGATTCTGTAAATATTAGAGTGGTACTGAATGTGATATTGACTAAAAAATGATAGGCTGTTACTTTTAATAGATTTATTTTGTTTTTAATGCGATTTTTTTTAGACGTTGAGCTATTTTTGAAATTCAAATGTTTGTTATTGAAACAGAAATTTGTGTGACACGACCATATTTATTTAATATTAGTAAAATAAAAAAGTAGATTTTAGTATGCAAAAAAAAACTGATATGAAAAAAGATTTCATTAAAAGTTATTTATGAAGTTTATATAATAAAAATCCACATTTATCGTCACTTTGTCTGCAGGAAAAAGTCTATACTGATGAGAAATATTTGCTTTGTCAGCTCATAGGTTTCAAATTTAATTGATTAAGTTTGGTTCTTAGGTACTTCTTATGTTTAAATATATTATGTTGTAAAAACCAATAAAACGTTTTTTTCTATGTTTCTTTCTATTTTTCCATCAATTTTGACGGATTATATACTATTATTTTAATTATATCTTGCATTATACGTCAAATGAACTTAAAAAGGGAATATATATTCTAATTTTAATAATAAAAATATTTGAAATATATTTATATATAGTTTATTATACTTTCAATAAGTATTTATAATTGAGTCCAATTATATAATATATCAATGTCCGAACATGATATTATATTCAGCTACTGATAATGTTCGTTATTTATGAGATACTTGCCAACATATTTGCATTTACTCATCCTCTTACATGCTTATAAAGTGTTGACATTTTCACTATCTACATGTTATAGGAAAATGCCCTCGGTGTCTTTCGCCTTGTTTGTCAATTGTTTGTTTTGAGTGATGAAGGCTTGTAAAATATACACATAGTTTGAGACCCGTTCTTCCGTAATGTGGTATTTCTTTGAGTACGCACATCTAAAAATGAATGACAATTTATATTATTAGTTAGTTTTATATGTAAATTTTGAATTTTATAAGTCTTGCTTAAATATGATAATAATATAAATTGTGGTAGTGACAAAAATGTTATTATATTTTAACATATTTTAAGTGTTAAAATATTAAGCTTCTTTCCAAAAAATATGACTTCGAATAGAATGTAAGCATTCTAAAAATGTATTACTATTATAAAAAATAATTTAAATTGTCTGCAAAAAAAATATTATTGCTAATTTAAGACCATTATAAATAACTGTAATTTGAAAATTAATCATAACACTGTTATGACGCTGTAACTAATTTTATTTTTCGAATTCATTTTTGATCCCATAAACCACAAAAACATTTCTTCTAGTCAGTATTCAATAAAACATGATTGATCATTTTTGATTGTTGTATATACGCATTTTGATGGCGATACCAACATCTTCAGAGTGCCAAGATACAGTAATATCTATTTTTTTAAATAAAAGATTATGTGAATAATTAGTGAACTCAATTACTTGATATTTATATTTGATATGTCTAGGTGAATAGATTTATTTCAAAGCTTTGTTTCGTTTAAAGTAATTTTTAATAACCAGAATTTGTTTTTATATTTATAAATCAGAAAAGAAAACATAAACAATATAGTTTTTATAAATAATTCAGAAATGTGGAATATGCAATTTATTTTTATAAATGTATTTATTAATTTAATGATGTATTTTATACAAAAATATCTGTCTATCAATACTATATACCTATCTATTATACATTTACACTAACTATATATATATATATATATATATATATATATATATTATATGAATGTTTGCATAAAATAATATGAAGATTATATGAGCATTTTCTATAAATATTATAACTGAAAACTTATAGGTAAATTCTGTTTGTGTAAATAAATCCTAGTTTATTATGTACATACAAAAATTGAATGCACCATAATACTACCGCATGTACATAAAAACAAATTTACTTTATAATGTTTTATAAGCGCACACGTGTATGAGATATTGTTGTATATGAATACATACACGCATACATATTTAATATATATATATATATATATATATATATATATATATATATTAAACAATACGAAATAGTTTTAAAAAAGGAACTTATGGCATGTAGCCATTATGTAAAAAAAATATGTTTCCATTATTATGTATTGATGTTTTTTTAAAGAAACATAAAGTACAAAAAAGTTGCATTACAATATAGAAAATATTATTTTCAAAATTAATTTTCACTAAAAAATTCTTTTTAAAATTTTTTTTGTATCGAAATATTTATCAACTATCTGTTATTTCAATAATGATTAATGTAGATATTTTTCCATGTCTTATTTCCACGAAGATTACGATGCTATACTCAACAAAATTTACTCAAAAGTTTACTAATAATCAATTATTAATAATTAATTATTAAACATTTTGACGAGAAACAGTTATTTGTGATGTGTGGAGATTGGAAATTCATTTGTATAGAAAATTGAGTCATAGTAAAAAATTCTATAATCTTATTATTAACATTTATTAGATTTTTAACCAAGTTTCTTATGAGAGTTAAAAATTATTTTTTATTTTGGGTGCTCGTGCAAAATTAATATTTATATTCGATATTTTTCACTTTATTTTTATTCGAAATTTTTGTGATTGTAATAAATAAAAATCATATATTAATAACAATACTGATTTTTGATACACTTTATAATATTTTTATAAGCATCATTAATTTTAACCAAATATGTGTTGTGTTAATAGATTTATTTTGTTTGTTTCCACTTGGAAATTAGGTCATTAAATATTGAATATATAGCCTGGTTAAGGTCTGATAATATATAGAAATTATTTTAGAACGGAATTCAATATAAAATGAATTATATAAAATGGTTATTGAATTTTTTAAATACGTATATTTTTAGGTTTACTTCATATTTTCATCAATAAATGTTGTGTAAATATGTTTGTATTTGTATGGAAAATCGCTTTCAGTCTCAGAAAGTAAAATTTCTATGTGTTAGTATTTTGTTATTAATAATAAAAACATAAATAGATTCAATAAAATTTTAAAATTGTATTAGTTTATATATATATATATATATATATATGTATGTATATATATACATATATATACATATGTATATATATATATAGTATGTGTTTTATATGTATTTGTATATATTTCAAATAAATAAAATATATGTAAATGAACATGTATCATTTTACTTCACTCTCTTCTGTACTCTATGCGACGTTTTACAACAAAACGCATTACGTTCATCAGTGCAAATTCCGTAACGTTTCGCTGAAGGCTCTTGCGACGCGAATATTCTCTCTTACTATTGTATTTCTAGTAATAAGTGCACTGAAGAACCCACAACTTCAAGAGATAAACTTGATATGACGTCGTGTCTACAGCGAGCGTATATTAAACAAAACGGAACTATTTTGTTGTCATGTACTTGTGAAATGATTGAAATTTCTCATTAGCAGAACTTATACATTAAATATATTACAGTATTACAAATATGATAGTTTTGATGTAGATATATACGTATATGCGTTCGCAAATAATATATGTGTATGTTCAAAATCATCAATCTTAGATAAAATAACATACTATAATATGAATGTAACTGTGTTAATGAAGCGAATGAAACAACATGATTAGGGTGATGAAACATTAACGAATGTTTTGTAAATACGAATTCGATTTCATAAAAGGTACTATTTATCATTCAAAAGAAATAGATACATTAATCCATCACCGCCGATTGTATCATTTTGAATATAGTTGCAAAATCATTTTCATTACATTGTCTACCATATACATCACAAAATATGTACTCTATTCGACGAGATTGACACACTTCCATTACTATTTCCGTTATTATTATGGTGTTCAATTTGGCATACATTTCATGTTCGCTCGATTTGAAAAATATTTATCTATTGTTAAAGGTTTGGTGTTAATTGGTTATGCAATTATCAATATCAATGTTTACAAGTTTGAAAATAATTCAAGATAAAACTGTTAACTAGTATAGTAAATTTATTTGGCTAAAATTTGTAACGGATTATATTGTTTTCAGATTCAAAATCAATAGATTTAACTTATTTTATAGAAACAGTTTATTTTTTCACATTAATTAATCTAAAAAACATTTATTGTTTTTTCATTATCTTTATTATAAAGAATTTTTTCATACGTTAAAATTTTAATAATTTGTTTTAAAGCTTAATTAAATGTGTTTATAATTTGCGTTATTCTAAATTTGTATTTTTTCTCATAAATTTTCCGATATATATTATCAAAACAAAATAACACTCTTCTAGTTTTCATATGATCATTCTTTTATTCAATCTAGATAATGTACTAAATTACAGTTTTAAGTATGTTTTAAGCTATTTACTCTTTATTCTTCAAACATAATTATTAGAATTATATTAAGTGTGTAATTAATTTAGAAAAAAAAATAAATTATAATATAATATATATATATATATATATATATTTAATATTAAATTTAATGTTATAATTCAAAATAAATAATAATAGAGAAATAAACTTATTTTATTTAAATATTTAATATTTTTTTAGTGTAATATAAAAACTAAATTTATAAATAATTGAGAGCTCTATGATATAGAAAAGCAATTATAATGTAAAATGAAGTATTATTAGAGTAAGATCTAATAATATTTTCATATTAATAGTATTTTCGAATGAATTATTAGACTTATTAGATATCTTTTTCAATTATAATATTTTTGAAGTAAAAATTTATTTATTTGAAAATTAATAGTATTTATGTTTATTTATTTAATGCTTTTTATTTATATTCTTTTTATATAATTTTTATTAGTTATCTTGTTTCAGTTTTTCATTTGAACTTTTATTTTATAACTGAAAAACATATGTAATCTTTTATTGTTAAATCGAACATCATTAAATTTTAAATTGAATCTATTGTTCAAATATTATATTAGAAGATTTTCTTTTTTTCACTTATTTGTTTTTTGTACAGAAATAGCACAGTTCATATTTATTGTCATATTACTATTTTTATTGATGTATAAAAAAGTTACATTGTATGTTTGCTTATCTTATGAAACTCACATGTTAAGGTTTCACATTACAAGAAATTGATATTTTTTGTTCTTGGAAAAATTCAGATAATGTAATATATGCTTTATTGTTTGATCGAGTCGGCTTTTAATGCACATTTATTCGTTTTAAATAAATGATAATATTTGTATTTCATTAAATAAAAACGTACGTTCTTTCGAAAACATCCTAATATAAGAATCGCAACAGGTTTAGAAGCGCCGTCAGCAAAACACAAATAAAATCACTGTGGTAAAGTGACAGTCTTCAGACTCCACCTCATAAAAAATGTATATTCTTTGTATTTTTCTACAAATATATATCTGTAGATAAAAGTTATGGAACATATATATATATATATACACATATATACACACATAGGTGTGGCAATTGAATAACGAGAATTTCGTTCTAACGCACTATCGAGCAACACTGGCACTTGTGCCTACTATCTGATGGGAATATTCCACAGGTTTTGTTTATGCTTCCCAAGTTTCAACGTATGAGGTTAAGTTTTCGATCGTCAGTGAAGTTTTGAAAATTGTTCTAACAATTGCCATCAATGGGTAGAAAAGGGAGGAGAACATCAGAAAAAGTCAGAATGTCAAGAACAAAAATCAGGGCAATATTCATTTGTTTCTTCGATATTCCACGAAGAGCTCGTTTCACCGAACCAGACAGTTAACACAGTGTTGTACTTTACTTTAATAGAGCGTTCGAGACAGAATTGTCTGAGTTCGTTCGAATTTGGGGATTGAAGGATGGATTTTGCATCACGATAGCGCATCTGCTCACTCGTCGTTAGATGTACAAGAGTTTTTAGCCAAAAAACAAATTCCGGTATTACGCCATCCCCCTTAGAGATCGGATTTAGCACCCTGAAAATTTTTTTGTTCACTCAGATGAAGTCTCCGAAGAGAGGTCAGCGTTTTGATTATATTCAGGACATCCAAAAGCACACGGTGCATGTTTTAAAAGCGTTCACTGTAGATAATTTTCACGGTTGTTTCCAGAAATGGGAGAAGCGCTGGTGCAAGAATCTTGCCCGGGGAAGACTGTTGTGAAAGTGTTACATCATAGATTCATGTATTTTTGTTTAATAAAGGATTTATAAATAAATTCTCGTTATTCAATTGCAACATCTCGTACATGTATATATATATATATATATATATATATGTATATATATATATATATATCTATCTATTTATCTATATATATATATATATATATATATATATATCTATCTATTTATCTATATATATATATATATATATCTATATATATATATATATATATCTATATATATATATATATCTATATATATATATATATCTATATATATATATATATCTATCTATATATATATATCTATATATATATATATATCTATATATATATATCTATATATATATATATATATATATATATCTATATATATATATATATATATATATATATATATATATATATATATATTTATATATATATATATATTTATATATATATATATATATTTATATATATATATATATATATGTCTATATCTATATATATATGTATATGTATATAAATTTGACAAAATATTTTAAGTATTTGTTGAGTATTTTCTGTCTTTAAATATTTTGAATGTATTGAAATATATTTACACTTGAATTTTAAAATTATATTTACGACTTTTAAACAATTTATTTTATTAAATTAGTGAAAAAAGTATTGAGAATTCATTCATTCAGAGCATCTGAAAAAAATATTTTATAGTCTTGTAAGAATTGCTATTCTAACGAATTGGAATATATTTAAAACATAAGGTTCATGACAAAAGGGTGTGTGAGAGACTAATCTTTAAATTAAATTGCTAGTCACGTATGTTATTTTGACTGCAAATTAAATTATGTGTGACTTCTGTTTCTAATTACTATTTTATATTTATTGTATTCATTGAAAATCAGATGAACATACTCTATAAACGCATTATGTATGTTGTATATGAGATATATACCCTTATATAAAGCATAGATTTGATGAAAAAGTGTATATATATATATATATATATATATATATATATATATATATATATATAATAGCAATTAAAGTTAAAACTGAAAGCAAATAAAACAATAGAAAAAAATATATATTTTTTCTTAAAACTCGTGATGAAAAGTGTGTAGTAATCTGTCTGTCTAAAAAAATTAATTCACTTGCAAGGCAAATAAAAAGAACCTTTCATAGTATTTTCAAGTCTCAACAGAAGCTGTGCAGAGTAAAAAGAGAGTGGTAATTAATATAATACTCGTAAAACCGACCGAAATTCGACCTATTATTATCCCAAACATACATCACTCAGAAAAACGAAACGTTAGTGTACATTTTATTACTTCAAAATGGTCCAACAGACGTACAATGAACAGAATTAATTAACATGTAGATAGGGGATAAGAAAGATTAAACTTTTCTTTAAGCCGATGTTGATAGTTTACTGAAAGTACTTACATTCTTTACTTTTGTATTTATATCATGTGAAAGATGTTCATAATTGTTAAATACTTTGCATGATACAATAAATTTAGTTTTTTTTTTGTATATTTTTTGTTATTAAATTTGTCTATAAAAATGAATGTCGGCGAATAAAAATGTTTAAAATGAATAAAGTTCGAAATATATCAAGAAGTGTATTAAATTTTATAATATTGAGAAAATATAACTTTTGTTTTTCCAATTGAATTAATATAATTAATATTTATTATTATTTTAAAATATACTCAATTAAAGTAATATAATTTGTAAATAAATATGTTAATTTGCATTTATTTTTTTGTAAATGAAAATTTAAAATTAATAAAATTGTAATAAATTGCAAAGAAGTATAAAAACACATTTTATAAATACAACATACATCTTTCTCTCTCTCTCTCTATATATATATTTGTGTAGATGATATTAAACGACGAGGTATTTCTTATTTTGCTTTGTTTCTTAGACAGACTAGTCATTTAAATAGTCAGTTTGTCGCTGGAATGTTTATTAGATGGCCTGCCATTGAAATTTACCTGTAAATAGTCAGAGTTCCAGAAGATCCATTATAAATAAGATTCTGATCTAAGTAAAATTATTTTGAATGTTATTAACGGGGTTTTGGTATTCGACGTTTTGGTATTCAAACTATTGTGTAAAGGACATTCTTGTCTGAAATTATGACATCATGTATTTGATATCTATGTTTTAGTTTGTCTTTATCGAAAATACATTCATATTGAATTTGGTTAAACAAAGGTATATTAGAATAAGATATATGTGCATATTATATATATATATATATATATATATATATATATATATATATATATATATAAAGGTTTTCCAATAAAGACACATTTTTTAAATTTGAAATAAAACACAGAATTTGCACTGAAATTTCAAGTTCCTTTCTTGTAAATAATAGTTGGAGATATGCCATTTATAAATGAAAAATATTATATAACTCTTAAGGTTTTATTTCATTTATCAATGAAATATAACCTCTTGGTCTCTATTAGTAAGCCCTTTATATACATATGTGTGTGAGTGGGTGTATGTGTATTATTTTAGTGAGTTTGATAAATAGTTTGAAGGTGTTAAAATAACTAACGAAACGTATAAGTTAAATTCTATTTAAAATTGATCTGCATATCCAAAAAGTTCTCCTAATATGAAAAGAAAATAAAACAACATTAATGGATATATTATTAGTTTTACTTGTGCGCAATAAGAAATATTAGATAAATTTCAAGTATATATATATATATTGAATGTATGCATTTCATTTCAATTATTATGAAATGTTTTTCAGTGACTTTTCAGTATAATAAATTTTATTTATGCATAAATGTACCACTTTAGTTTTAATTATACAGATATCAATATAAAATTAAATTTATCGAAAGACATTTTTTAATAAAGTTATTTTTGAAATAACAAGATAGTTGTCAAAACTATTCATTATTTAGATAGAAATCAATAGTAATAGACTTAATTTTTTCACTTTATTTTAAATATATAAATATAATTCTAAATAAACGTTTCAAATCAGTTATTTGAATCATTAATCGATTTTAATTAACACTGTTTGATTATGTTCATTTCTGAAATGTTACTTATAAAATATATATCTGAAATGTTACTAAAATATGTTTGACAATTTTAAATATTTTAATAAAAAATACTAGTTTGATTCTTTCTTATATATTATTCTCTTAAAATTTGCTATAAAAAGTATTTTTGTCCATGTCAGTAAACAAAATCATATTTTTTATATGTATGGATTTCTTTATTGCTTTTCAATATAAGGTTTTATTTATACCATATCAAGAAAAACTACTGATGGATAGAAAAAATTATATATATATATATATATATATATATATATCTTTTTAATATTAAACTTAAAATTATAATCCAGTTAAGCGCTTTTATAAATGAAAAAATCATAATAAATAAATTAAAAAATGTAATTTTTATTAAAATTCATTAAATAGTAATAAGCTGGAAGTACAACCATATTTGTAAAACTAAATAATTATAGCTATTGAATTCTAAAAAACTTTAAAAATCATTCTACCGAAAAGAAAATAATTTTCGGTCTTGTTGATTGAAATAAGTTCGAATAGTAAAAGTTAATTGTTGAATTCGCTGTTATCATAATTATAAAACGATCTAAAATTATATGATTTGATACAAAGGTAAAGTAAAATAAAATAAACTATTCAAAACAATTTTAAACAGGTATATAATGAGATGAAAATTATTACTCAAAATTGAAAAAATGTTAGCATCAAAAGTACTTGAATTAACAAAAGAATGTAAGATTTTTATTGTTAATAATAAATAATATTGCTAGTAATAATGACTGCAAGTAATAAATGAACATGAATGAAAAAGTCATAAAAGTATTTTTCATACAAATGCATACATCAAATAAAAGAGCATACGAGCATATGTCAATCTAAAAGTATTTTTTAAAATATGTATTTTATAATCTTAAGTGTAAATAATTATATAAGTGTAAATAATTATATAAGTGTATATATATATATATATATATATATATATATATACAGTATACATTTGAGAAAACTAGGTTTATGGTACTAAGTTAAAAGGTCGAAGTAAAACATCAAGCTTCATTTTTATTCATAAGTACTATGTATGATATGAAATGATGAAAGGTATGTAAAGAGAAATAAGTTATCATTAGAGAATACCGAGAGATGAAATGAAATATATATATATATATATATATATATATATATATATATATATATATATATACATATATATATATACACATATACATACATAACTGCGTCATTCGTATAATACTTAATCATTGATGTATTTTTTTATAATGTACTTAAATTTTATGTTTGTATTCCCAAACGATTTCAATCAAAGAAACATTTAAAACCGTATCAAAAATTCGTGCGTTATCTCTTTTAAGGTTCGACCGTATAACGTACGAGAAATTTAAATTATTTTTCATATTATTGAATTTATTTTACGAGAATTTTTATCAACAGATATTAATATCATTCAAAATTTGGAATTTTATCTTTTTATTCTCTCTGTCTGTGAGGTGTATTATATATATATATATATATATATATATATATATATATATTTCTATCAAAATTCCTATTTCGTTTATAACACGAAATCGATTTCCGACACTAGAGGTATACATAAGCATAAATTTTGCCTTTTTTTATTCAGTGAACTGTTGATACCGGCGTTCAACGTCACACTGTGTTTATTTTTAAATATCAACATCATTATTATCGCTTTGTATATATATAAGGTGTAATTTTTATGAGATTTTTCACAGTTTTATTTTTTTATGCAGTACGATTTCATTTATATCAGAATAATCGTTTGTGCACATATTCGTAATTAATTAGTTTTCATTGATTTTATATTTGATAAACAATATAACTTCTTTCAGCAGGAATATTTTTCTTTTTTGGAGGATTTATTTTAGATTTATATTTAAAAAGTACATACCACCTAATATTCTGTTTAAAAAAATAAACTTTTTAGATATAATAATTTAATATCTAATATAAAATATATAAATAGCAAAATAATACAGTTCATGTATTTTTTTGAATTTTTGAACATAATCCAAAAAAAGTAAGTTGTTTTTATAGAAAGTAATTTTCATTAAACATTCACTATTTTTACCAGACAAATATATATATATATATATACACATGTATATATATATATATATATATATATATATATATATATAAGCTCAAAATATAATTGTTTTTAATTTTTAAGACATTTTCTAAAATGTTGGAAATCGTGTTATTTTTTTTATAAAAGAGCTATTTTAATTCCAAGACAAACATAATATATAATAGAAAAATTCATGTAATTAATGCGTAATTATATAAACTTTTAATTATAAAATCATTCAAAAGAGTAAAAGGGTATCGGTATTTATTATTCTGTTTATAATTTCTGTAAAATAATTATATTTAACAAACATATTTTGATTAATAATTAGAACTCGGGTCTCAGAAATCACATAATATAAAAAATATACTATTTAATTAAAACACATGGTCTATAATAATTGAAAAATAACGTTTTAAATTTTTTAATATTCATTTTTTAATAATAGATATATTTGAGAATAACAGATATATTCTACTATTTTAAACGTTTCCAAATTTGATGTAAAATTGAATGAGAGATTATATTTTTATAAAAAATCCAATAAAGCGATTAATACGAATCGAAAAGTGTAGATTTAAGTTTTGATTTTGATATTCAATAAAATTATTGATTTTGAAAAAAAATGTGTGTTATATGTTATTTGAAATTTTTAAGATATAACAGTGGGATTTGTTTAAAGTATGTTTATTTTTTTTATAATGAATTTAAGGATACTTTTAACTTGAAATTATGATTGTTTATATGTTTGAACACTTTAGATTTATAAAATAAGTTTTATACGGAATATTTAGTACAATTATTTTATAAAAGAAACATTTATCATTGTTCTATTATACTCGTTAATAAATATTATCGTATAGAACTCAACAACGGTTGAATTCTCATTTTTCTAAGGAAATAATAATCCGACATTGACCTAAAACAATGTTTTAAAACAAGTGTAATATGAATACTTCGGGGTATGAGAATTTTATTACATATTAATAAATACAAGTACAAATAACACGATATTAAATAAATTGATGTTAATAATTTTATATATATATATATATATATATATATAATCTATTAAATTTCTTATCCATTTTTAAATATTGAATGAACAATACATTTCCTACATTGTGATTAAATGTACTTTCACCAATGAATTCTTTTTTCACCCTATCTACCGCAAATATGTTCTGATCAAAAATGTTCAATGAACAGTTAATAACTATTTTTAATTCTGCCGGAATTTTAATGCTTATGTCATTATAAATAACCATCAACTCAATCAATAATTAAAAAAAATCAATTGAATATTTTTGATCAAATTTTTTTTTGATATTTTGAGGTGAAAAAAGAACTGATTTGTGAAATTAATTTTTTTTTATAAAATTAAATTAATGATACTTTGAGGAAAGTAGAAGGTGAGAAGAAAGTAGAGTAATAAAATATAATAATTTAAGCAACTTTAATAATATTAAAATATAAATGGATTTAAAATTTGAACTTGAAGTTAATTATGAACATTCGTTTTCGATTTAATTTATTGTTACAAAAACTAAAATATTGTCGATATTATTTTATACAAGTTCACTGTATAAACGTGTTATTAAAGAGTCATTATTGTTGTTTTAGTCAGATTTTTTGTACGAATTCAAGGTTACGTTTTCATCGGAGTAGTTATGTGTAAAAAGTTCAGGAAATTGACATTAATGTAAATTATAATATCGACATACTAACAGGCGCGTATATGCTTTACAAAAAAAAGCACACAATATCAACTTTATCATCCAGTCTGATCCATCTAGGATGGCGTGTCACAACCTCATTATTAGTGCTTTTACTATTGTGTAAAACAAGGAGGCGTAGATAGATTCTGACGAAGAACGAGATACGGATCAAACAATAGATGTCAGGGTCGTACGAATTATGACTTGTAGCATTGAATATAATCGAATATAGCCTCCCATATTTCAAACTTGACGTTTTCATAAATAATGTTTTCATTGATTTTATATATAGGCACGTCTTTATATATATATATATATATATATATATATATATATATATATATAGGAGCTTAAATTTTGAACGGTATTTGGGAATGCTAATTTAAATTATTAATACAATATATTGTCAATTATTGACTGATAAGTTGATATTTGTACACTTACATATATATATATATATAATCATACTTTATTGCTGTTAAAAATCAATAAAGATAATTTATGAAAAATAAATGGATGAGATTGTAGTTAAGGATGTGAAATTATTTTTCGCTTAACACGTTGACTGTCATCGTGGTCACCCGTGATCGGTGCTGTTTTTAAAAAAGACTAATATCGTCGACTAAAAAAATGTGAACAACGTAAATAACTAGATAATATTGTGAAAAAAAATGTACTATTCAACAATTAAACTTTTTGATTAGAATATAATATTTCACAAAAATTAAATACTACGATGTACTATATTAAAACATTTCAAACACACATGGAGCTTATTTTTACACACATTTTCAGTTTCCGCCGAATGTTTTTTTATAACAGGAAATCTTTGATTACTTCTTCCTGTTCGAAACGATTTATTGACTGATACAGATACATTCGTCAAAACAAATTATATGTAGTTAATTACGATTGCTACGACATTTATCGAGGTGTATAATGCGTCAACAATGCAAATATTCATTTTTTTGTTCTTGCGCGGTAGTTTCCGAAAAACAGTTTATCTAAGAGTTACTGAATGCACTGTAGGGCCATGGTGGTCACCCATGACGACCAGCGAGATAAACGCATTATTGATAAGGATATGATCATATTTAATTATATTATTTAATATTTTATCATTATATGCCTAAAATAATGAAAAATATATTGTGTCCCCCAGGGAAAAACATATAAAATTTGCGTGCCAGTCAACGTTTTAAACTTATATATATATATATATATAAAATTTATCGTTTAAAATTAGAACAGATCTCAAATAATATATAATTCTCACGTGTATTTATTGATTAGCGTTTCATATATTTATGCGTATATATATATATATATATATATATATATGTTTGTTTATGTTGCAACATATAACAAAATAATTATTTGATTGTTATTTATTTTATTTTTTATTATATTTTTATATTTACCATTTATAAAAATGTCTTCGATTAATTGGTTACATACTAATTATAGTTTAATTAATTAATTTTTATTTTATTGGATTTTAATTTAACTAATTATAAAATGTAATTAGTATTTATTCTATAACTAAAAGAGAAAAATGACTATATATAAACAATTTATATTTATTAATATATATATATATATATACGCATAAATACACATAGAAATTTTCTAAATTACTAATTGACTAAGTTTATGAAATAAAAAATCACATAAAATCTACTGTTTCCAATTCAGAATTTTGAACATTCATTGTGAAAAAGTGTATAAAGATATATAAATAATGTTTCATATATTATATCTATTGTTTTAGATCCTAAATTAATTTTAAAAAAGAAAAGAGCTTCATTTTAATTAATTCACAGCGTAAAACAAGTTTTGTTTTTATAGACAAGCAGTATAGCAAAATGTTTAAAATAATTAGTGAAAATATTTATTTTACACTTTATTTATATTTAATTGAACCACTAAATGTAGAACTGTATGTAATATTTATATATCTATCTATCTATCTATCTATCTATCTATCTATATATATATATATATATATATATATATATATATTACGGTAATATATTTTTTATTTCATTCTATTACAATTTTTTCTCTTAAAGTTCTAATGTATTATATATAAAAATATTTTTTAAAATATAGAAATAAATGAAAACTAATTTTTTAATTCATTAAAAAAACATTACCTGTTTTTTTGGATTAGAGTAAATGGGAATGTATGTTTAATAGACATTATATATTAATAGTACAAAAATTATAATGTTTTATAAATTGAATATAATTTTGTGTTATATTAAAATAAAAACATTAGTATTGAATTTTTGTTTAATTTCCGTTTGCACTATACAAATATTTGTAAATAAAAGAACTAATTGATTTTTTATACATGAATCTATCTTTGTTCGTAACATATACGCATCGAACATACACATACACACATGTATATATATATATATATATATATATATATATATATATATATATATATGTTTTTAATGTTTAATGATATTACGCCAATAAAAGAATATTGATTTATAATTAGTTATTTTTATTTGACCTTTAAACTCTAAAATAAGTACTAAATATGTAGTAAATATAATAATAAACGTTAAAATCAATCAAATAAAAATTTCATTATAATATTATTTTAATATGTATACTGATTTTAATATATACGTATAAATATTTCGGAATTAAGTATATATTTTGTTCAGTACGTTTTAACAAAATATAAGATACGATCAAAATCTTATTTCTGTTTTTATTAATAATATTTTTTTTATGTTTTGTATTTTTGCATGATTATTATTAAAAATAATTCTATTAGAATTCAGTAGACTGTTTTTAAATTTTTGTTTTTTTTTTTTTTAAGACCGGGTTTAATTTATATTAACTTTATATAAATTTTTTTAACTATTTACCAAAAATTTCAAATTATTTACCTAAGAAGAATACTTGCCGACACCGATCATAAAAAAGAAGAACTTGACAATGTGCGCAATAGTTATAACGATTTTATGAGTAAAAATTCTAAATTCGTTGTTTTGTTTATTACAAATATGCTATGCAATAATTAGTAGTTTGTAGGGAGGTTTAATAAAGAAAGTAATAATATGTTCTGCGATTTAATATTTAATTAAATGTATAATAATATTCTAATTATTTACTTACAAAGATTCAATAATAAAAAGATTAATATACACATGTATATATCTATATACATACATATATACATATAGATATATATGTATATATATATATATATATATATATATATATATATATATACTCTTTTGTCAATCTTTTTGTACTTGTACTATTTACATAAAGTATAATTACTCGATTTAAAGTAATTTAATTAGCTCTTTTGTCCAAAAAGTGAATGATATTTTAGTAATATATATATATATATATATATATATATGTACGTGTGTATGTGTATGACAACTTAAAAATTATTTAAGAGGTACCTGAGGCAGGGATGAATTTTATGTATTGATAATTTGAAATTTTGTGCACATACAATATATGCACAGACTCGTGTATATATATATATATATATATATATATATATATATATATATGTATATAAATATATATGCATACAAAAAATACTTTTCTATTCAAAACAAGAGGTTTTATTTCAAATCTGAGTAAAAAAACAACGAAATCGATTACCGTTGAAAAGAAAGAAAATCTTTTCTGAATTCCCTTTGAAACGAAATACTGGCCAAGAACTAAAATGAAACTATTCAAAGAAGACTCCGATAGATATATACAATGGAACTAAATAAAAACATTGTCCACAAAAGGATTTCAATATTCCCAATCCAAATATACAACAATGTGAAACTTCTGTACTTCTAACAGATCGTAATAGCGGACAAAAAGAAAATAAAGCGATCCAGTACCACTTGTAGGTTTTCCCGTCTTTGATGAGCAACCTGTGGCTGTTACAAAATGAATCATCGATCCGCACAAAACTAGTCCCTTAGACCAGTCCGAAGATAGGGTTGCGTTTATTAATGAGAAACGGTGTCGAACTATTAATCTTATTGACAGGCTTTTATAGTTTTCAATCCGTAATCGTTTCTGAATAGTAGATATTTAGATTTTGTTGAACCGAACTTGTTTTATAATTAAAACTGAAGATAATTAGTGAAGGATGAGGTGAGATTTGGTTGTCAAAGTAATCATATTATCAAATGTACTTTAGTGAAATACTTCAGTGTAGGTAAATGTCAAAGCTTCTGGTAATATATTTTATTCAAAACATTTTTATAATAAAATAGATGAATATAATTAAAATCTACCCTAATAATTTCCATATTATATAAATTAATATTTAATTATAGTTTAACACGAAATTATTTATAAAAATGATATTTACTAGAAGCAAAATGAATCAGAGAACTATTTATGTAAATATAAATATATAAAATGGATTGAAATCTATTTGTCAAATTTAAATTACGTATTTGAATATTCTTGGTTTTTAAATATTAAGAAGTATTTTATTTCAAATGAAATTAAATATAAATTATATATATATATATATATATATATATATATATACACACATAATAAAAAAAATAATTGAAATGAAAAATAGAATTTTATATTCATAGTATCATACATTAAATTTTTTAATGACAATATTATGTTTTTAATGTTGTTCGTGATTGTTTTTTAATGACAAACAAATGGGTATATTTACATCCACATTTAAATCCATGTTAAAATATGCATTTATATTAAAATCGTGATATGTGTGGTTATTAAAAATCATTACATTTTGAAAAATTCAAATAGAATTCAAATACAAAATTTTATTATTTATCTTAAAAAATATCAAATTTTTACAATTCGTTTGTACATGTTTAATTTATTATTCATTACAATTATTTTATTGCAGAAAATTTCATTAAAAAATTGAAGTTGCATTTCATTACTTATGAAAAAGTTATCTAGTATATCAGATAATAAAGTGATCTTAATCAGGTAGCCGCATGTCAGGCTGATTATATCTAGGTTTAAGTTTGAGCTTATAACATATGTTATCTTTTATAGAGAAATTAATTGTCTCGAAGTCCAACTAATGAGTTGATATCTAGACAGCTATATAAAGTAAATTAAATAAAAAAGATAAATGTTTGTAGTACACTTATAAATATTTGTTATAACTTTTTTGGTCTCTTCAAATTTAATAAAAACTAATAGGTAAAAATAAATAAATATAGTTTGTAGTGTACATAATTTTATAATTAACTGCTGAATGTTCATGTATTTATATTTTGAGAGTGATAGTATTGTCATCATTTAATTTATTAACAAAATGATCAATAATCAATCATTGAACATTTTAATGAGAAAAAAATATTGGCGGTGTGTGGTCTGGAAAACTTTATTTGTGAAATTAAATTCGGTCGTATAAATAAAAGTACAATTGCTTTATACTAACTTTTCATAACTATGTATAACTTATTTATAGATGTTGTCTTACTTATATAGGTTTATAGATATGCTTGTTAGATATGTTTTTATGTATATATATACACGAATAAAATTTACCAAATTTCTGTTCTTTTTTATCATAGATCTTAGTGTATATATATATATATATATACATTTTTTCTTATTTAAATGTTAAATAAAATAAACAAGTTGATAAAGTTTAGTTTTATGATTTGAAAACTTTTATGATTGTAACTTGATATATAGCCCGATTAAAAATAAATTTCACTCCATTGTAAACAGAATTTATTTAAACAATTGTTGGGTATTTTTGTTGAATAAATAGAATCGTTTTTAGTGAATAGAAATTCTGAAAATATTTTTTCTACTTCAAATATCGAATTTTCATTTTTCGAATTTCGTTCGTTTTGTATTTACAAAAATGTGTTGTTCAAAATCAGCATTCTATGAATGGATCAGAACGATAAATCTCTATAAATGTAGGTCATTACAATGCAATAGAAATACTTGTTTTTACATTGTTTTACTCTTACTGAAATTATTTATACTTCAGAAAGTACATAGAAAGAACAAATAATTTATCGAAGATAGATATATGTTTATAGACCATACATATTCACATATAATATTCAAATTTTCCATAATTGTAAAGGGTTTTTAAGTTTCGATATTGCCATTTTTAGTTATGGCTTCGTATACATCAAAACAACGCAATGAAATAATACAATTGTATTATGAAAATAGTCGTTCTATAAAAAAAATACATTTCGAAAATTATATGATATTTATTCTTGTCATATTCATCCATCTATGTCAACAATTCTTTGATTAGTGAGTAAATTTGAAGAGACTGGGCAATTGGGCCTTTCATAGATGACCACATGGCGTAGTTTTCAAATGGATTTATTGCTGACGGCTTATAAGATTCAATTTACACAAGAATTAAAGCCAGTAAACCATTCAATGCGTCTGAAATTTGTTATTTAGATATAGGAACAACAAGACAGTTTTTCTGAAAAAGTCATCTTTAGCAATGAGACTCTTTTCGAACTCTCTGGCTATATTAACAAGCAAAACGGCCGAATCTGGGATAAAGAAAATCCGAGAGTGATCGTTGAGGAGTCACTGCATATAGAAAGAGTGACTGTTTGGTACACACTTTAGTCCGGTAGTCATTTGCCCTTATTTTATTTAAAATTTTAACAAAAGAATGGTACTTGTAAAAAACTACGCAGCGGTCACTTACAAGATATTATTTTTCATTTTTAAAAGGCACACCCCCAACTATTATTTACAATGAAGAAATTTGAAATTTCAGCGCAGGTTCTATGTTTTATTTCAAATGAAAAAAACGCGTCCTTATTGGAAACCCTTGAATTTATAATAAATTTTAATGTTCGATATTTGCATTTTTGTAATTAAAAAGGGAACAATATCTATCTATTCGTATATATCAATATGTTTCTTTTATAAATTTCTTAAAATTTCTTACTATTTAAATATCATATTTTATTTATTAATATATTAATTAATTATTTTCTGAGATGACCTCAGAAGGCTTTTAGCTTCGAGCTTCAAAGCACCCGTATTCAATACAGTGTTATACACACATGCATATCTCTCTCTCTCTCTTTATATATATATATATATATATATATATATATATATATATACATAGATAAAAATGTGTTATTAGTTTTTAAACTCTAGATAACTAAATTCTTTTCGCAAGAATTGTTATCGACAGTTTCATTTTTTAATATACGTTTTAATTTTAAATTTCATTAACTTAATAACATCATGGAATTTTTAAATAGATTTACATTAATATTAATATTCGAAAATATATAATAATATGTAAATATAAATTATTTATGCTTATTGTCTTTTTATTTTTTAAATTAATAACTTACATATTACATCAGCACGAATAAAATGGAATAATTAACACGAGTGTACATATAGTTTTATATTCACAATAAAATGTATTAATTTATTTTAAAGTTTATTTTAATTTTAAACATTAGGCTTTTCGTCATTATAATTGATTGGAATCATATATTCATATATTCATACATTTTACTTTCGAATATAAATTTCAGATAAACATTTTTCGAACATTGTCTTATGTTTAGTATCGGGTATTTCACCCTATCTGTCGATAATATTATGTTATGAAACGAAAATAAAATGACATATCGACACTGCGACAAAGCAAATGTGTCGTTTCAAGTCAAACCCTAATCAAAGTCTGTCCATGTAGGTACGAGTCTATATTTATCTGAAGTGTAATAAAAGAGATCCAATCAAACCACATTTGGTCTGACACAGCGCTCGTCTTGCTCTCACTTCACCGTCTACAGCAATATGAAACCGAATGAACATATCTTTTCGTCACTCCTGACGAATATTTGTGACTGAAAATTAAAACGATTGGCTTTCTCGCCAACCGAAGTCTTTGTCTGCACGCCATGCTTTGTCAGATGTAATTGACGCGTCGGAATGATAAAGTTTCGCTGGGATGGCACCGCGAACGCACGTAATGAAAAAGCTTCTTTTGTTTGTATAACGCCATCTGCGTCTGCAGGATATGGTTTATTTTAGACTGATTCTACTGTCTATCGTAGAATTGCAATGGATGCTTTGATGACGACTCGAACATACATTTCGAGGTCTAAAAGTATGGGGACGAGACAAAGTATAAAATTTACACTTTACACGTAACGCCATTGGTGTAGACAGATTGAATTGTGTCTAGTAATTAAAATTAATTATTTACAAAGCGTCGACGCAAACTGAAATATTTAATTACACTTTAGTAGTTTACTGCGTTACACATCTGTAATTGCTTTAATTATATTTTCGTATCGTTCTCTTTTTTATAAATCTGTTTTTACTTAGAATACGTATTCATTCAGGATTATATGTAATAGAATGAAAAGGAATTAAATATTATGATAACTGTTATTGAGTCTCTTATGTGTACGTTTATTGTTAAGGTAAAATATAATTTATATAATTATTAAATGGACTATTTATTATATGGAAGTACTTATGTATAAATTTGCGCATATATATATATATATATATATATATATAGAGAGAGAGAGAGAGAGGAGAGTTTTATTGTGTATGTATATATATATATACACACAATGAAACTCTGTTATAACGCAATTATGTTTATAGTGAACAAATGTACATACAAACACACACTTATAACGAGCTCGTTTTGCTGCTATAAGAAGAGATGTATTGTTTTATGAAGAGAGTTTTAGAGTTTTATTATTTCTACTATCTAAATTCTGCTTCAAGATAGATAAAAGATAATTCTTCTGATAATTGACAAATATAAAATTTAACGACTTTTATACTGAAATTTGCTTCTCTAAGAAACTTCAATTTCATAACTAATGGACACGGGTGTAACAAAAGGTATGAATTTTTTTGTTAGAATTTTGTTTCACTACGCATAAAGAATCGAAAAGGATAAGAACTCAACTAGAATATCTGAATTTTAAACGTTATAAATTTACTGAATCAAACATTCAGCAATGTTTTATCTACAACTATGACCATAATTTAAGATAATATTATTAAAAGTTATATAGAAAAAATAATATTTAGGTAAAATTTATTTTTCATTAATATAAGAAATAGCGACTATAACAAGGAAATATAGTCAATCTAGCAGGGATCTCTATAACCTATTTCTATTTTTATACACATATAAGTTCACATATATTTGTATATATATATATATATATATATATATATATATGTATATATATAATAATAATAATAAAAACTGACATCGCTTCGATATATTTCATTTTATTTGTTTTGAATTTTTAAACGAATTTCATAAATAATAATAATAATTTATATATGAAAATATATTCCTTGGAATAAGAAATTGATGTTGATACTTATAATGATTACTCAAATTTTATTAAGTGTATATATATATATATATATATATATATATATATATATATATTAGATAGAAAATATTAACTTAATAATAAAATTTTAACTAAAATTCCCAACTTTAAATAAAAATTGGAGAAAAGAAAAATTATAATATATACCTAAGTTTATAAAACCACAATCGGCAATCTGTGTCGATGCATAGTTAAAAAATTATTTAATACAGAAAATTGAAGTATCATTTTTGAAAAAGTATTTTTCATTACTGAAATGTAACTTTCTCAAAAATTTAAGTGAATATTTTTGTAGAATAATCATACAGTCAGGTCAATAATAAAATTTTTAATTAGTTCCTTATATATATATATAGGTAGAGAGGTATTCATATTATATTATTTATATTTAACTTTATTTTACTAATTTCTTTCAGTATATTTGATTAATATTTCAATAACAATTTGAATCTGTTGTATTTCTAAAGATTATTTGTGAGTTCTTTATCTATGACATAATTTATATTTATATCTTGAGATTAGAAAATGTACATTATAGAAATATTTCATGTACGCATGTACAAAATAATTTTATTCAAAGAGAATTTAAAATCTTGTCTTGTATTTTTTAAGTTTTATAAAAAAAAACTGCTTAATGTATTAGGAAAAAGTAATAAACTACTGTGTAACGTTCCTAATTATTTATTATAAAAGACAACTTTTAACACTTATATTCTTTTTAAATTATGTATAACTATCAAATATATAATATTAATAACAGTACAAATGAAATTTAAAATTAAAGAACATAATTTCGAACAAAAAAAAGTGAACAAAAGGCAGACAAATATGATTTTTTATGTTAACAATTAAAAGTTGGAACTTTTCATTTCAATGAAACTTTAATTTTATTTTCGTAAATGTGCTATCGGGTTAGGATTCACACTAATGTATCATGAATAGCAATCTTGTCCTATGTGTTTATTTTTATAATATATTTTTTAATTCTGTCTTTATAATGATGCTTCATTTATTTATTAGAATGGTTTAATGTATGATGCAAATATTTTACTACAATTGTTGCTATCACACGAAATGAATTAATGAAATGTATAGATATTTTGAACGACACATTTTATATAAAACTATCAATTACCATTTAAAGATTCTTGGTTACAAAAAATAGCATATGAATGAAACCTTTCAGGTTAAATATTTACTGTATGGTAGAATATTATGAGAAAATAATTCTATTGAACTACATTTAAAGTTTTGTTTAAATATTTATCAATAGAACAATTAACTACAATGTGTGCTTTTATGGTACAGGAGATGATTATTTAGAAATTAACACGTCATTGAATTATAATGGGTAAACAGAGAAATGGTTTTATAGGATTAAATAATGTTCAAATGAAAATTTATTCAACGGTTTTCAAGAAAATTAATTTCAAGTATTAATTCAAAGCCAATCGTTTAATGGGTTCTAATTGAAATGCAGTGCAATATACTAGTGTACGTGCTTATTACATTTTAATAATTTACATATTAATAACAGGAAAATACTATAAATTTGCAACGCTGTAAAAGGAGTGTAGTATTTCGAGTGTCCTGTATTTGAGCATAACTAAGTAGTGAATATGTAAAGGACTCATGGACGCTTATCGATAATCCCACCTTTACGTTGCACAAGCACGGAATGTTATTTCTGGTAAAATTAAACCGTTCTCTCCGTAAGTCCATTGGCCTCTAGGCGCACAATAATGCTAGCTATAGTGATAACGCACGCATACATATACATTTACTTTACACAAGTATATTTATATATATATATATATATATATATTTGAATGTTATTTATATATGTATATACACACATAATTCATTATTTGCATATATATATATATATATATATATATATATATATATATATATATATATATATATATATATATATATGTATGTATATTGCACACAAACGAGTAGTACTACAATTACTACTCGCAGCGGTGTGTATAAACAAGAATGGAAATCCTCCAGTGTCGTATTTTCAAATCAACTGTGTGCAGTTTTACTTTAGAATTTACATGGCGGTTTTCTGATAACTGGTCGAGTAACAGGGCACGCAGACAAATCAGTTTAAGCACGCAGTATGTTTACGTGCCAAGCATCCAAACATTTCAGCGTCGTTGTGTGTCGGAGCACAGGGCAGAGCCCCGGTCATAAATTCATCCGGGGTGGTCGTGAGATTAGAGCACAAGCTCTGCCTGCCGTCGGTCCGCCCATGGGTCGGATGCTGTTTTATGTTTGCAGCTTACTTGATACCAAACATTTTGTTCCGTTCTTATAAATACTATATTTATATCGTACGCTCGATCACGTTTATCGACGCGTACGTCGTTTTCTTTTTACATATTTTATTAAGATCTGGATTTTATTTTAGACTTGTATACAAACAACAAGCACACACACATACACACACACACATATATATATATATATATATATATACATATATATATATATATATATATATATATATATATAATTTATATGTAGACTACATGTTAAAAAGTAAATTAAATTTTTATTTTTTTAAATTTATAAAATATTTGTGACCAAAGACTTTATAATAAAAAAACTAATTACTAAATTTTCAGCTAAAATAAATTTGTACCATCGAAGAGAAAAGACAAATAATTTCAAAAGTTATGTATAATGGTATATTATAACAAATACCATATATATATATAACTAGATTGGTAGAAAAATAATTGCGGTTTATGACCTTTAGCGCAAGATCTCGAATTGTACTGATTCAACTAACTCCTTCAGTTGGTCGTTATAAACTGAAGAAAGACACCCGCGACTTTCTTCATCTACAAGTCTTTATCCCCAGCACGAAATTTTAGGAACCACGATTGTTCCACATGTTCCTTAATAGTGCCCACACCAAAAGCATCGTTTAGTTTACGAGCAGTTTCTGCTGCTTTACCACCCGTTTGGAACAAAAAATCGCTCTTATTTGCTCTTTTCCAACTTGAATTCAGTAGTCTAAATTGGAGAAACATTAATAATAAAACCAAAGTCGATGTTATCAAAATACAGACCAAAAAATGTACTTTAAAATGATATTGACATGATCACGATGAAATTATACTTCCAATGAAAAAAATAAAGTTAGAAGTCAGAAAAAAAACCGCAATTATTTTCTTACCGTCTTAATATATATATATATATATATATATATATATATATATATATAATGAGTTTTGTACTCAATAATAAAATGACGTAATATTTTTTTTGTGAAAAGAAGTATCAAAGTAATTTTGAAATACATTTGTAATAAAGCGTCTGTTGAAGACTGAATTTTAATAAAACTTGTCGGAATGTTCGTTTTTTGAACTTTTAATCGCTTTTCTAAAACTTCAGATTATCTTCTCTTCTTATTGAAATTTCCATAATCGTTTATTTAACAGATTTAAAGACTTATACATGTCAAGAAATAAAGATATGATGAAATTATTATTTAAATTAATATCATTCACTAATACAATTATGTATTAATTTTGATATTCGTGGAGGATTAATTAATTTCATTTGTAATTAAATGAATAGTTGAAATTTTCAATATAACGCTGAATAATATATAATACCTTATTAATTTTATAATTGTATATAATTAAAAGTGTAAAATTTCGGTTTTGAATGGTCTGCGAACAAGAACAAATCCGAAATAAATTTTCAAATAAATTTTATGTTTTATATATATATATATATATATATATATGTGTGTGTGTATATGTGTATGAGTGAGTGTGTACTTGTTAAAGATATGAATAGGCAATTAGATGTTATAGAATGTTTTAGTGAAATGAAATAAAATATAAATTTTTTTTAAATTTATTGTGCTGAAAATATTATTTTAGCAAATTTATCAAATATTCCTAATTAAATTTTTGTTTTAGTAGTACAGAAATCTTAAGAAAGAAAATAATAAAAGAATATTTTATTTTTACTAATTAAAGTAATGATAGTTTTTCTTTAAGTAATTGGTTATTTTATTTTTACTTTACTCTTACACTAATATACCCAATCTTTGTATAATAATTGTTAGAAGATATATATGTATATATATATATATATATATATATATATGTATGTATGTATAAATACATAAAATCTATAGAAACAAGAGAATAGCATGCTACAATTTTTATATTTTATTTGTTCAATTAAGTATAAATTTTCGTGAGGAAGTATTATTGTTATTTGTGTTCATTTCAACTAAATCTGAGCACTTTTTCTCCAAGAAAATTTATAACTGTATGATTAAGATAACAGATTAAGACCTACCACATTTTTATCTGTTATCTGATGAAATTTCGGGAATGGTCCATTCATTTATATCTCTTGTAGAAATCTCTTCGATGTTTTTTATTATTTCGTATCAAAATATTGATTTATGTGTTGGGTTTTCTATCGGATTTTATTTTTATGTATTTCGTAAATCCGTGTGCGTATGATGTGTATCTTTAAGGATCGGGGGTTACTATTTTGTATTTTATAGAATCAATATTATTGTATTAATTAAAAAAAGGATATTTTAATTTACAAAACATGATTACTTTTTAGTTGTTGGCTTTTGTAAGACAAATAAAAAATAAAAGGTGTTATAAAATTTATAAATTTTTAATATAAAGAAGTTTTTTTCTCTGATTAATTTATTAATATGTTATAGAGATTGTAACAAAAAGGTGGTGCGGTAAATTTGTGATTGATTACTCATGTATTCTAGTGTAAGCTTTGTGTTATGCCATCTTTTATTAAGGAAGTGATTGACTTGAACATTAAATGAGTTTTAATCTTGATTGATTGTTTATTTGAGGATTAAGATGCATCAACACGTTTTTCGATGCTGGTTGTGTTTTTATTTTACCTTACAAACAAATAGAAATCATTTTTTACTCTAAAAGTTGTTATATAAAACATTTTTTTTAATTAATTAATATTTATATAATGTTTCTCTTGCTAAATGGTGTAAATTTAATACTATATACATTATCAAAATATAATTATTGCTTTTTTCAATATTTATATTCATTATAATAATCATAATATATTTAATGAAATTAAAAATTAACTTTTTTACTTACATTTATGAGTTTTTATTAATATACTTTAAACCAGTCGTTCTTAAAATTTGTGATATTGCAATCGATAAAATTCCAAATAAATTTGCATGTTTTTTCTTTTTTTTTAAAAAAGTTGATGAGATGAAAATTTCGTACTAAATAAATAAATATTACTATAAATTTTGACAGCAAATATCATGTTGAAAAATAAATTAAATATGTATAAAATTTCAAATCGGATTGTTTACTTTAATCATAATGTACAACATTATTTTTTTTAGTGCTGTACAATTTTTACTATGAAATTAAGGATTTTTTACGTATTATTTACCAATTCAACACATATAATCCTAATTTTTATAATGGTGCTTTAGACATCCTGAGAAATTGTAACTGCTTTATAATTGGTACAGAGCTTAAAGTAAAATGTGATAAAATGTTATATTACAAGTACATTGATAAAATAAATCATATCAAAAAATCAATTGCATTTTTGTAACAAAAAACATATATTTAATTAAAATATTTTAATTTAAAATATCTTAAAATTTTATAAAGAGACGACAACTAAATTTTCCAGATAATTGAGTTGATGAAAGATAATATAATATTGTACTGTAACATTCCAGTCTTGTATTTTAATATTATGATCGTTAGTGCAATATATTATTTATCTCTTTACGAAAAAATGAAATTAAAATTTCCACGTTCTTAAATATATAAGAAGAATTATATTTAAAATTTTTAATATATAACTTATAAGAATAATGTGAAGATATATTAAAAAATTATACATTAATATTAATATATTAAAATTATAATAAGCAAGAAAAAAATATAAATTACATAAATGATTATATTAAAAGACAAATATTTTTCATATATATATATATATATATATATATATATATATATATATGTATATATATATATATATATATATATATATATATATGTAATTATAACATATATACATAGGTGTACAAAATAGACTTATATAGAGGAGAAGGAAGAACACTTGTATTTATTTTTAATTTTGATTAATTGATAACATTTTAATTACCTGCATTCATTTCTATTCAAATTGTTATTTTTATAAAAATGTGATTTAAATAGAAAAAATTGCAAGTAATTAAACCAGTGCCAATAAATAAAATTTAAAAATGAATCGAAATAGACATTAAAATATATTAAAATTTAAATCGAGGTTGTCACATCTGAGCTCTACAGAAATAAGCTGTCATAAGAATTAATTAAATTTAACATTAAAATAAGGACAGTATAATATTCTGTGATTGAATTAATTCTCTATGGTTAGAAACAAGGATCAAAGCTTATGAAAATATACAATATATCGGTCGGGAAAACAATAAATTTCAAGATGTTTGCTCTTTAAGAAAGTAAAAATTTTTTTTAATCACCAAGGTGCTCTGCCCCCTGGTCACTACGCTCGTCGACCCCCGAAGGATTTTTCCTCCCGTTCGCTGATGCTCGTCCTCTAATAAATAAGTTGCGTAAAATGTAAGTTGTAACATTTTTATTGGAAAAGTTTATAAAAGTTAACAACAAAATACAATGTTAAAATGTGTAACAATTTTTTATTCTAAAACTTCACTGAATGCAACATTTTAAATTAATGTCATCAGTTTTACATTCAAATCGTATACACCTCTTTTGTCGTACACCGTGAGAGAGATACATAAATGTGACGGTTGTCAACCAATCAGAATAGAGACCACCCGATATTCATCAACTAATCATTGATGATCGGGAATGGAAATGGTTAACGTGCTACTTGTAGAGTGTAGCGGGGACGGTGCGACATTGTGAGGAGGTAGTGTACACGAAAAATAAAAAAAAATGCTTTATGGAAATTTTACGATGGAATTATTTTTTGTTCGAGTATATAAAAAGTAAATGTACTTTTTACGCTTTAAAAATTTAAGAAATATTAGGATTATAAAATTTTAGTGTTTCTTGTATTTTTTTAAAAAATATTTAGATTTGGGTTTTCATATATTTGGAAATCTGATATTATATGATAAGAAAAATGTTTGATAAATCATTGGGAACCTTAAAAAACGATGTGTCGATACATCATTTTATTACAATTACTTTATCATTTGTAGATAATTTTTTTAGATGTATGTTACTAAGTAGAAGTAGTATTTTAAAAAGGAATGTAAGTAATATCAATCGATATAGTAAAAAAAATACAAATAAGAATTATACAACTTTTTACTCATCTTATATATATATATATATATATATATATGCGTATGTGTGTGTATATTTGTGTGTGTAGTAAAGGAAACTTTATTAAAATGTTGTGTTTTATGAAATGAACATTGTTTCGTATAATAGACAAGTAAAGTTGAGTACTTGAAGTTTATCATTTTCTTGAAATTAATGTAATAAAACAGAAGTAAAATGTAATAAAACACTAACATACAATATAATATTACATAACTAACATTCTTAGAACATTATCTCTAATGGAAAATATACCGTTTATAGCTGTAATGTTCTAAATAAATACTGAAAAGATTTCGATGGTTAATATCACTGATAAACCGTGTAAGCTTCAATCATATATATATATATACACATATATATATATATATATATATATATATATATATATATATATATATATATATACGTATCAAGAATATATAATGAAATAAAAAATGAGAAGTAAAAAATGTATACATGTAGATTAGTTGAAAACGTAGGTCTTAGGTAAAATATTCGTGTGTTCGTTTTCCATCAGTCATATAGTATTATTCGTGGTTCTATCATTTTTCCTGTTACAGTTTGTATTTTTGTATTATTTTTTAATATTTTAAAGTGGCTGTGTACGTTTCATATTAAAATCTTTACGGGTTTTTTTTGAATATCTTTTTTGATTACTGATATGCTACGTATATTAATATTACATAGATCAAGTTTGATATCCAAAAGCCGATCTGCCTCTATTATATACATACACAATTTTTCATAGTGTAAGACATAGATATACATATTATTTATATATATATGTACGTATAATACTTATCGACATGTATTAAAGTACTTATAATTTTTTATTTACGTGAGCAGATTTTATACATTAAAATTAGTATTAAGAATCTTTTATTAACAGGTTTCAACAGAAACAGAAAATTATATATATATATATATATATATGTATGTAAATACATATTTATTAATAATAATAATTTGACACTTATTTTTTTTATGAAGAAAAATTGTATAGTTCTCCGATTCATTTCAAATTTTATATTAAATGAACTAATAAATACAAATAATTACTTATATATTTTTTTATGCTGTAGCATTTGACTAAGTGGTAAATTAAATCGAACTTTTATTATAAAAAATATGATTATGAAATTAACAAATAATATTTCAAAGCGTTTCATGAAAAAATGTCCTTTTACAGAGAAGTAAGTTACAATAGTGAGTTGAAATGAATCTTTAAGATTTTTTCTTGATTAATGTCTTTAAAATGAAAATGTTTAATTTAAATATTTCTTATTTATAAGTTTTCAAGACATAATGAATCAAATTTGTTCTGTTGTGCCTATTTGAAAACCCAAAAAAAAATTAATAAATAATTTCAGACAGAACCATTATAGTGGCTCATTTATAGTTTGTTTTAAAAATATGTTTTGATTTCAAAAAGTTATAGATGAATATATATATATATATATATATATATATATAAATATGGTAGGAAAATAATTGCGGTTTTTTTCTGACTTCTAACTTTATTTTTTTCATTGGAAGTATAATTTCATCGTGATCATGTAAATATCATTTTAAAGTACATTTTTTGGTCTGTATTTTGATAACATCGACTTTGATTTAATTATTCATGTTTCTTCAATTTAGACTATTGAATTAATGTATATATATATATATATATATATATATATATATATATATCAATTTTTATTCATAAATTTATAATAAGACGATGAAAAAAATAACAGTTTAAAACACATATTTTATAATACATTTTATTAAAGACGGTGCATTTAAATATAAAATGTAGATTTTTGATTTTCAAAGTATTAACAATAGTTCTACATATTTTTTTCAAATTGTTATTCACTTTTTAAAAACTAGTATTAGTTTCAAATCAATTTTATTCTTATTTATTACTTTGTTCTATCATTACTCTGGCTGCCTTCATCCTTTTCGATTAGCTATAAGTTTATCCTTCACTATTAGTTTCGGTACGTGTACCATCCTCAACTAAATGTATTAATTATATAAGATTAATTTTAAATTAGATTTATGTTCTGTTCATATACATTTTGTCGAAACTCAGTGTAGAATAAACACTTAACTAATCCAAAAGGACAAAGATCGCCAAGATAATGCATCAACGGGATCATAGGTTTAAAAACGTATATTTATAATTTTAATCTATCAGTTGGATCAGAGATTAAAATTAAAATTTGATCCAATGGTGATTCCAAATATATCCACTCCCTTTGTATATAATTTGTGATACAAATATGTTGAACGATTATTTTCATTTATTTCTAAGACAAATGTATTATTGTTGTAATAAATTTTATGAATTACGTATACTATAAAAGTGTTCCTCTATGCTATAAAAGTATACTTTGTAAATAATCATAAATACAGGTATTAAAATATAAATATAGTTTCTTTTCTGCAATTTGTATAAGATGTGAATTATTTGGGGCTTTAACTGTGTTTTAAATTTATATCATAAGATATATATATATATATATATATATATATATATATATGTATGAGCTGCTTTGAGGAATTTGTTAAACATTTTAACGTTGAAAAGAGTATTCTTATAATTTTGATCATATATATATATATATATATATATATATATATATATATATATATATATATATATATATGTGTGTGTGTATATTTGTGTGTATATATATATATATATATATATATATGTGTGTGTGTATTTATATATTTTCTGTGACGTAAATTCAAATGTGTTTAACAAAAGTTGTTCGTTCACAGTTTATTGGTAATGAAAAAACATTGTTTTGTTCTTGTATTCTTTCAAGTATATTTACGCATGCGTGCGAAAGGGATAAATGTAGTGGAAGAGAGACACACGGTATTTCGTAATTTATTATTATGTGTTGTACGTTTTTCGTTGTTTCGATATGTTTTTGAATAGAAATGAAAAGCGTATATTATTCTTTCAGTGCGCTATAATTTAACGGGTTCATGCACATTCCGAGAGATTTTATTGTTTTTGAAGAACACATTTCTTATACATAAAATGAATAAAAAATTTATTTTGATACGAATGCTTTTCATAAAAGAGACGTTAAAGTCAGATGATTAATTATGTAAGGTTTCTTTTGCTGGGCTTGCAAACAAGGATTTTATTGGTATAACATAACAAAAATTCTTCGAGTGGATTTTATTCAGTTTTTTTTCTATCTCTCGAGGGCATTTTGTGGAAAAAATAACTTAACATCATTACCGCTTAATAGTCATTATTTAATATTTGTTGAGTAATGAATAAATAAGATGTTATTAATTCTAGTTATAAAAATATATATAATATTTTAATGGCTATCATCGATAAATATTTTATTTTAATATTAAAATTAGTTGATTAATATATATATATATATACATATATATTATTCCAATATAAATATTATAAATTTTTAATTATAAAAATTTTAAAATTACATAAAGTAGCATTAATATATCAAACATTACGTTTTAATATTTTGTAATCAGCACTAGAATGAAACATTATACGAGTATGTATCAGCTTGAAAAATCTATCATAAATTCTTCTCTAAAATATAGCGAATAGTTTGCAACTTCATTATGAAATTTAGTTTTTATTTAGACTCTTTTACTAAAAAGAAAGTTTTTTATTGTTCTCAAATAACGAAATGTAAGGAGAGATCTGAACTTAAAGATTTGAGTACAAAAATAAGAAAAATTATGAAATGAAGTCACATCATTTGTTAAACTATGTAGAATATTTTTATCGTACTTAAATTTAATGGACTGGTGCATCCATGGAATAAATCTTTTAATTTTATGGTTGGTGGTAAAAGTATGTTTGTATTTGGTTTATTTTGTAAAAGTTTCAAACTTTTGCAAATAGAATCTTTTGAGATATTTGATTTTGTATATTTTTATGACTAGTTTTGTTATTATTAATGAAAGAAATTCGGTACTTTTTAACTAATACATAAATATATTTTAAATTATGAATTGAATAAACATAACGAAATTTTACTTGATAAATACTAGGTTATATATATGAAGTATATGTAAATTTTAAAGAAATTCTGAATGTATTATAAAATTTCATTTCATTTTCAGACATATAACTTATTTGATACAGATGAGATTTTCTTTAATTAAAAATACTGTTAACACTAAATTTAACCAGAGTGTGTTTATGAAAAGACATTAATATCCAATATTTTATTAAATAATGACACTTCTGTTAATAATATAATTGATATTTTATGTTAAAATTCCATCTTACTTTTTGACTTTTTAGTATTTACTGTACACGTTCAATTTTTTGAATTTATAGAGTAATTTGCAAGCAGAATTTATAAAGTTTGAGAAATCATTACTAATTTTAGTATCACTGATTGCGTTTAGTTTTCGATATTTTTATATAGTTAGTAATTCGATTATGTTAGACCATTAAAGATGGACGCTGCATGTCAATCTGTACCAAAGAAATATCGAAGTAATAATTAGAGTGTTTTTTTTGAGAAAAGTATGATGCTTGCAGAATGTGATACTTAATATGGTCGATAACTGTTTATTGTAAAGTAATCACCTTAATTGAAAATATGCGATCAGAGACTTGTAGCAGATGTGACAAAATCATTCATTGAAGTTTCACGATCACTGTTTTAATTCTTAGACTTATAGAAATGTATTATCAGAATTTTAGTTGTTCTTTGTTGATATGAATCTTAGTAAATTAATAATATTTTTTTTAATCCTAAAACCTAACAGTTGTGTCAATATATGTGACAAAAATTGAAAATTCTATATAAATATTTTAATGAAAAAATTGTAGATCTCATATATATATATATATATATACACTCTTCATCTACACATACATAGGAATACATATAATATTAATGCATAAGTAATACAAAATTGTACAATGTATCTTATTTAATAGGTAATAAATCCATTAAGAAAGAATTAAATAAATAGTTATTAACATGTAATTATTTATACAATACTAATTTGTCTGATTCCATTTTAATTGACATATTTAGGTTCTTTGAGAAATTGATGCCTTTATTATTTGTTTAAAGTTATATATATATATATATATATATAAATATCTATATCTTTCTATATATATATATATATATATATATATATATATAAAGAGAGAGAGAGAGAGCGGAATATTACAGAATTAATAAAAGATTATTTTATATTATTATTAATTTTATTTATGCACAATGATTTTTAATCTCAAATTAAACGAATAATTATTTTAGTTTTTATTAATTTGTAAATTACTTTTGTTTAAAATGAAAACGACATTAAAAATTATTTATTTAAAAAGTACAGATTGTGCAAACATGTATAGATATATAAGTGTATATATACACACACACACACACACATATATATATATATATATATATATATATCACTATCTATTATTACATAGTAGCAGTAAAGAAGCTTATTTGAATTACATTATAGATCAGAATTGTAAGAGGATCACGTTTCTAATACACCTACCTATTCTCCTATAAAGAAGCAAAGTGAATAACGATCTAATTTGATATATCTATTCTACAAGCAAATTTATATTTGTGTTTGGAACACGTTTCATATATTAGTAGATACAGTTTTTTTCTATATGAAATAAATGTCTATGTACACAAGTGTGGGATTTTACTATATTACAAAAAAGCTACTAATTTAAATTCGTATGTACATCAGTTAAACAGGTAAATAACACAAGAAAATTTAATTTTATCTAGATTTTTAGACCAAAAAGGAATTTGATTTATAAATAAAATTAAAAAATATATCAAGTGTTTAAATGTCGTATGTATTCAAAATTTATTATGTCTGGTTTAGAGTAGATGTGAAATTAGGTAAATTAAAAGAGGAAAAAATCTACGAAAGGGAACATTAAGGGATTATACTAATCGTGAAAAAACAGTTTAGTTTTAACAAAGGGTCCAAGGCTTTTTAAAAAAAAAACATCTGCGAAACAGATTCCTTGATATAAAATTCTAGTCAGTTAAATAGGGTCAGATTAGAATGTATGACAGTTTGGTATTAATGTATATTTAATATATCCTAATATACAACTATATATATATATATATATATATATATATATATATATATATATATATTATAATATAATATAAAGGAGAAAACCTTAAAATATG
Source organism: Acanthacorydalis orientalis (assembly GCA_034766995.1). Lineage (NCBI taxonomy): Eukaryota > Metazoa > Arthropoda > Insecta > Megaloptera > Corydalidae > Acanthacorydalis > Acanthacorydalis orientalis. The sequence goes on along the minus strand of CM068313.1, from coordinate 32,870,702 downwards.
TTCATTTAAATATAACTAAAAAGCGGTTACTTATTTTAAATGCAAATAAATTTCATAAATAGATATATACTCGTAGTTGATAAGTAATTTTTGAATTGTATGTATTTAACATTATGAACTGAATGTATACATTTAACTGAAAAGAAAGTGAGAAAGTACATTTCTAACTCAAGAGAAAAAATAATTATAATTAAAACTGCAACCTCGCTCTGTCCATCGTGCTTTTTTCAGATAAAAATAGCTTAGTTATTTTAAATTCAGTTTTTATTCATAAATTTCAATCACTTGTGACGTAGTTTGACGCTACAATTGTATTTTCACTTAGGTAAAAGCTAATACTGTAAAAATATAAAATCAATTCATTTTAATTTATCATATAAAATCAGTCATTTTCTTATGTTAAGAGGTACAGTTTACATACAGATATCCAGAAAAATAATATTTTAAAATCAGATTTTCTTTAAATCAGTATATTTACCAAATGTGAAACGTAAGGTAATGGTTCCAAATTTTTACTATAACATAAAAGCCGCTTTATTATAAATATATTTCAAGCGTTTAAAAATAAACTTTTAAACATAAACATATCTATTATCGAACGTTAATTAAATTTAGTCACACTGAATGAATCATTGTCAAAGAAAGGTGCGTGTATGTGTGTATCTATCCACATCATAATAAATCATAACGAGATTCATATACCTAGACATAACATATTCTATTTCATGCATTTCATTTTGGTGATAAATGAAGCTTCAGTATTTCTTGATTTGATTACGGACGTATATATGATATACATCCATATATATATATATATATATATATATATATAAATATTTGTATGTACATTATATACATATATATATATATATATATACTATATTATATATATATATATATATATATTACTTTGGTAGAAAAATAATTGCGGTTTATAACCTTTAAATTCATATACATTTTTTAATTTAACTGGTTTTAAGTTGTCCATACCTTTTTGATAACGCCTAACTTTTGTGTAAGCTCTCGAATTGTTGTACATGGTTCTGAGTCAAAGAACGGCTTTAGTTGGTCGTTATGAACTGAAAAAGGACGCCCGCAATCTTCATCTTCAAGGCTCTTGTTCCCAGCACGACATTTTTGGAATAACCATTGCACCGTACGTTCCTTAAGAGTACCTACAACAAAGGCATCGTTTAGTTTATGAGCAATTTATGGTGTTTTACCGCCCATTTAGAACTCATATAAAAATGCCCTTACTTGCTTCTTTTCCATTTTTAATTCAATAGTCCAATTTGAAGTAAGAATAATAATAAAATCAAAGCCAATGTTACCAAAATACGGACTAAAAAATGCACTTTAAAATGATATTAATATGAACATGATAAAATGACACCTTTATTGAAAAAAATTAAGGTTAGAATTCAAAAAACAAAAATTGCAATTATTTTCCTACAAACCTAATTATATATACATATATATATATATATAAATGTTCAGAAAAAATAAAATTATACCCATATTTCAATGAAAACAAAACTTCCAGTATTTTCAATGTATTTTAATTAACAAGATTTTTGTCACATAATAATAAAAACTTGATATTTTGAAGTATATCACAATTAAAGCTTACAATTCGGTGATATAAAGGATTAGTTTTCAATCGCAATCGTTTCTCTTGAAAAATATTTATGTATTCATTCGATCTTTTTGGTGTTTACAACATAAAACAAATTAAAAAAGGATTTTTTTTATTTTTATTCTTGATTATAAACAAGTTATATGTTTGATATAGGAACATTCAAAATATATTTTAACGTAGTAAGCATGTTTGTTGAAGTATTGATCATACATATAGACTAATATAGTCAAAGGTCTAATAGTAAAAAGATATTTCCTGCAATCAAGTTCATGCTTTGAATTCTTTAGAGGGCAATAATTGGTATAATAACGATATATTACCATTGTGATACTTTCAGTAATAATAGTTACTACAAGAGCTTTATTCATGTCGTAAAATAGTCATCACCTTTCTGGGTTTCTCGGTGTCTGGATATTTTGACTCAGCAAATTGGACATGTTCGAGGGTATTCATTCTGTTTTATTACCAAAATTGTAATGAACTATCCATGTCTCATTTCTGATCCATTGTGAGATCAGGTGATAAATGCATCTACAGGACGCAAATTTTCATCAAAACAGATTTAACTGGTTTATTTATTTCTAGATAAATATCCATAGTTTCTATTACTTAACAGCCATAGACACTATGTCGAATAAATTGAAAATATATCCAAATCCATGTCCAATTTAATGTAATTTGTTTTTATTAAAAATTAAAAAAATAAATAACCTCTTTATGAATTCTCTTTAAATAACCTCATTAAATAACCTCTTTATGAATTCATTTTATATAACAAGATATATATATATATATATATACATACACACATAATATATATATATATATATATATATATATATGTGTGTGTGTGTGTGTGTAAAAGTATGTGTATGAAATAGTAATCAATTTTCAGCTATTCTTTACGAATTGTTTCATAATACGAAAAAACTCAATTATTTTTATAATCACATTTTGTGTTGTAAAAAGAAATATAAACTATTTTACGAGCGCTGTTATATGATGTCTAGTGGAAAATATGCTTGTCAATCCAATGTTTTTTCCGTGAATGAAGTAATGAAATTTCATTTATTAGTGAGTATATTTTTTCCATTTTGTATCGTATGACATTAAAGCAAAAATAATTATAAGTTAATGGAAAAATAAGTTTATATTTAAATTATGAGTTGAAGAATGACTTGTGTTTGAATAAAACTTTAATTACATTTAGAGAATTTTTTATTGAAATTAACAAATTTTATCAAAGCTGTGTTTAAATTAATAACTAGAAATTTATGTGGTTCTAAAAAAATAATCTGAAGGGCATATAGTTTATTGTTTCATTGTTTTGGCAGTTCCTTTAAAATATAAAATTGTCTCTAAAAATATGTTCATTGTTCAGTTTATAAAATACACGAAGTTTATTTGTGCTCGCATGTTTTGTGTTCATTGTAGTTGAAACTATGCTTTCATTACCATGTAGTTACAAAGTTTCAAATATTTATGAAATATTTGTCGCTCACGCATTATATATGTAAGTATTTTGTTATAAAATTCTTATTAAATTTTTAAAACTTCTATCTAACCGCATACAGTTTTATTAAAATAACAAATTAATTTTTTGTTTGTATTAGATCAGTTTTATTTATCTTGTTGTTTCTACAGATAAAAAATCTGAAATATTATTAAATAAAAATGATAACAGTGAATAATAATCTTAAAAATATTATATTCAAAGAGAAGAACTTTTATTTACCATTTTACTATTCGTTATGAATTGAGTTGAAAGTTTTTTATTTGTCGTAGAATAGAAGCATGTTTTTAGTTTTATTTTCTTTATTTTTTTACAACGCAGTCTTTGTAGAAAGACGATATTCGAATACATTGCAACTGTTGAGATCATTGACCTTAAGTTTAATTGAACATCAAACCAATGTATTTTATTGTGCATAAAACGTTAACTTATAAAAGTCAGATGTAACGTTTACTACGTGGTCGTAACGAAGACAAGAAAATAGACTTTTACGGTCAATCTCTGCATTTTATTGAAGATAATCGTTTTATATTTACATTCATTTATATTCTTTAAAATGCTGCAGGTAATGTTACTGCTACTAAATTTATACAAGGAATTGTCTGAAATGTTACAATGAATTCTGATTGTATTTCAAAATTATATTTAACTAGGTTTCAGAATGAGAATATACGTTAGTAACTTCAATCCATACAGATCGTTTTTGGCAGTAGACCAAGATAATTTACCTTGGAAGTGTCATTTTATCGTTCGTTCGAAACATTTCTTGACGGTATAGATACTTTTAAATTGATATCTTGATTAGTTCAATTGTGAAAAGTCATATCGTCTTTATCTTGATATTGTAACCTTTATTTTTAATGATGCTATTTATCCACACCATTTAGATTTTTTTTGCAAAGAATATGATTAATCAATGTTAGATTATGTTTTAATTTATGCGGTAATTATATATATATATATATATATATATATATAATTTTAACATTGTTTTAGAGCGTATTTTTTTTTCACAAAATAATAATATATAATTTTTGTACATTCTTCATCTGAGAACAAAAAATATTTTTTATTTATATTTATTTAAGTATTGCACTGAAACTATTTTTTTTTTAAATTTATAGGAAGAAAAATAAAAGACAATATGACAAAATAAAGTATAGAGACATTTTTTAGTGAAATGATAACACATTTTACCGATAATATTTTTCAAAGAAAACAAACAAAAAATCGTTTATATATTTCGAAATTTAAATTTTCACGTATTGTATATAACACTGTAGATATTTATCAAATGAAAATATCTGCTAAAAGTTTAGATAAATGAAATTTGTTTTAAATCTGTTTAAACCAAACAATATTGATTTATTTAATATGAGGAATCTAGTGAGGTTTTATCGAAAAATATTTTTTATTTTATTAGCGATTTGCTGTAGTAGGTACACACACACACACACACACACATATATATATATATATATATATATATATATATATATATATAAATTTTGTTGGTAGGAAAATAATTGGAGTTCGTGTTTTCTGAATTCTGACCTTAATTTTTTCAATGAAAGTGTCATTTCATCGAGTTTATGTTAATATCATTTTAATGTATTTTTTCAGTCTATGTTTTAGTAACGTTGACTTTGAATTTATCATTATTTACACGTTTTAAAAGTGGTGATTTCGACTTGGAAGATAAGTCCGGAAAAGTTCGACGATGAAGAATTGGAGGCATTGCTTAATGAAGACCCATGTCAAACACTTCAAGAATTGTCTGAATCGTTGGGAGTTGACTTATCAACGCTAGGAAAACGCCTTAAAGCCATGGGAATGATCCAAAAGCAAGAAAATTGGGTCCCATACGAATTGAAACCGAGGGACGTTGAAAGGCGTTTTTCTAACTGTGAACTGCTGCTTCAACGAGAGAAAAGGAAGAGATTTTTGCATCGAATTGTCACGGGCGATAAACAGTGGATCAATTACGACAATCCCAAGCGCAGAAAGTTATGCGTTAAGCCCGGCCAACCTTCAACACCAGCGGCGAAGCCAAATATCCATGGATCCAAGCTCATGCTCTGTATTTGGTGGGATCATAAGGGTGTGATCTACTATGAACTGCTCAAACCGAGTGAAACCATCACTGAGGATCGCTACCGACTACAATTGATGCGCTTGAGCCGTGCATTGAAGGAAAAACGGCTGGAATACTTTGAAAGACACGTCAAAGTGATTTTGCAACAGGACAATGCTCGTCCGCACGTCACAAAACCGGTCAAAATATACTTGGAAACGCTCAAATGGGAAGTCCTACCCCACCGGCCGTATTCTCCAGATATTGCTCATTCTAGTTACCACTTGTTTCGATCGATAAGTCATGGCCTGTCTGGGCAGAAGATCACTTCTTATGAAGATTGAAAAAATGGGTCGATTCGTGGATTGCATCTAAAGACGAGGCGTTCTTCCGACGTGGTATTCGTCTCCTGCCCGAAAGATGGGAAAAAGTAGTTGCTAACGATGGACAATACTTTGAATGATATGTTTTTTCAATTTCACTTAAAATAAACGATATTTTTTCATGAAGAAAACGCTACGAATTAATTCTAACACCCAATATATATATATATATATATATATATATATATATATATATATATAATAGCTGTAATGAATATAATAAGTGTATAAATGATTTTATGTTCATAATAAGTATAATTTGAAATTTATGAATAATAATTAGAACGAGAAATCAATAAAAATGAAACGTTATATATTTGAGAAATAATATTTATATGTATGTTATAAATAGCTATATTGTACAATGGAAAACATGAAAAAATTAAAACACCTGTCATATAAATCCGATTGATAAAATGTTTTATAAGTGATTTTTTACATTTTTAATGCCGTCAAATACGTTTGTATATCTATACAAAAATGTTTAAATAAATGTTTTCGCCGAAGAAGAAAACCTGAAATGTATTTTTGATATTTAAAATAGACGCGCACAAAAAAATGTAATGAACAAATCGTGTCGACATTTCAGGGAAATTAAATACGTTTTATCTTGCGTTGTACATGCATGTCTGACAAAATTTTCTATTTCGTTAGACGAAAGCATCCAGTCGTGTCGACGTGAGTGAATTCATTTGATCGAATTCGGAAATGAACTTTCTTTTAGGGCAATCATTTACGCGAGCCGCCATCCTGTACGTCTGCTTTAGACTCGTTCATGTGAACAGTTCGCGTTGAAATTAATGAATAGCCTTTGAGGACGTTCCGTGCAAATATATATGACTCGTTGTGTTCGTATTTGTTTCGTGTATTGTTTGAATTTAGTTTCTCAACTCATAATCTAATTTACAATAATAATATTCGCGGTGACCCTTCGCACACAGTTGTTTAGTTTTGATTCTGTGAATGTACGTCCGTTTTTTGAACCAAGAACGAATAATTAACTAGAGTTTACTTATATGCGTGTGTGCCGGGTCAGATTGTATATATTTACATATTCATTATAACTGATATAACTGAATAATGACTGCGGAAATAATGTATTCTTTTTTATTTTTAAAATACAACAGAAAAATGTTTTCTTTCATAATGAAGTGGAATTTTTATTTGTCTTATATGTTTGGGCAGATATTCATATTTTTTCATTACTTCTCCAACATGCTTTTGCGACGAAGTTTCTTTTACCTATTTCAAAAGTTTTATTATTCTCACGAAAATATAACTCTGGTAATATTTTCTTCCGTATACACTTTTTTATATGAATTTGTTAGTCACATACATTTACAAATATACATACATTCATATATATATATATATATATATATATATATATATATATATATATGTTGTGTGTGTGGCCATGTGTATGTATAGATAGATAAAAGAGAAAGGTTTCATTATAAATAGATGGATGGTTCTACATAAATTATATATCATCCATACAGATTAATATATCGTTCAGTGATAACTGTACTACTGATTTTTTTTATTAAGTTATATGCAAGTTTACTTTGAACTACAACTTAATCAATTGATGTATTGTTTTAAGATGTTTAATAACAACAAATATCAAAATTAAACTTAGAAATGATTGAAAAATATTCATGGTTAGTGAATAGAAAACAATATGTGTTTTTTATTATTAAAATATTATACGTTGTGTGAAGAATTCTATAGAAAACTAAATTTTGTATAATACTACGTTAACTGATTATTGTCCGTTTAAAGTTCTTAGTAATTTTTTATGTGGTAAAAATCAATAATAAAAATACAACTATTATATAATTACTTTTTAATAAAAACAAAGACTTTCTACATTGATTAAATGTATTAATTTCCATTAATATGTAAATAATATTGAATTAGAATAAAAGTAATAATAAAAAAATCAATCTGTTATACATTACATGAATGAATGTTTAAGAAAAAGTATTAAATAATAATTTTGGAAATTAAATCTGTAATAAAATAAAAATTCACTTTTTACATACATTATATTAAAAATGTCATTAATAGAAAAAGATTTAAATAACAAAGATGTAAAGATAATAATTCTGATATACAATGAAATGTATTAATGTAATATGAATACATTTTTACTATTACATTGGTAGAAAAATAATTGCAGTTTTTTTTCTGAATTCGTATCTTTGTTCAATAGTCGCCATTTCATCGTGTTCATATTAATACAATTTTAACATGCATTTTTCGGTCTGTATTTTGGTAACATCGACTTTCGTTTTTTTTTATTAATTTTGCTTCAAATTGGACTATTGAATTAAAGCTGGAAAAGAAGCAGATAAGAGAATTATTTGTAAGAGTTCAAAATGGGGTAAAGCAGCAGAAACTGTTCTTAAACTAAACGTTGCTTTTGGTGTGAGTACTGTTAAGGAACGTACGTTGCAATGGTGGTTCCAAAAATTTTGTGTTAGGGATGAGAGCCTTGAAAATGAAAATGATCCGTACAGGTACCCTTTTTCAGTTCATAACGACCGACTGAAGGTGTTAGTTGAATCAGAACCACGCACAACAATTCGAGAGCTTACACAAAAATTAGACGTTAGTCATCCAACAGCTTTGGGTCACTTAAAAACCATTTAAACTTAAAAATGCGTATGAATTTGATGGTCATAAACCGCAATTATTTTTCTACCAACCTAATATTTTGTAAACTGGATTATATTAATAATTTACATTTGTTGATCTGTAACTACTCCAAACGAGTCATTGCAAAATTAATGCAATTAAGTTATTACTATTTTCAATTTATTAATTAAAGTATTGAGAAAACGCTTTTTAATTTTTTGTTAATACTTTACACATTTATTATTACATACATTTATTTATAATTACAAACAAATAACTAATTAAAATAAAGTTCATGTAAGAAATATTTTAAATTTTAAATGCGTTCACTGTGATATATATATATATATATATATATATGTATGCATATATATCTTTGTACGCGTGTATTAGAAAATTCAACGAAATTTTCATGCCAAAAAATCACTTTTCTTTTAAAGACTAAAAAAAGGTTTAACTTCATTAAATCCGCGTTCATTTTTTATTCTATCGCTGTTTGTGGTAAACTTTTTTCATATACTCACGCAAAAACAACACGACTAAAAAGACAAAACATGGGCTCACAGTTGGATATTAATGCAAATTAACTGTTTAACGCCAACGAAGTAAATTTTGAAAAAACAATTTATTTGCATCAGTTTATACACGCTTGTTTGTTTGGATATATATATATATATATATATATATATATATATATATATATATATATATGTATACTTATATACACATATATAATATTAATACATATAATTGTCTTTTTATGAATACTGTGAGCGAGGCTCATTTCCTCACAACAATATACAAATAAAATATGATAACTCACAAATGAGTAACGTGTTGAATTGTCGAATGAGAGTTGGGGCGAAGTATACACGAAAATATAATGGGATATATTAACAGCTAATATCATTTGGTTTTATTACATTTTGAACGTGCATGTTCAGCTTGTTCTGTTGACATAGGGAAGGGACACCACACGATCCCTTGGTTTAATCATTTCAAATGTTCGTGTCACCATCTTGCGGATATGAACAGAATTTGTTACAGACAACTGTCGTCCTTTTCAGGTCATTACGGAAATTACGTTTTATTATATATACATGATAGAACTACTGTAATAAAAATGTTTACTTAAGCCTAATTTTCACTACATGACTTTTAGCTTGTAATACTGTCAATAGTTTATTAAATGATGTCGCTGCAGAATGAAGTAGTTGTGTTTTAAAGTATGCTTTGTTGCTTCACAACACATTTTTAACATATTCTTTCACATCTACGGTTTAGATATTTCACTAGTCTTAGTGTTAATTGAATATTTATAAATATTAAAACAATGTTAGTACAATGTTTTGCCTTGATTTAATTTTTTTTTGCAATTTTATAAAGTATTGACAGAGTTAAGAAAGAATGGATCATTATCGAAAATAAATAATAAAATTACATATAAATACTAAAAATCATATTGATTTTTTTTATTTATTTGTTATGAAATTAATTTTTAATTAATAACCATTGATCGTTAATTATTTTTTGTTTTATAAAAATCTTAATTTCAAATACTTATTATAATTTAAACATGCTCGAAATTGTTTACAACTTAACAGAATATTAAAAAAATATAAATAATAATAAATTTGGTTAAAGGTTTAAAAAAAAAATAACCACTGACATAAAAGCGTGCGTTAAAATCGATAAATTAGAAAAGGTTTTACGATATTATTGTGAGATTTATATTTATATTATGCTTCGATTACGTTTTAAAAATAGATAATGCTTGAATATCATTAAAATATATTCACGGTAGAATAGAAGAAATACTTTTTCAGATTATATGTCTCTAAAAATCAAAATTCTATTTGTAGCTATAAAATTTATCTCGTATACTCGTAGTTAAAATGTAAAAAGTTAAAGAATTAGCAACTGAATGAAATATTTTAAAAATTAATTTATAAAATGTGTGTAGATATATATTTAGAATGTTTATTTAATGTATTCAAAATGTTATGTTCATTTCAATAAAATTATTCAATAACAAAACTGCTGTTCAACCTGTTGTCATTCCTATTTAATAACATTTCATTTAGAAATAGCGAAATCTTTGAGAATAACTTTTAGGACATGTTTTTAATGGTTCATATAACCGGACATTTACTATTTGACATAATATGTGATTTATTCTTCTATGATTTTCTAAACTAAATTATTAAAAGAATACATAAAAAAACAAAACCTAAATATTATCATTTTACTGCCATTTTCTTAAACGTAGACTGAATTATATTCAAAAGTACCATACAGCTAATTTATTAAATTTATATATATATATATATATATATATATATATATATATATATATATATAATATTTAATAATTAAGAATAAATTTAAATAAATTCATTTAACTTATACCAAGATTATGACGATTTGAATTCGTTTTGTGTATTTTTTAAGAATGAAAAAATATTTTTTTGAGTGATTCTCAAAAATTTCATGGATAATAATCATTACTTAAACATTCAATTTTCTCTTGAACATATTTAAGATTTGAAAATATGACCAACAATTGCAATAGATTATTAGGTATATGCATTAATGTAATAAATTAGGTAAAAAGTTACAAATAAACCACATACTAGTAGTTCCTGAACACACCAAAATAGTCATTTTCGATAAAGAATGAATATTAGATTATTTGTTTTAATTTTGTATCTGTGAAATTTAATTAAATACATTGGAAACTCTTTCACAAGATACATTTTCCATTAAAACAGTATCTAAAATTGAATTACTCGCTTTGAATGACATGCGAATGTACCAGATTTCTACATCGAGAGAAATTTCTTTTATAAAAATGATTTAATCAGATGTATGATTGAAATAAATATTTGAAATAGTTCTGTAGAAAGATGGATGTTATTAAGTAACAGAAAAATCGTAATGTGTGAAAAAAATAATACAGAACTATAAATAGTAAGTTATTTAGTCAGGCTATAACTATTGTAAGATTTTTTTATTCTTTTAATTTCGATTCTTTTTACTGTAGTTAACACTTGTGTAATATTTTTTGAATAAAATTATGCGTTTATAATGATTATAAAAATGTACAAAGTTTAGCACTTTGTTTTTATGTTAATTAAAATTTTGATAACAACGATTTTATATTTTTACTGAAAGATATCAAAAGTATATGTAAAAAAGATATGCTTTATGATGAAGATTAAGAATTAATCCGTGTATAAATTATCTGTAAGAAAGTTTTGTTTAGCATGAAAATATTTGTTGACAAGATTACGTTTCATTTAAATTTATTGTGTTTAAATGAAATATAAAATTAATTAAAATATTCAAAAGATATTCAATATTCTTTTAAATACTGTATTCATAATTATAAAACGAATTAAAAATTGTTTAAAGGACAAATGAAAACGACTTTTTTAATTATATTTTACTATTCAAAAATTTTCATTTGTGTTCTATCAGTATTATTCAAAGTACAGATAGTTAAACATATTAATGATATTTTTCGAACGCATTGTACGCACAACAATAAAACTACCATCATCTATCGGGTTCTGTCACAAACATCCGTCCACAATGTTTTCTTCTCACGTTATTCTTTGTTTTTAATAAATGTCAAGCACACGTACACCATTTACACACACAGTCGGAGAAAGAGGAAAACATTTATAAAAACAAGCACTGGATAACAACAGACGCAGGCACTGTTAAAAAGAGTTGGCATTCGTTCGGGTTCAGATCGCATTGTACAGACAAGCAACTTATTTTCAATTCACTTTTATCTTCTGTGTACGTTTTTTTTTTTTGAAGTTGTGTCAGCTCTTGTGATCACACAATGAACTTGAAGCTTCGGTAAAGTGTTTCATGGATGGACACCTCGCAATGCGGAAGGTCACAATGACGGACACGTAAATACTTCATACAATTCGAAAATGTGAGTAGCGTACGGTAGGATCTCCTCTCAAAGAGATTCTCTTTTTCGTGTACAAATGGATCGATTCCGCGTTTGATATATTTTCAAGAGGTAATAGCTATTCTAAATGTTTTTTTTTTATATTCCTTCTAGACATTTCTCGTATTTTTATTTAGAATTTATATATATATACATATTAATATGTTTATATTTCCTTACATGTTACTATATAGGAATTGTGAGTTTGTATTTGAAAACAACTTCTGTATCGTCAAATCAATGTTTCTGCTATTTTTGTTACAAATACTGTAATAAATAAATACATTTCTCTGAAGTTTACCCGAAAACAAGCTTTTTTTTTGTAAATACATCATTTCTCAAATTAATTAAATACTACTAAATAGAAAACACTGAATTCTTTGGAGACTTTTATTAAACATTTTATTATGATTTGGGAATATAAAACAAACTATTATTATTTTTATTATATTTCTTATAACAAATTTTACCAACTAATGAAATAATGATATTTTAATTAAAAGCTTTCCTTTTTTTTTAAAAAAAAACAGTGTGATTTATTTCCTTTTATTTGAAAATTATTCATCTGCTGGTATGTTTACGAATAATGTACTTTTTAATAAAAAATAATCTTAATTAATTACGTTTACTAATAATAGTGTTTATACTTTAAAAAATATTCCAAGTTAAAAGTATATATTTTTTATATATTTGTGTTAAACACTATGTTGAATATTTTCGTTAAAATATTTAATGTTTATTTTTTTACGTTATAGTGCTTGTTCTTTTACTGCTTAATTAATAATGCTGGTAATGTTTACCATGTAAAGACTGCAATAGATATACATTCGCTTTAAATATAAATAAACGCTAATTATGTAAAAAATAAATCTATTTAAGAACAAAAATATCATATACATATAAATATATATGTAAATATATAATTTATATAAACGAATATGCCATTCACATTTCATAAAATTAGTAAGTAATAATGTATATTTCATACATTTAAGATATTTAAAATAACAAAATAATAGAAGTATTATCCAATTTTTATTATTTTAATTCAAATTTCTGTTGTTGTAAATAATCAGACCACTCAGTTTAATGTTTTAAATATTCAAATTTATTATAAAATAAGCCCCTAGAAATTTTAATCTATACTTATAAAATTTCTAATAATCTGATAGTGAAACTCCTTTCCAAATTAATTTAGTGAGTCCAATAAGTAAGAGAGAATCAATTATTTAAATAAAAATCTATTATTCGAATATTTTTATAGAAGTATATATATATATAATAAATATATATATATATATATATATATATATATAAATACTTCTACAAAAATATTCGAATAATAGATTTTTATTTAAATAATTGATTCTCTCTTACTTATTGGACTCATTAAATTAAATTAAAAAAATCTATTATTCGAATATTTTTATAGAAGTATTTATATATATATATATATATATATATATATATATTATTTCATTAGCAGAAAAACAGGACTCTTTTAGAAATTACAATGTTATTTTCACGTTAAGTGTATGATTAGAGATTATAGTGAAAATCCCGTCTATACTTGTAGAATATCAAATTGAAATTTAAGATATTACGCCAAAAACAGATTAATGATTAGATAAGGTAGATTATAAATATATAAATTAAGATAGGTACACTGATTATTCGAGAGATAATAATAAATAACAAATAGATATATAATAAATCTCTCAGATTTATGAATATATCAACATACAAAAAATATTTTATTTCTTTAGAAATAAATTACCAAAATCTACTTAATTTTAATTTTTATGATTTTCTAGATTTTAAAAAATTATAAATTGAATAAGTCGATATTAATAAAAATAATGTATATGAAAAAAACATGCATTCTAAGAAAATAAATGTATTGAATATTTGTATTCAACAATATTATAAAATGATTATTGATATATATATATATATATATATAGTTAAACTACATTTAATATGATTTATTTATAAATAAATGGTTTATTTTAATACAAATCATTTTAAAAATAATAGTCTAGTACTAATTAGTGAATCAAATAGTGAAGTAAAAAGTATTTTTGACAATTATAGAAATTCTACGACTAGTTCTTATTATATGTAGTTAATATGTCAATATGAGTAATTGATTAATTTAAAATATTCCCGAATAAAAAATATACAAGTACACAAACACTAAGAAAAAAATAGACATTGTCAAATATGAAAACAATATACTACTTGATATGTTAATTTAATAAGTGAAGATTATTAAAGAAAGATAATTATTTGTATCCATCATAAAAACACACAATAAAAGCAACCGAGTAATTTTCATATAAATCAGTGCGTAATTGTTTGCAGTAATTAAATAAGTAACTGCTACAATTTTTGCAAGTCTCTCTGGGACTTTCTGACAAAGCTTACATATTTAATTGTAATCATCATCAATTTAAGATCCATAAAAAGTACAACATCTGTAACGGATAGTTTGAATTTATTATGTTTTTTATTGTATACTTGATATTTTTTCATAATACATGCAAAGAGTATTTTCTGCTTATATATATATATATATATATATATATATATATATATATATATATATAATATGTTTTTATCTTTCTCATAGCAAATGTAATATTGGCTAGCAGTAGTAATTCTGATTTTAATATTAATGGAATAAGAATATTTATTATATAAATATTCATCGATTTTTATACTTAATTATTTCTGACAAACTTCTCTAATGTAATCAATAGTGCTCCTACTGATTATGGGTGAATGATATCTTTAATATATATTTAGTTTTGAAATTGCATTTTATTTTTATTTTTCATTGAGATAATTATACATTCTTATCAGATAAAAAAAATCACATACAATAATTAATTTTCTATTATTTTCTCACATTTGTATTTATTATAGAATAATCATGTATGTATGTACATAAAATCATAAAATTTTAAATCAAACAGGCTGATATTTCATAATATTATATAGAAATTTTCAAGTTAGATTACACAATTAAGATTTGAATGTAAATAAATGAATATTTAAATTGTTAGGATATCAGAGTTAGTCCCCTATAGATCTCCTATTGTGCACATTTTATGAAAAAAGGATAGTTACAGAAAACAATATATACATATATATATATATATAATTTCATTTGCAGGAAAAAGAAATATATAGAAATTGCGTCAAATTCTTATTTCACTGTAAAACATGTTTTATTGAAAATAATAGCACAAATGTAAAGAAGGTTTGAGGCATAATAATTGAAATTTATCTCATGCTAATTTTAGCATTTTTTAGTTTATGTGGGGATATGTATATATATATATATATATATATATATATATATATATATATATAATAAGTATATATATAGTTTATTTGTATTGTTCCCTTATTTTTAATTTTTAGAATTTGTTTGGAAAAAAATTCAACATACGATGCGCAAAGTGGTAGGAATGAAAGAAGGATTCTTAGCTTTTAAATACGCATAAAGAACTGAGTCATGTCAATTAATAAGGAATTTATTAGTAATTACATAGTTTACTCTATAATGTATGTCAAAGAACATAATATAGTTGTACTTTGAATACTAGTATATTTATAAACATTGATTTAATTAACTTTTATTTATAAAATGATTAATATTCAAGCTACATAACCTATTAGTTAGGGTATATGAATTACAACAGCTCTTTTTCTCTCTCTACTTATATATATATATATATATATACATACATATACACATATACATATATGTAGGTATACACCTGACTGAATATTTATTCCTTAATATAAACTTTTATGTATATCAAGTTCAGAGCACACTGCCAATAATGAGCAACTTCGTCGATTTTGAAACTTCAATATCACTCTCAAACGTAACGTTTATTTGACGTAATATGTTTAGTCATAAAGTAAAGATATACGGTACCTGAGTGATCGATTGATACAAGAAAACTGAAGTTAATACACATCAGTTTTGATGAGTTTCACTTTGGATAAACTTTGTTTCGTTAATCACATATGTTTTCAGAAAAGGCGCGTTTGCTTTTACATAAGATATCGTTATAAGAGCAACAATCGATACACGTATGTGAATTTAATAATAAAATTAACATTGTTTTCTAAACTCGATATCAATATGTTTCGAAGAAAGTGAATGGTATGATCTGATTAATAAAAAAATATAATGTCTATATTTTATTAGTACTGATTGAATTACAACACTGTAATGCTTTTTTATATGCCATAAGTTATAGGTTCATTTGTAAACAAGAAGAATATTAATCAAAAAATATTTATTTTAAAAAATTAACAAAAAAATGTAGTCATTATAAAATATATGATATTTGGATGCAACAATGTACCGCATGGTTTTATTTCAGTCTAATACGTGTTTGAAATAAAAATTACTTTTATCTTTTCTTGCCATTCCTTATCTATTCTTTAATTAATTTTTTTCTTGAAGTAAGATTATAAAAGGTTGTTTTTAACATAAAAGTGTTTTTACTACAGTAATATTTTTTACATATTTTATTTCAAGTAAACTGTAGTTAGTTTTTTTTAATAAAAAACATGTATATTCAAAATATAAATAATAAAAATGTGTATTAAAAATATGATAAAATTTAATATTGACATATAATTTTACCTTTTTATTCTACATAATAAAAATGAACGAATAGCACAAATATACAGAACCTGTGTATTTGTCGGAAACCTTCTCAAAATATTTATATTGTATCATTGTTTTTTCAAAATTTAAATACAGTTATATGTATCACACAGGATAAAAATGGATTTGTTTATGATAGAAACAGACATATAAATATTTGGAACTAAACTACCATTTTTGAGAGGTTATCTTCGCATTGTTTTTTATTAGTTATATGAATACTTGTTTTTATTTATTAAAGTTGTTTTGTTATAATTCATAAGTTTCACTGATTTTCTTGTCATAATATGAACATTTTTTATTACTATGATTTATTATGTTTATAACTTATACTAAATTTTATTATAATTTATAACCGAAATAAAATAAATGATAATTTTTATAGTTTGTAAATTATTTTTTTGTTTGATTTATGTTCTTTTTGAGTGTACTAGTTACTAAGTTTGAAGTACTGGTTGTTTTTTAACCACTATTGGCTTACATCAGTTTAAAAATGTTACATTGGTTTCTATTCGACAATAATAAATCAGAGTATAGCAGTATATTTAGGAGATTTAATTCTTTATCTACATACTGAAGTTTTTTCGTTTAAATTTTGATTTTAATAAATTCTAAGCAAAGAGTGTTTTAACTTGATTATAATTTATCCTTTTATAATTTAAATGTATTAAAATATTATTGAAATTCAAAACCAAACTTATCCCAATATTAATGATCTTGAATTGATAAACTGTTAACATTTCGAATAATCTAATCTTGCGGTATCCATATTTCATTTGTTAATTGTTTTTATTAAAAAAAATGTTACGTCAAATAATGAAAAAAATATTTCAATTTTTATATTTAACATCATAAAATTTCAAGGAAATGCTGTCAGGAATACATATTTCTTCTAATTAATTTCGATACTTTTTTGATATTATAATACGTAAAATTATTTGTATGAAAAGATATTTGTATCAAAAGATACATTTTGTATTAATATCAAATATTATGTTTTTATGAAAAATATTTAATTGTATTTTTGAATTAAACTTTATTTTTTTTTCATATGAAAAGAATATAATTTATATTTAACTAAATTAGATATTATTTATTAAATATACAAATAGTATGCTTGAATTAAATGTAATAATAATAAAATGTTCGTTTAAGATCAATTTATTCGCCAGGATTATATTTCCAGCTCTAGTCATGCGCTGTATGTAGATAGAAAAGAAAGTATTTTGAAAACTGTGATTTTTCTCCAATTTTATTAAAAATGGAATATTATCCACATCTTTTCTATAAGTTTCTATTTTAAATTATTGTTTCTTTCATATTAAGGTGAAGAAACTATTCAATTAAATTCCTCCCTTGTTGAATGACGATTAAAGGATTTAAAGAAACACACTTTTAGCTTTTTACTAAAGTAATCATTCTAGTTTCTCAGTTACTATCTACTAAAAGTGAAACTAACAACTTTTCTCAGTATGTTTCCGGTATTCAAATTTTGTGGGTATTATTTGCTTCTCGCACATTTTTGTTGTATTCTAGTAAGGCGCCTCATGAACGTTAAGTAATGAACGAGTACATATATATATATATATATATATATATATATATATATATATATATATATGTGGTTGAAATTTAGGTCAATCTAATATTATTTTAGTTGGTTTTTATTTTCACAGAAACATAAATTTTATTTAAATGTTTTATACTTATTTTAAATATAAAAAAGAGCGCACATTCATATAATTTAATGTATGATTTTGTTTTTACGAGATATACCTACATTTAAAGCAAATAAAGTCAACTGACAATAAAATAAATTCATTTTATGTATCGTTAATGGTGTATATCTAAAAAGTAATATATTTTATGAGTACATTTTGTCACATATATGGTGGTTCATTTTATGATTACACGAGTCGTGTTACAATTTTAACGAAGTTTTTCGATTACATGCTTGTTCATGTGTTTATAATAAGAAATAAATTGGTGAAATAACGTTGTGACACAATACGCATCATGTAATCTCGCGGCTATCATAAAAATAAACGTGTCGTGTGTGTTCTTATATGAAGTTATATCGATTTTAACACAGAATCCAGGCGATAACTGTAAATGCCCGGAGGGACGTGTTGGTCAATAGCATTCAACATTAGACTGAGCCTACTCAGTGAGTAGCCATTATCTGTTAGAATATGTGTGTATGTACGAATGAGAATTGTATTTTAATGTTTTTTTTTCTACTGTGAAATTCTTTTCCCAATACACAAAGAATTGTCTGGAAATATTTAACAATGGAAAGCTTTTGTTTTATACATTTTATACTATATTTTTTACTCAAATGATTAGTTTTTAACGTTAATGTGAATGAAATAATTGAAACGATATATATATATATATATATATATATATATATATATATGTATATATATATATATATATATATATATATATGTATATTCCTTCAGACCAAGGGAAATATAAATTAAATTAAACAGATAAAACTCTATAGTTCTATAAATTTAATCAAATTAATTTTGAATAGATTTAAGTTCAAGACTTTTAAATAAAATAATACTCATAAAAATTATAATAGAAGAAAGAAAAATGGAAAATTTTATTATATTGGGAAAAAATCAACAATTGGTGTACGTTTGATATAAATAAAATATTTTAAATTAAATATGAAAAACAAGAACATTTTCTTATGTCGACAAATTAATAAAAAATCTAATAACAATACATCTCGGAGTTTCTAATTTATTGATATAATTTTTATTTCTACTAAATATATATATATGTATACTTTAAGTAAAGATAAATATAAATTACAATAAAGAAATAAAGCTCTACAAATGGTATTATACAATATTTATGTTATTTTATATGGGAGTTAAAGGTACAATTTTTGTGTTAATTTTATTGGCACACTTCCAATATTAAATATGCGTTTTTTTTTACAAATAATTTGTACTTTAATAAATATTTCTACAAAAGGAATTATCTAATTATAGATATAATTATTTGTTAAATTTTTAAATTAATTTTTGTAAAATATTGTTTCTGAAAAAAAGGGTTATTTTTTTAAAAAAAAAGGCAAGAATAAAATATTTATATTTAAAAGTTATTTTTATAATTTGTACTATATTCATGAATTGATGCTAGTTTGTAGTTCGGAATTGGTTTAAACATAGTGTTATACACTTTTTATAATATATTTTCATTTATTTTGGTATATAGTGAAGTAAAATTTTCTGTTTTCGATTACATAATTACTCTAATTGTAAATCCATGATGGCATATTTTCTCAGAGTTCAATATTTTTTTTTTATATCCAACTCAAACCAAAATCAAATTTGTATTCTTAAATAATTAAATATGAAATTACTTGTGTTCCATATTGAAAAAAAAACAAATAATATGTTTGATAGAAAGTTTAAAATTCTATTATGAAATTGAATTATTATTCAAATTATTATATTATAACAGATTTTCATCGAATAAAAGTTTATTGTTTGGTATAAAAACTATTCTAATTGAAAAGTAATATATTGATTAATATTGTAAAAGTAATATTTAAATTTGGGATCAATAACTGAATAGCAAACTTTGATGTGTCGACGAGTACAAGTGTGATAACGGGAGAAGAAAGAATAAACGGGGTATATACGTTTTTGAACACAGTTTGATGGCGATTTTAATTTGTGTCATATAA
Source organism: Acanthacorydalis orientalis (assembly GCA_034766995.1). NCBI lineage: Eukaryota > Metazoa > Arthropoda > Insecta > Megaloptera > Corydalidae > Acanthacorydalis > Acanthacorydalis orientalis. The sequence continues at coordinate 32,850,072 of CM068313.1, read as the reverse complement.
TGTAAATTTACTTCAGAAAAGTGTACAAAGGAGTTGTGAATAGTTACAAACTTTGACTTCAACATGAGAAATATTTACTATCTTACATTACTCGTACATTACCACTGTTTACATTTTAATTAAGGATAATTAACCAGATAAGTATGAGCGTTGAGTCATTCAATACAGTTATGGATATTTTTCCTTGTTATAAAGAGATTTTTAAGAAAAAAGAGAGCATAAGATATCATACCTTTGTGAATGAATCTTCTATTATCTCTAGAAATTATGAAAGCAATCAAATCGAACAGTTCTGAAGAATGTATCGACACTACTGTTTTATACAGCGTTCGCTTTTTAATTATTGTTTTCATATATTCACTGATTAATACTTATATGTGTCTATTTTATATTTTCTAATATATTGTCACAATGAACAGTGAGTGATAAGCAGGCGAACGATTTTTTCAAACATCTAGACTATTATAGATAAAGAACGACCAGAGAGACTAGAAGGGAGTGGGTGTTTTATAATGTGTAGTAGGTCTTTTTTTTAATAAAAAAATCAATTTTTAATTTCATCGTTCTCAGTTATTTAAAATAAAAAGTATTTTTAGAGATTGAAACACAATGTTATTTCATTACTGATATTCGTCATATTTATGTATTTCAAACAAATAAATATATATATATATATATAATTATTAAAATAATACACTTATTGTTTATAAAATCTGATGTCGTTATAAACATAGACAGAATAATTTATGTAAGGAATTAGTAATATCTGAACGATTGTAGCTTGTTGCTCGTGGCTGTGTATTTACTTTTTCTATTCATATTTATATGGTTTTCATGAAATGTTTGACTATTTTTATGTTAATCTACTTTATAGAAATATTTCTCGGATTTTAATATATTGAATTTATACGAAAAAAATCTTTTAATTTACTCTGTTCTCAAATTACAAGTACGCCTCAAGAACACAATTATTATACAAACAGAAAGCACACAGAATTATTCTTGAATAGATACCAATAAAGCAGTGAAAAAAATAGTAAGAGCTACATTTGAACTGGTTATTAAGGTCTCATCTTGAAGACTTTAGTATAATAAAAAATATTATGAAAAAGGGAAATGTATAAAAATATTAACATTTTTATGAAAAGGCCTATAGTTGAATAAACGCACTCATACAGGGATCCATATATAGATGGTTCAATTTAGGATTTCACATGAAAGTATTAAAAAAAATCGTAAAAATAACGATTTTTGTTATTTTTTGCGTTTTTTTCGAGTTTTAGAGAGAATACTTTCATGTGGAAACCTAAATTGAATCATTTTGTATATATATATATATATAAGGTTAATAGGAAAATAATTACGGTTTTTGTTTTCTGAACACTAATTTTTACATTTACAATGAAAATGTCATTTTATCATATTCATATTAATATCATTTTAACATGCATTTTTCGGTCTGTATTTGGTTACATCGACCTTGATTTTATTATTAATTTTGCTTCAAATTGGGCTATTGAACTAAAGATGGAAAAAGCAAATGAGAGCAATTTTTGTATCAGTGCAAAACGGATGGTAAAGTAGCAGAAACTGCTCGTAAATAAAATAACGCTTTTGGTGTGAGTACTATTAAGGAACAATGTTAGTTTCAAAAATTTCGTGCTAGGGACGAGTTCTTTGAAGTTGAAGAAGTTCGCGGGCATCCTTCTTCAGTTTATAACGACCATCTGATGGTGTTAATGGAATCAGAACCATACACAACAGTTCGAGAGCTTGCACAAAAGTTAGACGTTAGTCATCCAACAGTTTTGGACCTATTAAAACAGCTAAGAAAATCAAATATTAATATGAAGGTCATAAACCGCCATTATTTTTCTACCAACCTAATACAACATGAATATAATAATCTACCCACATAATACAAGCATTTATATATATACATATATATATATATATATATATATATATATATATATGTATATATATATATATAGAGAGAAGAATAGGGGTAAAGCGAGATAAGTGTACAATAAAAAAATAGATAGTTTTTAATTAAACAATATTATATAACATCTTTTTCAATATGAACTTTTAAACAGTTGTTATAATTTTCAAATATTTATATGTTTTTTCCAAGACATAAAATACACTTCTAATAGTAGATTTTTTAACGTAAAGATATCAAACTGATTTATTCGTTATGATTGTCATCAATAAGCTTCCGAAATAAGATCACAAAAAATGATCAATATCAGAGGATTACAATTGTTTTATGAATTCTGACAATAACTGAATGTTATGATATGCATTATTATTTGAAAACGTGTACTTTCTCCGTATTGTTCGGTTTTTCATTGTTTATTTTCAATTCACAATTCGATGCACAAAAAAGCATCCTATGCCGTACAATATTTATATTCAAGTCGACAATATGAATAAAGAGTACAGACAGTGTGATACTTTTCTAATCAATAAAAATTTGTTTATCCACACAAAATTGAATCCGTACCTATTTAAACGTAAAAAATTCTCTATTGTTCATCATATCATATTGATCTGTTCGTTGAAGTGTTGCAAAAAAAAATATTAAACGGAAAAGCCCTCATAACTTGATCCTATTTGTTTTGTGAATATTAAATGTCTAAGTATAAAGCTGTTTAATATGTATAACGAGTAAAGCGGTTGCCCAGTATAGCCAAAGGGTTTAATTACATTATAAGGGGAGACAATATAGAATGGAATATACCGTTTTCTTGACGGGATTATATCTATCATGTTTGTTAAAGTGAATTATTGTTATTTTAGTCGTTTCGGTCAGCAGAAAGTTAGATGTTTGTGTTTTTTAGTATGCGGTGTTAGTTAAGTCACTGAACTGTATTATATTTATGTATTAGTGTTATTCGTTAAAGGAAATGGAAAATAAATTAAGGTCATTTTCATTTTATAATTGATATCATTATCGTATATTTTTAATATATATATATATATATATATTTAAACAGATTAATTTTTCAGTTATAATTAAAATACACCGTATTAAGAATAATAAATTACTTAAAATTAGTTCATTTATTAAAGGCATGTCTACAGGTGTATAAATATAATTACTAACAGTTCAACTGATATAGATTACCTGTAGTGCAATCTACATAAGTATATTAACGTTGTAGTTATTATTAATGTTCTGTAAATAAAATACGAACAGTGAATACGGCTACAAAAAATCAAATATTAGCTTAGTTTTGAGCGCCATACAGTAATGCAGTTGATTCAATGTTTTGTTATATGTGTATGAGTATACATCCCTGATATATATAAAATATCCAAACTGGATTACAACTCTAATGACGGTACAATATATATATATATATACAGAGAGAGAGAGATAGAGAGAGAGAGATGTGTATAGATATGTATATATATGTATATAATTTGAACACAAAAATTATACAGGTTTGAATTCACTTGAAAATATTTTTATTTTTCTAATGAATACAAACCGCGAGCTCAATTCATCACAGGAAAACAATATTTAATGCTAGTTAGTAGTTTGCCTTGATAATTTCTATTAAGTAAAATTGGAACTTAATTTAATAATGGAAGTTTCGCAAATACACACACATACATACATATACACGTACATGCATACATACATATATGTAGGTATGTATATATATATATATATATATATATATGTATGTGTGTGTATGTGTGATTATACTCATACATGCATATAAGCATACAAGAATAACCACTAAGAGGGTACCTTCATGTGCACTCTGGAGCTCTGCTGGTTGAACTATGAGCATCGGTTCCGTTGAGAAGCTACGAAAAATCCCCGACCTACGAAACGAACAGGCAATTTCAGTGACGCAAGTTATAAGCTACAGTGTTCCGTATTTAGGTAGAAGAGGAAAGGATAGGGCTACCTTGTTATATATGAGTTTGAATAGACATAAGGGTACATTCTTATACAAACAGTAATTATGGAATGATGAATAAGCAAGCAAAAAAAATAAGAGTTTATAAAAAAGGAAGAAACAGTCAAAAGAGGAAAGATTTAATTGTGGAGGAGAAACATGGAAATTATAAAACAATTCACTTATCTTTGTATGCCTCTTTAAACTTAGTGCTAGATTTTTTTACACTCATTCAGTGAAATGAAAATATAGTACTATCTAGGTGATTCTTTTTATGTTTATTAGTATTTTGATTTTTTTTTTAATTAATTTTACCCACTAGAATTTCATTTTACTCTGAAAAGAGATATAATTTAGAATAAAAAATCACCAAAAATCGCTCGAGTGTGAAGTAATGATAGATAAAACCATACAAAACTATTTGTTATTTTTTTTTGTAAGTAAATGGCATCTAAAAGCATCATTCTTTTGAAAATAAATCACTTATTAATGCTTAAACTTTTAAGATGATATACTTGTATAATCATTACGTTAGGAATTTTATAAATAAATTTATTCAATTCCGTTTTGATCGTTTTTAGATATTAAGAAACTTGAATATTCACACACAAAAAAATTATTCTCTTACATCGCTAAATATACAAAAAAAATTGATCAAAAATGTTCAAGGTTCTGCAAAATACTTTCATTAGAGTTTTCTGTATCTGGAGATTTTATGAAGATAGTGGAATTTCTATCGAAATGCTATAAATGACGGTCGAAAAATGGTAAATAATCATTTATTAAACATTATTGATTAAAAGAATTGTTGTTTGCAGGACGAAAGAACATTTATTGGTGAAAGTGAATTTAACCATAGTGCTAGAATTGCTTTCTAACTAAAATATCTTTATATATTTATATATGTAGGTATATATAATAAATATATATATATATATATATATATATATATATATATATATAGCTAATCTAGAAAAAATATTAAACTCTCAGTTTTAAAAACTTTTAATAATTTTAGTGCAGATCCCGATAGAAAATAATTATAGAATAAGAACATGTCTGGTAGAATGTTATTAAAATTTTAATAGTAATTAAATCGTTATTAATAATAAATAATTTAAATATTTTATTATAAAAATATTATATTAAAAAATATTTTAAATATTTTATTATACTGAACAATAAGAAGAGAATAATTTAGTTTAGAATAATTGTGTTAAAAATTACGTATGTACGTTAATCAAATGAGATAAATGTATTAAACAAGGAAATGTGTGCTTTGTTCATGTTTGATCCCATTTGCGTAGTAAATCTTTTTTATTGTTCTTTTGGGACAAGTTATATATATATATATATATATATATATATATATATATAGGTCTATATGTATGTGGGTTTCATTCAAAATTATTATATTTAACACCTAAAAGTTAACAAGATAAATTTTGCTTTTTAAACTATTAAAAGTCTATTCGCTTAGATTTACATGCTTTACTTGAAGATTTATTATTATTTAAGTTGAATTTTAATTTATTTAAATATTGCTCATTTTATCAACCGTATATTGACATTGTTTCGTAAAATTCGGTTTTATACGAAAAGTACTTTTATGATAGGTAAAAATAAAAATTCATTGTGAACTTTAGTTGCACATTTAACTTAAAGTAAATATGCAGTTTAAGAAAATATGTAATTGATGTTTTATGTGTTATCATGTATTCTGTTCAATATTTGTTTTATAACTGTAAATTACGGTCATGTGCTTTATATTAAAATGAATTTTAGTATTATTCTAGAATATCTGTTAAATTATTTTTTAAATATTTTTAAAATATTATCTATATATAAAAAAAGATTCGTAATATTTCAAAAAAATGACAAAAAAAATAAAAAGTAAATTGTAGAGATTTTATATTATATTATTATTAACGATTCCCGAAGTTACACGATAAGTTATGATTTTGCTATCATAACGACTACAATTGTTTTCCACAAATTTTAAGAAAGTATGAATCGTATTGTAGTGTAAGAGTCTTCATTTCTGTGGTCGTACTTCGGGGTTGGGTGTTTGTACGAAGTCAACCTTCGTCTTCTTATTGTGTATTGTCTGTGTATGAATGCGGAGCTTGATTCGTGGAATATGTGGGAAAACTTTCAAAAAACACGTAGCAATGGATAACAACTACAATGAAATGTACGACTTTATTAAAACAACATCACAATACACTTGTAAGAGGAACGCACTCACTAGCATTTAATAACGAGAATGATTATATAGACATACTATTATAACATATATATATATATATATATATATATATATATATATATATATATATATGTATGTTAGTATGTATGTATGTATGTATATATATATATATGTATATGTATATTTTATATGTATATTTATACATATATATATATATATATATATGTATAAATATATATATATATATATATATATATATATATGTATATATATATATGTATATGTGTATATATATGTATATATATATATATATATATATATATATATATATGTATATATATAATGATATTGAACGAATATACACAAACGAGAGAAGCGATTCGGGGATGCAAGCAAGATCGGAGCCCCCTAGTTATTTATAAAATATTTTATGATTTTAAATTTGATTGCAGCTTTTAAAGAAAAATAAAACTCGAAGAAGATAATAACGATTAGATACGAGTGTACAGTTGACTGATCTGTTTGATATTATCTAATAACTAGGGGGCTTCTCTCCCTGCTCGCTGCGCTCGCCAACCCCCGGGCTTGCTACGTTCGCTCACTTATCAATTATAAGTCTCTATATCTAACTGAGTGAAACAATAAACATATTTTTTAAAACTCACTTATGTCTGTATTATCGCAGACAGATTGCAACGTTGCTGTTTTATATATGAGATAAACATATTTGGGTACCATAAATCCTCGACATCATAAATAAATAAGTCGACGTCATCAAACATTTTTTGTGGATAATTTTGATATATATATAGAGAGAGAGAGAGAGAAAGATGTATAATTTAGATAATTCTATTTGAAAAAGATAAAATAAAAACTTTATTTGAATAATAAATAATAAATTTGGCATAAATAAGGTTGAAAGAATGAAAATTTATTGATATAAAGAATTTTTATTGATGAAAAAATTCATAGTATAAAAATTAACAATATAACGTCAAATTTTTAATGTTGTTTAGTGTTAATAAAAAAAAACTTGTGTAATTTTGAAATTTCAATTCGAGATTATACAAGTTTTAATATAGATGATATAGTTTTATATAGATGATCTTAGAAATTAAAAGATATGTTTCTTGAACAATAAAGTTTTTGTATGATAATTTTTATTCTTATAACATTGTGAAACAAATTTTAGTTATTTTATGATCTGTATACAATTAAAAAATATGGATTAAAAAGAAAAGTGCTTATCTCTTTACAGAATTTTAATAGATTGTTCAAATAAGTTATTCAAAAATCGTTTTTTTATTAAAGTTTATTCTGTATAAGCTAATTTATTTTAAGTGTAATTTGTAATTTAAATAGAAACTGAATGGATTTTTTACTGATTTCACAAGTAAAGTATCTGGTAAATAAACTACTTAAGAAAATAATTTGATTTCTGATAACATATTACTACAATAAATTCTTTGCATAAAAAAAAACAATATTTATATTTATTTTGATGTATATATATATATATATATATATATATATATATATATATATAACAAAGTTAATATAAATATTATATATATTTTTAAAGTTATATATTTTTACATGCAAAAAGTTTATTATAGTAGTATTTTATTAGAAATATAACCATTTTATTAGGTAGTTTATTTACCAAATACTTTTTTTAAGTATCTCGTAAATAAACTTCCTAAAAAAGTGGTTAGATTTCTAATAAAATACAACTATAATAAATTTTTTGCATGTAAAAAATATTATTTATATTGATTTTGATGTATATATATATATATGTATATTTGTAAAAATATAATTGGAATACTTGCTAGGGAAATGCCTTCTGCTGATTCAACTACGCCACTGTCTACATTCTATAATGAATTCAAGAGAAAGAGCTTTGAGAACAAATGTGATTGCAATAATTGGCGCTGTTCCAAACACAAAAGTTAGACTAACGACAATAATTTTCTGTAACTACAATTTATCTAAAGTAGGTAGATTAGTTTTCTACACGTAGGTCTAGTGTGGTATTATTCAGTATTACTCTACATAGTATTATATTCTACAGTCAGTGACTACAGATTTAAAGTGTATTTCATGATGCTTCTCTTTGTATGTTTTGATGAAATGTTTATTCAAGAATTTTAATAATTTTCAAGTTAATGTTAGTCTTCATTTAATTTTCATCGTTGATTGAAATAAATGTAATTTATTTGAAAGATCATCGCTCCTTTAAACGAGATCTGATTTAATAAAATTAATGAAAATAGTACGAAACAGTTATTAATTACCAACTGAAATTAAATTTCTCACTTTAAGTTGAATAAACTTCATTAGTTAATATTTTGATAAATGATAATAAATAATCAGCAAACTTCTGTTTATTTATGTAAATGCTTTAAGTTTCATGAAATGGTATAATGGAAATACACGAAGTTGATTGAAATATAAATTAAAACTCGAAAAGTTGAACAAGCGTCGGGAAAGCAATTTTTGAGATATTACTGTAGGAATTTGATTAAAATGATGAAAAACATATTTTTCAAAGTTAAATTACGCTCTCAGGTACAAGCAACAACTTTTAAGTAATATTAAAATCTATTTTTATCAAGTTCGAGGTTATTTGTTGGAATAAACAGTTGATGAACGTATAGATGTATTATGTAATCAAAAGCACGCAATTCAGGACGAAGAAGTGGAGCTGTGGAACAGTTTTGTATTGCGTTTTGAAAGAGAATTACATTCTCATTAATATTGGTTTATAAAAATAAATTAATTTAATTCTACATCACATTATTGTATGTTCCCACTAACCACCCATTAAGAATGAATATCACAAGATTTATTTCAATTTCTTATTCTCATTACTCTTAATTATTAATTTCTCTTTATTTCTCCTTCCTTTTCTCCATCCCACTCTTTCTTTCTCTCTCCATATATATATATATATATATATATATATATATATATATGTATATGTAAATAAATATAATATAAAAATGTATATGAATAAGTGTATAAAACGAATGTTTATATATTTATTTTTAAACAAAATTATGACATTGTAATATCTAATAAAGTAGATAGCTTAAATTTGTGTCTTGCAAAATTGCCTTAAATGCTAAGTTTCATTTAAATGGTATGTCATGTATTACAAATTCATATATATATGTACACACACATATGTGACTTGTATGACAAGCACGTAAATTTAAAATCATATATGTTTGTTTTTCAAAACCTGAAATGTTTAATGGAAAACAATTTTAATTAAAAAGTGATGTTCAAGCCTTATTAATGTCAAAATCCCATTTGTTGGGATATAAGCTTCTTTCACACTGGAAGGTTTTGTAATAAACTTCCGAATTCACCAACCATTGAAGAAAAGTATGAAATATCAGCTCTATGGGGAGTCTAAACCATGTAATACTTGTGTGGGAGTTCATACATATTGGATAAGTACAATATATATATATATATATATATATATACATAAATATGAATATTTTGATGTTGCTATCTTTAAAAGTTTAATTTATAATTTTTTAGTTATTAAATTAAATCAAACAGATCAGTCACCTGTATACTCGTATCTAAAATTTAAATTAAGAAAAACGAGTAGCCTTAATGCGTCTTACTTACAATGCATCAAAACAAAATGATTAATGTAGCTGTAAACATTTATTTGATATTAAAATATTTATTCGAATACATTCACTTGACCCTTGAAAAATTAAAAATGTAACACAACGTTGGCACCATTTATTTAAGAACATATCTTCTATAATTACATGAATTATTTGTCGATCTCATTTTTTATAAAATAATTATAAGTATTAATTATAATCATTCGTAATTTTTGATTTTGATATTTTATTATTAATTAAATATGATAGCTATGAAGAAAACTGCTTTATACTATAAAGTCAATTAAAATTATTA
>CM068313.1:32817495-32834995 GCA_034766995.1 Acanthacorydalis orientalis | reverse complement strand
TATTTGTTATTAATAATTAAAGAAATTTAGAATTAGTAATAAATAATAGTATAGCTTAATTTTGTGCCAACATCCGCGGTTATACAAAATATACAAATAAATTTTATTATTATATAGTTAATTGTTAGTAATATGAAATAGAATAAAAATTTTAAGGTGAAATTTAAATTAAGTTTAATTTTATATAATTAATTTTATGAAGCTATTAAAATTTAATTATAAACTAGGATCAGATACCCTATTATTTAAAATGTAAATATATTAAATATGGTAGTAATAGATATAGTTTTGAAACTAAAAAAATTTGGCGGTATTTTAATCTAATTAGAGGAATCTGTTTCATAATCGATAGTCCACGAGAGATTTTACATAATTTTATTTAATTTGTATATCGTCGTTATAAGGAAATTTTATGACAATAAATTTTTTAAAATTTTTAATAAAATTTATTTCAGATCAAGGTGCAATTAATAATTATGAGGAGATGGATTACAATAAATTTATTTAAATGGATAATAAATTGAAAAATTTGTTTCAAAGTGGATTTAATTGTAATTTAAGTTAGTTGATTTAATTGATTTTAGTTCTAAAATATGTACATATCGGCCGTCGCTCTCTTTATTAAAAAGAGAAGTCGTAACAAAGTAGGTGTACTGGAAAGTGTACCTAGAATTATCAAATTAAAGCTTAAATAGATAAGTTTTTCATTTATATTGAAAGGAAATTGTGCAAGTCAATATAATTTGCGAAAAATAAATTATTTACTCATATATGAAAATCGAAAAACAAACATTAAAGTAAATATTGATTTACATCGATTGTAAGACAATTATAGATTTTTTTATTTTATACGATAATGTAAATCTTATATTGTCAAAAAATTTTACAAAATAATATGTAAATATTGGTGAACAAATTGATTGATTTATTTATAAATTCAGTAAATCGTGTGCAGTGTCAGTAAGCTAGAAGGATTGAAATGGCGTGTGATAACGCTCACATCATGTACGAGGTATTGTTAATTGCTAAACACTCACTCCCGGGGCAAATGTGATGAACTCGTCAGTGTAACTGACAGATGTGCGTGTGATGATAAATAGCATAAGCTGAAGTAACGTGTGCTAAATATCGCTCAACATTCTTTTTATAAAATTGACACTTGGCGAGATTAGTTGGCTGGAAAGCCATGTAATCTATTAAGGTAAAATAATTATAGGTAATTAACATGTTTATAAAACAGCTTTACCACTACAGGCTGTCTAAAAAATAACCATTTTCCAGAACATCCCATTTATGCACAAAAGCAGACTAAAATTTTTTATTAACTTTTAATTACTTCAACTCTTTCAGCATCTCTTATAATAATGAGAGTACTTTTTATTTATTTTATAAAGTATGTAGAATGCAATTAATTACAAAAGAATCAATAAATGTATTAAAATATTAACTCTGAAGTACGTAATTATTATATATATTTAGTAGTGATATTAAAATATTAATTGAAGAAAATATATCCATAGCATTCATATAAGATAAATCCATAGCATTCATATAAGAAAGAAATTTTACTGAAAAGTACGTACTGATGGCGACGATGACATCCTCATTCGACAAGAATTTCTTTCCACCGAGCCAAATTTTCAAGTTTGGGAAGTGGAAGAAGTCACACGAAGTCAAATCCGGAGAATAGAGTGGATGAGGAGTCAATTCGAAGTCTAATTTGTGCAATTTTGCCATTGCGACGGTCGATTTGTGGGACGGCGCGTTGTCCTAGTGAAAGAGCATTTTTTTTGTGCATCAATCTTGGCCGTTTTTATTTCAGATTTTCTTTCAAACGGTTCAATAATGTAGAATAATAGGCTCCTGTCATCGTTTCTCTCTTCGTTAAGTAGTCGATCAAGATGATTCCTTAGGAATCTCAAAACACAGTGACCATCACCTTCCCAGACGACCAATCGGTCTTCATCCCCTTCGGCGCAATTTCACCAGTCGTTGTCTACTGCTTTGACTGCTGCTTCCACTCAGGTGTGTAGTGATGGATTCATGTTTCATCCACGGTGACGAATAGACTCAAAAAGGTCTGCTAGTTTTTTCCATTTTTGCGGCAACTGTACAATGCTCGCTTGAAATATATGTAGAACGTGAACAAACGCGTCGTTTCTGACTGAAATTTCACCTATGCTAGTTTGAAAAGTGACATTTTATAGCGGCGATGTTACTAAATGAATGATGACGCCACATCATAGAAAATTACCAATCTTATCAAACGACCCAATATATCAAATACATATTACAACTAAATACAGAGATATAATAACAATATATTTTTGTTTTAACCGATATTTGAACCCTTTGCGGTATTTTTTTCCTATTTTTCTTGTAAATATATGATGGGACTATTTGGATTTTAATATAAATGAAACATCTAAAATTTAATGATAAATATTGGTATATACATATATATGTATCAAAATTTATCATTAGTATATAATATATATATATATATATATATAAAGAATGAAAACTGTACCACTAAAACTGACCCTCGTAAAATTCTTTTATTTTTTTGGTTCGTAAATGATATGTTTTCTAATGCATATATATGAAGTAAAAGTTATATATATATATATATATACATGTGTGTGTGTGCATTAAATAATTAAATAGATAGTTTAATTTGTATCACGTATACAAGTGCAAAAATGATATTAGTCGTTTACAATTTCACTTTGTTACCTCGAGTGATAAAAATATGTAATTTTGTTCTTTTTGTAGTAAAGCCGTGCTGTTTTCTTCGTACATTCGTACTCGTAAAGCAGAAGTTTTTCCACGGTGTCATTAATTTACCGCTGTGAACGGGACGCATATCGCATCAACTGCTACCCATTTGTGAACGTCAACTGCTGATTGTAGATACGTGTGTGTATGTGTCATTTCTATGTGCCGCTTTTATTAAAATATGTAATTAAATTATCATCATTTTACTTTTAACTCATAGAAATTTTAATGTAAAAAAATGAAACTTATTTTCGAAGTTAGGTTGTTAGGTAATTTTTTTTGTTTAATATTTTCCAAAATGACAAAATGTGTTAATTGTGATTATGTTTCCCAAACGATATTCATTAAAATTAAAATTATATAGAATGGAAATAAAAATTACATGTTTTTATATTTACTAGATGATTTTTTTAATATATTGAATATGAAAATTTATATAAAAGTTATTAGCAGTAATTTAAAATAAACATTTCTATTATATTTTTGAAATAGTAATCTATGTTTAATAGATTTAAAAATCGCGCACATATTTTTACTCTAACCCATTTTTTAATAAAAAAAATATAATGAAAGTTTTCATAATTTATAGAAAATAATAAAGTATATTACCGACAAGATTCAAATCTGTATAAAAGATGTACTTGTAAGAAAATAATAATTTTATTTAATTTAAAATCAGTTCTTTAAAAAAGTCGTAGATTCTGTTTGTTTTCTTTTTCTTTCAATTAAGGTATTCATTCAGGAGAAAATATAGCTTTGTTATTTTGGATATGATATATCATGAGTTTGTTATTTGTTATCACCATTAAAAATATTTGAAATATCTTTTATGAAGTTAATATTTCCAAGAATTTATTTTTCTTGTGAAACGTTTTTAAGAAAAATAATGTGTATTCTAAAAAAAAATGTTATTGTTATTGTGTAACAATAACAACCATTTTTAAAAGTGAGTACAAACAGGAAAAATCAAAACAAATAATTTTGTGAAAGAAGAAATATTTTTTTATCCATGACATGAATATTATTAATTTTTTTTGAAAACAATTTTCAAAAAAGAATTCAATATTTATTTATAATTGAATTATATTTCTAATTAAACAGTATCAAATATTTGTTCGAATGAAATAAGATTCAATTTTATAAGTACATGCAAAGTTTAAAAGTCATTAGAGACAATTAATTTTTAATAGTAAAAACAAGTTATTTTCAGATAATGAAATTATATATTGATTAATTTATTTCTGGTAACATCTCTTGCAATATATTTTCTAAATATGAAAGAGTCACTATGAACAAAAAGTATTCAAATTTGAAATATTTATAATACAGAACCATATTTAAAAGTTTTCCTATATTGCGACTTTTTGTTTTACTTTAACGAATTTCTTTTTCAGACTACGTATTGTTTTCGTTGTGACCATTTCAAATCCCTAGAGCGCAAGTATATATATGGAAAAAGTTTATTCAGCGGTCATTTTTTGGCCTGTGTTATAAACCTCATCCGGTGTTTTACACATTTTCTTGTTTATTCAGATAAAACGTGTTAGATTTGTTGTTATCTTATATCTTTTTCATTTATTTCTTATATATCCGGTTACATAAAGAAATGTTCTTGAAATATTTACTGTTATTTTCATTAAAAATCAGACTTTTCAATAGAGGTCTTAACAAATTGAAATATTTTATAATTGGAAAAATAAAAAAGCTGGATAAATGGATACTGTAAGAATTAAACGAACATCAAGCAATTCAGCGATACGAAGTCTGCTCTGTGTTTCTTTTACATCAAAAAAAAATTATCCCTTTCTTGATCGCATTGTCACATATAATGAAAAGTGGATTCTCTACAACAATCGGAAACGTTCATCACAGTGGCTAGACTGAGGAGAATCACCAAAACAATTTCCTAAACCGAAGTTTCAATGAAAAAAAGATTATGGTCACTGTTTAGTTGTTATCAAGTGGCATCATTCACAATAATTTCTTAGATCCTGGTGAAAGAATAACAGTAGAAAACTATTGTCAGAAAATTGAAAAAATTGAAAAAATTGATGGCAAGTTGCATCGTTTACGGCCAGTATTAATCAATCGAAGAGGACCAATTCTTCTTCATGACAATACCCGACCATACGTCATAAAAATGACTTAAAAAAATTAAATGAACTGGGTTATGAGACCTTACCACACCCACCTTATTCTCTGGACCTGTCTCCGACAGATTACCATTTTTTTAAACATTTGAGTAATTTCCTACGAGACAAGGTTTTCAAAGATCAAGCTCGAAGCGCTTTCGATGAATTCGTTAATTCCATGACTCCAGAATTCCATCTTATAGGAGTAAAAAAACTTGTTCCTCGTTGGAAGAAATATGTACAGGCGAATGATTTTTATTTTGATTAATAAATATAATTTTTAAGTGATTTATGCGTCTTTATACTCGGTACGTAAAAACCGCAATTATTTTTCCACCGACCTAATATTATCTAAAAGTCTACATTCTTACTGGCATGTGAGGCCAGATATTCAAGGTGTACGGTTTCTAAGTAATTTTATTCCTTTAATTCCTATTCGATATTCTCTAAATTTGAAACACAAGCTATGCCGTTATCTGCGCTTCATACGGTTACATACTTGAGAAATTTCACGCGACTGCTGTCAGGTTAATGTTAAGTTCACATCATCACTTAATGTTTTTATTAGATAATTGAAACTAATATACTCCCAACAACATCAAAAGCCTTATTGTATAAATAATTGCGAGATAGAGATATTTTGCATATAACCAAGTAAATGCGATTATAGATGAATATAGTGTACACATTGAAATTCAAATATGTAAATTCAAAATACGTGAGTACATATGTGAATGTATGTAAGTGTATATAATATATATATATATATATATATATATATATATATATATATATATTATATATGTATATATACACATGTTTATTTATGCCAATGTACATGTTTATGTCGTAAACGTTTAAGCGATAAATTTCTACTATTAGCTATATCGTGTTATTTTAGATACGCGACGAATATCTATTATACGAGTATATATACACGATAGAATATCTATTTTATTTGTATTCCATAAAAATTTAACAGAGACAACGTTCACGATATATCATAGTACGGGAACAGTGGTGAGAAAAATAAGTTTTAGCTAGTATTTGCATCATGTAGGTTAAAGCTAAAGAAATTTATTCATTATAACTTCCTGGAAGTAATAAATTTTAAACGAAGTACACTGTTTCCAGCACTTATTTATTTTCAGAATTGTAATTTAACTGATGTTCGTAGAAAATTTAATATCTGTATATGTAGATATATATATATATATATATATATATATATATATATATATATATATATATATATATATATGCATATATACGTATATATTATACAGTGCCTGTATACATTTAGAAATTAAAAGAAATAGTATAAAATTTAGAAGATAAATTGATATAATACAGTATATCAATAAACCTTCGTGTGAATCTATTTCTCTGTATTTTTTTATTTTCGATTCTTACTTGCTTAACAATATATTAATTAAAATTTATTTGAATGTTATTTACAAATAAACGTTTAATAATCATCATGTATTTAAATGCAGTCAACATACATGAGAAAGGGTCTCGGATAATAGAAAATAATATTTTTTATATGACATTTTTAATATTAAATAAGAATTTATATTAATTAATTCGTTTAAATGGGTTAACCCATTAGAAATCTGAAACTTGGCATAGATACTTGAGGAAACATTAGCATTTCTGACTTATTTTTTTATTTAAATGGTTGTACTTTATATTTTTACCATAAGAAAGGATGAGGAAATAAATTCAATCGGTACAGAGATTCATAAAATTCCATTTTTAAATTATTAGAAATTCTAATAGGGATTTGGTACATGTATAGTTTTATCTAAATACATTTTTTTATTTATGAAAACAAGATTTGAATGTTTATTGATTTAATATTATTAATAATGAAACTAACGAATTATTTAGAATATATATATATATATATATATATATATAATTTAATAAAAACTAGAAATTATTAATTAGAATTAATAATTTTTATATCAAATGTTTAACATTCAAATGTTTAAATAAAGCTTTTTTTTAAGTAAAATAAAATAAATTATCATCCATAATAGTTGAATGACATTTATTGAGGTGATTCCTGTATTTTGTTTATACTCTTCTAGATCTGTAAAATTAGTGATTAACATAAACCAAAATACTTTACGTGTATAATTTAAAATGAATATTCTTCTTGATAACTTTTACCTAAAGGTATTAATTTAGAATGTGTGGAAATAAACAAAATCTAAAACAAAATAAAAATGAATGCTTATAATTATATATATATATATATATATATATATATATATATATATATATACATATATATATATATATATATATATATACATATATATATATATATATATATATATATATATATATATATATATACAAAGAATGATTCAATTTATGCTTCTACATGAAAGTATTAAAAGTGGGTGTAGGGATTAAGAAAAATCATTTTATTTTTTATTTAATATTTTAGTTCAATCCAATACTAATACTAAATACTACTACAATTGAACTAAAATACTAAATGGCCGATAACATGTTTTTTTTAATTTTTTCGTTTTTTCGTTGAATCACCCTATATATATACATATGTATGTACGTATTAATGTATCTCTCTAGTTAAAAATAAATATTTAGTTCTTATTTATCTTTAAAGTATATTTTTTTTACTATTACTTAAGTAGTTATTTGTGTGTTTTTTTATATTACTTTTATGTTAAATTAATAGTTAGTAAAATAAATACAAAAGTTGATGAAATATATTGACAGAAACTATGTACAATAATAGTGACTAACAGCAGCAAAACAAGACAACGAATTAATAATTTTCCTCTAGTAAAATTTAAAGTGTATAAAATACATATTTTAATAAAACATATTAATTTTCACCTCCTTTAATCTCTTTTTTACATATAATGTATAAAACAAAACAACTGAATTTGATACTCTTCCAAATAATAATTCCACAAATAATACTCTTTTATACTGTAAATACATTTATATTAATAAATCCCCTTCAAAAGATTGATTTAAACTAAACAAATACCTTTTTCATACCTATTGTCATTACACAAGAGTGAAAATTTAATTAACTGAGTTCACGAGTAAAAACTAATTAGCGGTTTAAATATTATGAATGAACACAATTGAAATAAACTCATCAATAAATATAAACATGGAATATATATATATATATATATATATATATATATATAAAAAGGTTGTTGATTGATAAATATACCGAAAGGAAAATATTTATATTTACAGTTATTGATTACGAAATTAAAACAAATTTAAAAGATTTGATATATTATTTTATTAAATTATCTTGTAAACATTTCGAAGAATTATTGACTACTTTTTTATTTTAGTGGAAGTGTTTTTATATCATATATATATATATATATATATATATATATATATATCTAATATGTGGATAAAGTTACTAATAATAAGATATTGGAGTATCAACTTATATACGTTTGGTCCAATGCGATCAGAAAGGATGAATAAAACAAATAAAAACCATATATAGGAAAGAAGATACTCTTATTACAATTGAATATTTATATAAAATGAGACTGTTGGAGATGAAAATATTAATATATTATTACTCAATGAATCGTATCTATCCAGAAGAAGAAATGTAGATATTTAACATGAGTCATAAAGTTTTAAATTTAAGGGGAAAAAATGATATTAATCACTGATTGTAATATTTTTTCATAAATATAGATCTAATGTAGATATTTTTTTAAATTGTAACTTGTAGATTAACATTTTTAAAATATGTGCAAATGTTATACAAAATGAAGTAAATGGTATATTTTTAAATGAAATTCTTTTAAATTGTTAGTTTAAAAATTAAAATTTAATTGAAAGTGATTTATTTTTTAAATGAAATATTAATTTACAGCTTTTAGATATTTTTTTAATAGAACCATTGAAACCATAAAACATTATAGAACAGAGAACTGTTTCAAAATGTTTTCAATAACGGGTTTTCGTATATCAAGTATTTTTTAATTCGTAATTTCGACTTTATTTGTACTAAAGAACAATGTATATATATATATATATATATATATATATATATATATATATATATATATATATATCATAAAAATACCCTACATGATCTATAAATTCAATCTAGAAGTCAAAAATTCTTTCTTTTTAAGATCAAAAAATATTTTATATGACCGGTTTTTCGTTCCTCATACTTAGTATCATACTTAATTATTGAGAAACACCACCTGACAATTGTATTCATTATGATAATTGTTTTAATATTGTTTTTTTTTTGTTGATTTTGAAAAGGTCCCTTTGAACTTTTGGTTTATTTAAAATTATATTGTCAGATGAATAAAGTTATTAATGAATAAACAGTATGTTGCGCAAGTATAGGATTTATTTTAAAAAATAAGAATTGTTTAATAATTACTATATATATATATATATATATATATATATTCTGTAGTATGTAGATGTACTTAAATAAGTACTTTTATTTTATTAATGAGTAATCTAATCAAATGAAAACAAAATGTCAAATGCACAACAAATATATTCTGCATAGACTAATTTTATTAAAATAAATTATAATTTTAAACATTGTAATATTTTTAAATAGAAATTTGAGAAACGTAATAAAAAAGTAATGAATTTGAATTATGGTAATCACGAATATTGACGACTAATTTATTAAAAAATGAAACTTTATTTTTTTTATATAAAAATATTTTTTTAATTTCACTTTCTGTTATATATATAATTTCTCATTTTATATATATAATTTCTCTATACTTTAAATTTAAAACTTTAATTAAAAAGAATTTGGAATAATCATTGATTTCGAGAGTAAATAATAAAACAAAATTTATCATCATTTTTTTACTGCACAAAAATATATTTCACATAAATTTTTATAGATAGGTTGTTTTAAAACGAGTTATTAAAATTCAAAGTTTTTATTACTGATTTTCAAAAAAAAAATCATATTTTAAAAAACCCCTTCTATTTATTCCGTAAAGTCTTAAATTTGAGAAACGTGTAAAATGATGTTTTAACGACAAACGTCAATACAATGATACGCTTTTTAACGAATGTTATCGCATTATAGGAACAAAGTCACTGAGTTGTACTCCAGCAAAAAGTTTTGTATAACAAGCATAATTACAGAGAATTTACTGTCGCATATTACTGTAAAGATTAAACTAACAAGAACCGCTACTAACGTTATTAGAACAATTCGTAACAACGTCGTCAATACTAGTGGTTAACAAACAAGAACTTTAGAATTTGTATAGGTTCTATAATCCAATCGATACTATACATGTTCTGGAAAGCAGTTTACAAGTACCTGAAGTTTGAATTACAATGGAAACATTTTTTTTATAATTTACTCATCTAACATATCATAATTATCACTTGTATGTACATACAAACATATATATATGTATATATATATATATATATATATATATATATATATATATATATATATATGTATATATATATACAAAATAACTAGTTTTTGTTTAAATTTTATATTCTATTAATATTTAGTCATAACAGTACATTTAGTCATAAATATTTACATGTCTAGATTACTATTTAAATTTTAATCTGTTTAACTGAGTCTAACTGTGTTTAACTAAGTAATTTTATATTTATTTTTTAAAAATTAGTTTCGATTTTAAATTTTCCAACAGCTGGTGGCAAAATAAAATGATTTCAGTAAGATATGTTACTATTTGATATTAACATTTATTACTTTCAAACATTTGTGATAACAAAAATAGTTGGAAACATTTTAGTGCCAATTGACCAAGTAATGAAGATTATATATATATATATATATATATATATATATATATAAACAAAAAAAGATACTAAAAAAATTAGTAATTCTAAACTACAAAAACTTCATATTATTTTCTTTGTATATAGACTAATGAATATGAATAGATGAAATAACTTATAATTAAGTGCTACGTTTTATTTACAGAAATATATTTAAATATTTGTGTACATTTGTATATATGCTAATTAGTAATTGTTTTATAACTAAGGAATAAGAATTTTACATGTATGTAATACATCTGTATGTCAATTTATACATATAAACATTTTATAATTGATAACCTTGTAAAACTAGTATTGAAAGACGATAATATTTAAAATATTAAACATTAATTTTTGATATTAACCCCGTGAGATAATTTGATCATATGTATATAAATAAATCAAGAAAAAATCAATGACATAAATATTGAAAAAAGCATATAATAATTTGCTGTATTAATTAGACCGGTATTGTAAAATTACACCGAGTTTACAATTAAGAAGATATGAAGGTGTATGTAGTTTTATGTACTGTTTTATTTCTTTTTTATTTACATAAATGTGTGAATTCATTTATGAAGGATAGTATGTATATTATAATTATAATATAATCTTTTCAAATATAAAAAATAATTCCATTGTAAAATTTCCATAAAACAATTTTTTTATGTAGATCATTACAACGCTGCTCCCCCGCTGCACTCAACAAGTAGCACGTTAACCATTTCCATTCTAGATTATTTCCGATGTTTCATGTATAGTCATGTTCGTCGTTTCCAATGAAACAGTATTCGAGCACGGCCAGTTGTATGTTTATCTCTCTAGATGTATCTTTAAGCTAGGGTATCAAGTTTCAGTACATAGAAAAACACAAATCAATTACGAATATCGTGCACACAGCAGTTTTAAACTACGTTTAAATAAGTTTTCTTTTCAGTTTCACTATTTTCACGGTCTCGTTTAAAATCACAAAAATAGGTTTCATTACACAACATCTTTGTTTCGTTTCATTTAAAACGAACTTCATTTTTCATTTAAAAATTGTTCTCACTTAACGAGAGCGAGTGAAACGTGCCAGAGAAGTGAGCAAAGCGAGCGGGGGCGGTGCTCCCTGGGAATCGGCGAGGTAGCGAGTAGAGGGCAGAGCCACCCGGGGGTCGGCGAGTGTAGCGAGTCGAGGGAAAAGTCCGCTCGTTATTTAAAAAAATAATTTGTTTTAAAGACTTATTTACTTTGATTTCCCATACATTTTTAATGTATGAAATAGCAAAAGAAAAAAATGTGTTATTATGATTTATGAAGTGTTTTTTTTTACAGTTAACAGTGTATTTGATGATTAAAACACATTTTCGGCACGATGTTAAATTACTGAACGCAATGTTCCAACTAAAGCAAGCCAATCAAATTAACGAAATACTGAATATGTAAAATTATCAAGTTGTTCTACAAATGATGGTATAATATACATACTGTTGTTTATACATTTTTCCTTATGATAAAATATCTAATGTAAACGAAATAAAAAAGTGTTCACAGGAAATAACGTACAAAAATTTCCAATTGTTTGAAAAAAATCAATAATACAAAATATTACAATTTGGATGTAATCACATAACAACACTATACTATAATTTTTATCAAAGTTGAAGCAAAGGCTGTTATTAAGTGATATAGAATTATAAATGTGGAATATTTTCAATCATGAACCCACAACCTTGTTACATATATTAACTTTAAAAAAAATAAAACTACCTTGAGTTAAAAATACTTCATAAGCACAAAATCAAGAAGGTTACCAAAATATTGAATGAACAACGGCTATTAAAAATTAACATCTTTTTAATTACAAGTATAATTTATAAATTAAAACAATATACTTTGTTCATGCACTTTTTTAACGTCTTTAAGCACTTACTACATAAATAGACAAGCTTGTATATATATATATATATATATGTGTGTATATATATATATATATATATATATATATATATATATGAAAAATCAAAATTATCCACAAAAATTCAATGACGTTGACTTATCTATTTATGACGTCGGGGTCTCTATGGTACGCAAATATATTTATCTCATATATAAAATAATACGTGACAACCTGTCTACGATAATGGTTATATAGTCATGCCATATAACATATATATATATATATATATATATATATATATATAACAGCAACGTTGTAATATATCTGCGAGAATTATATAGAAATAAATGAGTTTTAAAAAATATGTTTATTCTTTCATTCGGTTACATGTACATGCTTATAATTGACAAGTACGCGAGCGCACTGAGTCCGAGGGTTGGTGAGCACAGCAAGCAGGAGGGCGAAGCCCCCTAGTATATATATATATATATATGTATACATATATATACATGTATATATATACGTAAAGGTACGTTGCGGAACTTAAAATATTATAATTTCTGAATTGAACCAAAATAACAGATTGAATAATAATTATATTTAAGTAATATTTTCTATCATCAAATATTACAACAAAAATAATGTGTTTTTAGAAAATATCGTAATATGGTATTTGTAAGTTAATATATATGTATCATTATATACACTGTGTTAAATTTCAATTTTATGAAAATTTTCGTAGAATATACATAATATAAATTCTCATATGCATATATCCACACACACACACACACATATATATATATATATATACATATATATATATATCTACAAATATCTGAATATAAACAAGTATGTGTATGTATTAATAGATATGGTAAATATGCAAATGCAGTTTTCATGCAAGGCTTGGTAAAACTGTGCCAAACTTAAGTGAAACAGAGACATGAGTTCCTCATTTGCATACACGTCAAGAAATACTTTATGTAAAGCTCTTTTACATGTAACACTAGTAGAAAGTAGCAGATTTGTCGGCATACTGTGACAAAATAAATTCAGTAAGTTTGCATGCTACAACCACATTATCGCAAGATGGTGTCATTATTTAGGACTGTTTAAATCGTTGCAGTTAACATATAACAATAGGATATAAATAAATTAACAGACGAATTTGCATTTTGAACATCGGTGCTGACTGTTTAATTTTAAACTGGAACATTTTTGAACGTAAATTCTAGCTAGCGTCTAGTAACGGTGCAATGAATATACTTTGGAGTGTTTATTATCCAAAAGTTATGAGTTCCAATTTTATATTCTTAGCTTATTTATTAACATTTTCATTTTATATAGTAAACTTATTGTTTTAAGTGTAATTTTTGTATTTTCAAATAATATTATCAAAGTGTTAGAATAGTAATCATACTTAATAACTAATTAATATTGTTTCCAATTTTTCCTAGAATATGTCAATTTTTTATTTCTAATTAATAATATATTTCATTTTCAAATTATTAAAAAATGATCATTTATTCAATTAATATATTTTTCTATTCCATTTCGTTTTATTATTTTTGTAAAACAATTTAAAACTTTTCAAACAGTTTTTTAATAGCCAAATGTATCAAAAGTTTCATAGTTTTTTCGCTTTCAAACATTCATTTAAAAAAACATATATACACACATATCCATGTCATAGTCTCATCTAATAAATTTCTGGAGCTTCACATATCCATACCACAGTATATGCAGTTAATTTCATCCATAGACAAGTTCAGAGCCCTGTACATGCCTCGAGTATAAGTGAAAAAGAAAAAAAGACACATACATATATTTTTATTTTATTAATATTTGCATGTATTTTTGCAATCGTGGACCATATGAAACAGGTCTGTGGATTCCAGCTTAAGAATTATTACCTTACAATATTTTTACACTATATTGTTTATATATTTTTATTAAAAAACTGGATAGGATTCTTATTTATTCAATAAATTTTAACGTAGACATCACATTGTGCTTAATATATTAAAATGTTCTTCAATATGTTCTATTATATAAATATTTATTTTCTGTAAAATTTTTATTTTTTTATATATGGTTACTGACTAAAATACATCTTATTTATAAATATTTATTATGCACCTATATTTCGAATTTTGTTTTGAAAAAGTTCCCCCAAAAACATATTAAATTGCAAATATTTCCACTTTCTTCTTGATAACAATTTTCAGATTTGTTTCAATTTTATTAAATTTTTTGTGATATATTCTTTATCAGAATTTATTCCTTTTTTGATATGAATATTTTCGGTTCTTTGATCAATGAATTTAATAATGCAGGTATCATTATCGTAAATATTGTTAACGATTATATTTTATATCTCGAAGTTGGTTTATTTTATATCTAGAATTCTAGAAATATTCAACACGCACATATACGTATATATATATATATATATATATATATGTATATACATATATATATATATATATATATATATACATAGATATAAAATAAACATAGTTGTATGTAAATTTTCCTTCTGGATTGTACATATACATATATATATATATATATATATATATGTATATACATATATATATATATATATATATATATGTATATGTATAAATATATGTATATATACATATATATATATATATATATATATATATATAGATAGATATAAAATAAACATAGTTGTATGCAAATTTTCCTTCTGGATTGAAGTAACAAATAAAGTTATAAATGTGACATACGTAATATAAGGAAGTCAGACGACAAAGTAGTTAAAGAGGATTGTAAATTACAGTCTTACGTTATATATATACCCCTTTTAGTAATATTCACCTATACAGTAGACATTTTTTAATTTTTTTGATCAATATTTTTTAAAAATATTTATTACTTTAATTAAAATATCGGACCGTGATTACATTTGGTACATTTTATTTATTTTTTATGGTTTCATTTCAATATTTCATGCTAAAAAAGCAAATAAATTTTAGTATTGCCGAAAGCAATATCGATCTGTCCGTCTACTTTTGTAAGCAATAATAATAATAAAACTCAATTCCGAGATGTGTAAATATTTTTTTTTGTAGAACGAAAAACGTCAATAGAGTTCGAATAATTTTGCTATCAAATATTTATTTATGGTTTTAATCATTTAAAGAATAATGTATAAGAAGACTAATTTCATAATAAAAGATAAAGTACTATTAATATATCCAGTTGGTTTTAGTACGAAAATGAAAAAGATTTCTATTAATAAAAACGAAAATGTTGTTAAATATTAATTGAAAATTATAAATTTTGAAACTTGAATTCAATTACTAATAATTGAATGAAGATATAATTTCAAAGAAGAAACATTAATTAATCTAATCTCAGACAAGAATATGCATATTACAAATAATGTCTCAGAATAATGTATGTGTTATACGTACGTCTTAAGAATATACGTTTATCCAATTTAGATAAAATTTATAACGGGCCATTAACAAATTGGAAGCTATTTGCGTCACTTGGCTTGAATTATCGAGCTGAGAATCAAATTAATTATTATATATTACGAACGTATAATATAAAAGAGATATATTAAATCATTTTATATAGAAAATTAAATTTACATAAATAAATAATATGAATCCGTTATCGTAACGAAGTCGAGAACGAAATCTCATCACTCAAGTTTCAATCTCGATTAAAAGTCATCAGTTAAACATGTATTTGCTAGTTATTATTGAAAATTGAAATCACCACGAATTACAATCAATCATATTTCTTTTTTATATTTGTTGTGTGTCCGTTTTATACTTAATTAGTTTGTAGTCAATATTTACTTTCCTCATCCTGTATTAATTGAAAAGTTTTCGTTTAATATTTATAGGTTTTTATATTGAACATTTTGAAATCCAATATTATTTATTTGTGTTTTCATAATACCTCACAACCATAAAATGATTAAGGTTTTGTTTCTGTTTTTTTCAAAAGAGGTTAAAAAATCGTTTCGATCCCTTTATGATTTTTAACTCTTACAATAAGATTTACTTTTAAATACTTAATTTATTCGTTTAGTTTTTTAGATAAAAATTAGTGTATCATAATATAAAAAATGTTATTTAACAATATTAATATTCTTTTCTTATAGAGAAGTTTACTTTTATATCTCTTTTGTTGGTTACTTTTCTATCTTTAATATATTTTTTTTTGTAAATAAAATATACACGAATGAATTGAAAGATTACATTTATTTAAAGATTATATCTTTTATAATAAAACACGGTTTAAATTCGACATACTTATTTTTTCTATAAGAAAATTTGTAACTTCATATAAAATTATTAAAAAAATACGTTTTTCATTTCGAAATGTATTGTTATCCATATTAATTTTGTCTTGTATTATCCTACACTACATTATACAATGAGTGGAAGCAACCTTGAAACAATATTTGAATTGTAAGCTGAAAACGTGCCCGTGGTATTGTTGTACTGTTTACCGTAGAATAGAGATCATATCTCATTGAATATATATATATTATATTTGTAACTAACATTCAGGTTAGTAATTCAATGCATATCTATATAATACGCACGTGTCGGCATACAATTCTACTAATTAACAAATGCTGCTTAAGGAAAATGCAGTATTTTACTTGAAAAAACAAGTATCATACTATTCATATTTTCGTACAAAATAAGAAATAATACTGATAATGAATGATAATTAAAAAATCACAAGATATTCACAGTTACAAATATCAATTGTTTAAAAAAAGATTATATATATATATATATATATATATATATATATGTATATATATATTTGAAACTACAAAGAAAAGCATCCAGAGATATATGTCAAGAAT
>CM068313.1:32752495-32812495 GCA_034766995.1 Acanthacorydalis orientalis | reverse complement strand
ATTTCTACTCGTTGAAGACTTTGAACGAGTCTTCATTTTTAGAGTTAATAATTTAAACACAGTTAAACAGTTTGGACACACAATGCATATGTATGTTTGAAAAGATAATGTGAATTACCCGTTTATATATAAAATATTCTAATATTGATACATACTTACTACTATAGATTATTAATTTAAAAGTTTAAGAAAAGTGGCACTGAAATCCATAATTGTCTCGAGAGTCGCACAGAGTATCTTTGGAAGCCGTATGTAGCTCGAAAGCTATAGTTTTCCCACCGTATATATATATATATATATATATATATATGTCATATTTTTCAAATAAATAACAGCCATGAACGGGTGACTAACAGAAAATTCTTTATTAATGAAAAAAATAAGAAAAAGTATGCATATTTAGAATGGATTAAAATATAAAATGTATAATCCACAAAAAGTTATATTCTGAATTATGAACAAAGTAATATTTGACGATGACAGCAAATGTAATACCTGTGTTTCAGACAGAAAATCTATATTTTGGGATGAGAAAAATATAAAATTATTTTCAAAAATTTGTTGAAAACGGTGTTGGTTTCGTAAATGTATCGGAACGCATGGAATTACACGCATAGAAAATATTCACATTATTAAACGATTTTTTTGTTTGTAGATTTATTGAAAATCAGATTTCACAATAGTACCGAAATTTGGAAAGTGGGGGAAAGTTTCCCTTCTAAGAAAATAATGATGTGCTGTATTCATCAAAATACGAATAGTTGATTACTGAATAACACTTGAAAGGCATTATAACAACTCTGTTTATTAATATTAACTTATTAATAGCACTTGTGAGATATTTTGAATAAAAGAAGTAGAAAATTTTAAATTTCTAGGAAGTACACTAATAACCATCAATATAAAATATTGGGAAAATATAATGCTTCAAATAGCGAGGCCGATAAATATAAAATTAAAATTAATTATTAAATTTGAAGGATAAATTATTTAAATTGATTTAACATTTTTTGCTCCTAAATATGAAATATGAATTAAAATATAAAAGACTATTTTTATATACAAATTAAATAAAAATATTACAATGTTTTAATATTTAGTAATCTCGTTATTCGTACACACAATGAGTAATAAATATATAATGATATGAAAACGAAAAAAATACAATGCAAGATATAAATATGATTTCATCGAACGTTACCATTCATTGTATATTTATTCAACGAAAATTATTCTGTGAATTCTCCTACTTACTAGCAAATAATTATTGTTAGTTGCATGCTTTTATATTAAACATAGCGATGATTACAATATATTTGTTTGCTAATATATCCTTAGGGATGTTTTTATTATAACTAGAATGTAAATGCCTTCTCACTTTTTTTTAAATGTACCTTTAATTTTATAATTTCCCTGGAGATATTTATACCGTTGTCAGAGTTTTTCTACTTTAATACATATTTGCATTGTGTATAAACATATGTACATATAACACATAAGCACGCACACACACACACTATATATATATATATACATATGTATATATATATACATATATATATATATATATATATATATATAATGTAAAGTGAAT
This sequence comes from Acanthacorydalis orientalis, assembly GCA_034766995.1. Classification (NCBI taxonomy): domain Eukaryota; kingdom Metazoa; phylum Arthropoda; class Insecta; order Megaloptera; family Corydalidae; genus Acanthacorydalis; species Acanthacorydalis orientalis. Next base: position 32,810,901 of record CM068313.1, on the reverse strand, counting down.
TGTTTATTTATTAAATTTAAATTTACACTCTCGTTTCGCCGTTATATTATTTTTTTTACATTATGTTAATAATAGAAGAAAGTAATTGTCGCATCTCATATATCTTGTTATAACATTATACGTTTTACAGATGGCCTCAAGGCGATTCTATGTACGCAATTAAGCACGACTTCGCATCACATCGACGCTGTAATCAATCAACATGACAAATTGTTATTTTCTAAAAAAAGTATTAAGAAACATATAACTTCATTTCATGTGCTTTTTTATTCAAAATAAAAACGTCTATAAAATTTATTATGCGTTTTATAACATTCCACAAATTAATTTCATTATAAAATAATTAAGTATAACACAATATTGAAATTATATATATAATGTTTTTCAATTATCGTTTAAACGTGTTAACAAACTGACAATTTCTCATAATTTATTTCATGAATTTCACAGCTTATTTTTTAATGTATATCACAGTAAAATATCTTAATATTTTTTATTTTTATTGTTTTTATAGTAAATATTTAAATTCGACACATTTTCATTAAATTAACTATGAATTTAAAGTTAACATTTTTTTAGGAATTATATTTCGATTTACAGAATAATAAAATAGCTAATAAAGTCAACAATATTTTTTTAGAAAACTCGTCACTTTTACAATTTATTTATGACATTAATATTTGCTAATTTGATTAACCTTTTTCAATATTATATACATAATGCACTAATAATAAATTTATAAGTTAATTCAGATTTAAATAAATACTAAACTGATTTCACGTTTAAGTTAATCGTCGTTTCTTTGAATTCAATATGATTTTCATGTATTTTCAATAATTTCAGTTTCAATTTTTCTTTTTCTAATAAGTTTTTTTTATATCAGCGTGATTTTTTCAAACATTCATTAATTGTAATATCGGTTGTTAAAATTATATAAATTTTATATTACATTTTCGAATTGATCATTTAATTTTTGACATTTACATGTTAAATTTATTATTTTTTACACACTTTTCATAATTATAAAATATCACGAAATAAATTAGTTCAAAAATATGGTATTAGTTGTCATAAAATAATCAATACAGTATACGATACGTTTCTTTTAATATTAGTTACTGCGTACGGTTCATTATCTTCAAGTCTATTCAGTTTTTCCTTACAAAGATTACCTTCGCTTTCTCTACTATAATGCAATATATTTTACTTTATTTGATAATGTACACATACATAAAAATATACTTTTATATTTCATAAATAAATAAATACTTGTATATATAAATTTTAAATTAATGCTTATATATATATATATATATATATTATATATATATATATTATATATATATATATATATATATATTATATATATATATATATATATATATATATACGAGATACGGATAAAAACTGTGAAAGCGAAATATAAAATATAATTTTGATCTAATTTGACATTTAATTTCATTTTGAAATGAAAAAGAACATTTATTATTCAATACTTTTTAGTGTGGGAAGAAAATAAATACTTTAGGTATAATTAGAAAATGTCTCCTAATGTAACTATTATATATAAAATAAATTTTGCTGAATATGGTTAGTTTATACATATATGAACGTTAATAATCTCAACTCAATCGGAATGAAAAAGTTCAGATTTATAAAAAAATATATATAAATTGTTCCTGAATTTATTCACTGAACATATTTAAATTTTTAAGATCGACAATTTAATTTAGAATGATATAAATACATAATATGAAAGAGACGATTTCTAAAAGAAATTAATACAGATCACAAGCAAAAGTTAACTGAGTAAATTAATTTTAAATCAAACAAATCTATTGTGTTAATTATCTGGTCGGAGAAAAGTTAATATTGGGTTGGAACAAAAAGTTCGTAGTGTTTTCCAATAGATATCATTAATTGCAGCTCGATTACATGACATGACACTATATGTATTATTTTGACAGGTGATATGTCAACGTTTCTTTCTCTACAATTTTTGTGCAATTTTGTGAATTTTAAGTCTGTTAAATTTAAAACTGAAAATGGAGGAATACAAGGTAAATTTTCATCATTTGATACTGTTTTATTTCCAAAGAGGAAAAAGCGCTGCAGTAATAGTAAAAAAGATATCCACCGTTACTAACATTACCAATGAATAAACTTGAACACTATCAAATATATATTTTTTATATACAAATTATTTTTATTTATAAAACACATCATTAATAAAATTATTATCGCCGACATTAACAGTAACATCTAAATATATATATATATATATATATATATATATATATATATATATATATATATTTATGTACTTCATATATTAGCATTGATAGTATTGCCTCGTTCTATTAAAGCAACTATAAATAATAAATTTATTGTTTCGTCGACAATAAGGCGTTTTGATAAAGAAACCGTTAATTAATACATTTCTGTCTGGTATTATTCAAATACAGCCCGAGTAAAATTTAATAATAGCTGTATGAGAACATAAATGAAAGTGATTAATATTAAGCCACTATAATTTTAGATGTTACAATATCTGGTCGTATTACATCTGACTAGTTAGGGTATGTATACATTTGACAGAGAATATCGTCGACACTTGTAAAGACAATATTATATTCACAAATCATTATATATATATATATATATATATATATATATATATATATATACCAAATGTTGACATCTTCGCATCTTAATTGTATCACGGCTGTTATTTGAGTGTAATAACTTTATATTTGTACAACATCGTGTCGCTTCATGCTAACAAGCCTCTTGTTGCTTTCAGTAATTATAGTTTGAAGCATGTTTCAAGTTTTCGGTATATGTATTATATAAATACATAGAAAATATATATGTGTGTAAAAGCAAATACTTTATTAGCGAGTTGACATGTTCGTTGCAAATGGATTTGTTTTTTGATTCTTGGAATTGTTAAGATCAGTGTTGGTTAAATAAATATGATATCATTTTGCTAGAAGTAAACATTCATAATAAGAGTTATTCATCATAAACGATGAAATTAAAAACAAATTTGTTTTATACATTATATATAGAAGTTGTATGATGAAATCTGTTTTTATTGTTCACAAGTAAATACGGATGTATATGAAATATTTCTCAGTTTTCCAAGGTGGATGAACTCTTTCATATTCATATGTATATATTTCTGTGTGTGGATGTTTATGAGTGTAATCAAATTTTATTAATTCAATTTTAGAATCGTAAAATGTTTGATAATAATGTATTACCACGTATCACACTTCTTTGAATGTTTGTTTTGAAAATCATTGAAGACAATCCAATAAAAATATTTTAACAATTGAATATAGTAACAAATATCAGATTTGTTATACTGTAAATAACAAATGTGAAAGTGGTGATATTTTCAAATAAATTTTATATATATTTCGATTATCATAGTAATGTTTTTTAGAGCTAAAATATATCAATATCAATTGAAATAAAAAAGAAGTATTTTAGAAAAAATATGTAATTATTTGAAAAAATTCTTATGATTAAAACACGATTTTTTTATACTCGAGGTAAAATCAAATATAACCTAAAAATATTCAAGCAAGAATAGTAAAAAATAATGACTTGTTTAAGAAAAATAAAGTCGAAAATATATAAAGAAAATTAAAATTCAATAGTAATTTCAGATAATTAAACATGATATATATATATATATATACATACATATTATTGTAAAATATTATCAAGACTTGGTCTAAAACTTTTTTGAATTTCGAAATAGTTATTACTTGTACCGTGACAGGGTTTTTAAAATTGTATACAACAAATGTGTGCATTTACATTTCTCTAGAGATCAGGGATTATTTGTCGAGGGTTTTCTGAGACAATTTGTATTTTTAAAAATATCTCATATGTATATATAATATAATATATAACAACCTTTATTTAAATTCAAATCCGTATCTATAAAATACATATGATTTATATTTACATATATGGCGGAAGCGCTGGAAATCTCTCAACAGTCTGCGAATGAAATAATATTCATTAAAGTAAATATGAATGAAAAAGAAAACCAAGTCGATTGGATAATAATAACGTCTATATATATATATACATATATAAATATATATATATATATATATATATAATGTTAAAATTCCTAATCATAATTATAACACATAAGTTATATTTACATTAAGATATTTTTAATTTCTTGTAAAGTATCAAAGAAAATTAAATATTATTAAACAATTTGTTAAAATTTATTTGTACTATTTAAATTTTATTACAGTTGTAAAAAAAATGATTGGCACAAATTTTTTTTTTAATAAAAAACGTGCACAACAGGATAAAATATAGTATGACTTATTTATTTCATATACGAAAAATAAACCTTTAATACTAAGTCTAATATATAAAACAATGTTTATTTGAGTAAACATAAACATTGCCTTGAATATTTGTTTTGATTAAAATAAAAATAATTCAATTATTGATAATATTGATTTTATGAAATACTTCTTTAAAAAGTTAGATCAAATAATAAAATTTGAATGAAGTATGTCATTAAGCATGGGAAAGTACATACCTAGCCAAGTATTTTAATTAATATTTTCGAATAAGCACATTTAAAATTTAAATGATATTAATATTTTATTAATTAGATATTTCGAATAAATTAAATTGCGTTAAGAAAATTTCTTTATATCAATTACATCTATTAAGAGAAAATTCAGACATGAACACTTTTACATGTGGAAAATACTCGTAATAATGATGTTTTCAACCTTATATATATATATATACTAACATTTTTTACATGCTATCACGTTGTTTAACATTTTTTTTGTTTCAGAATATTGCAATTCTTGTGATATTACTATACAGCTGGAGAATAAGTGTCAACATGAAAAAATATGGAGATTTACAAGATGTTTATTATGGTAAGTTGATAACGTGTATTTTTTATTTATTTTGTACAGGACTAACAAATATAGACATTTAATTTTGAAAGCTTTTGTGTACATATATATATATATATATATATATATATATATATATATATATATATATAATATTATATGTCACATGTAATTAGGATGGTAGAAAAATAATTGCGGTTTATTATTTTCAAATTCATATCCATTTTTTGATTTAAGTAGTTCGGAATTGTTGGATAACTAACGCCTAACTTTTGTGCAAGCTTTAGAATTGTTGTATGTGATTCTGATTTAACTAACAAGTCAGTTGGTCATTATGAATGGAAGAAGGACGCCCACACCCTTCTTCATCTTTCCCATCGGATCTCGTCCCCAGCATGAAATTTGTCGCACCACCATTGCACTGTACGTTTCTTAACATTACTCACACCATCTTCTAGATTATGAGCAATTCCTGCTATTTTATTACCCGTTTTGAACTCGTACAAAAAATTACTCTTATTTACTTCATTTCCATCCTTAATTCAATAGACCGATTTGAAGAAAAATTAGTAATAAAACCAAAGTCCATATTATCGAAACACAAAACTGAAAATGAACTTTAAAATGATATTAACATGAACACTGTGAAATGATACTGGTACTTTCATCGAAGAAAATTGAAAAAAGGTTGGAATTCAAAAAATAAGTACTGCAATTATTTTCCTAATAACTTAATACTAGAATATTCGTTTACTTGAAAACGTTAAGAAAAAATAAGATAGATTTTTTATTTTCATTATTCATATAACGATATGTATGTTGATATATACATATATATATATATATATCAACTAATATTTTGAAAATACATGAAACGTACAAGAACATATACTGAAAAAAATGAAATTGTTGCCCTGATTTGTGAAAAAATGATACATAATATTAATAAATGAATTTCGCTACTTTTCAGGATTTTCCTCTCTTAAGAGAAAAATTAACTGATTAGCAACGACATAAAATTAAGATTGGTCACTTTATACATATGATTCCATTTATTATACTGCCACTTATATGTATTATATATAGAGAGAGAGAGACAAAAAGATATATATATATATATATATATATATATATATATATATATATATATATATATATAGATAGATATATTATTGAAAGATTTTCAATAATTGTTCCGATTACAATAGTTGAAAATGTACGTCAATTTTAATTAGTTAGTAATACAGAATTATTACTGTATATATGTATGTATATATATGTATATATATATATATATATATGTATATATATATATATATATATATTGGTTTGTAATGTGTATATATGTATGTGTGAGTGAATGTTTGTTTGGTTGTATTAACCTCTATTTAAAAATGTTAAAACCTCATTAATCTTATTGAGAAAACAGAAAAACTCTTCCATAGAATATGTAATTTGTTCTTATCTTAATAAAGTTTTGAATTTAACCAAAAGTCACATTTAATTGATAATTTGTCTTAGATTCAATTATCGCTATATAAGTGCAAATGATTAAATAACATTACCTAAGATTAGTAGTTAGGTTGCTAAATCTATATTCTAAACTAAACCTCAATCAAAAGGTTGACAGACCGGATTTCATTTGAGTATAAACGATATGCTCACACCGGCGATAATTAGTCATCAGAATCTTAATTGGAATAGATTATAGTACAAGTAGGTGAAATTGATATTTGCCTAAGAGAAAATGTATAATCGCATCGCTGCGATAATATTTACTTTATGTATATATATATATATATAAGTGAGATGAAAGGAATAAAAAATAGGCAATGCTTTTTATTTAATTTTTAATCACAAGTTGTTTTTTTTTGAAATCGTTCATTTGTATATTTAAAAATGAAATAGATTTTATATTTGTTTTATTCAATTTCTTTAAATGAAAACATTGAAATTACTTCTGAGAAAATGTAAAAACAATGTATTTAATAATTTAATGTTATTATTAATACATTCGCGAAGGAGAATAAGGAAAATACACATTTCATTTTAATGTCAGGCGAAAAAAAACGATCAATAGTATATTTAAATTGAAAAATTAAAAAATAGATGACAAACTATATCTGAAGTCAGATCCACGTAGTAAATTTATTTTAATAAAAGCACGATGATTGGACAAACGTAAATTTACCACATTTTAAGTGTATTCGTTGTTTGTTTCAAAGTATTAAGTAAACATCTAGTAGAAATCGAATGCTAACAAAATCATTCATTTTAAATATTCGACGAGTGACTATTGTTCTCTACAATTAAACAAATTAATATTCTAGTAACAAACTTTTGATTGAATTATTTCACTGCAATAAAGTTTGTCGTGTTGTAACGAAATTAATTAAACAAACGTATTTTAATGTCTAGATTCGTAATTTGTAACTGTCAGTATCAGAACTGATTTCTTTGTACGCGTGCATTAGTTTTATGTTCATCTTTTTCTCATTCGACTGAAAATTCTCAGTACTCTGCATACAGAAGTTTCGATGAATGTGAAGAAAACGTAATTTTCTTAATTAAGCGAGTATTTTCTTTAGAACAATGTGCAAAAATTGCGTATTTTATATTTGCGCTTGAGATGATTCTTTCAAAGTTAACTTTTTGATTCTTTACTCTTTTATACAATTTGTTACTTTATCATTTTCTTGTAGTTATTTGAATACTAGTCTCAATAGACGCGAATGTTTTACATTTATTAGATTTCTTTCTTGAGAATCGAGAATTATATTCTTATTACAACTTGTCGGACAGCTATTTAAAACTATGTTGCACACATTTAATTATTTAACTTAATTTCGTTCTTAATATAAGTTTTAACGATTATATTATATATATATATATATATATATATATATATATATTTATTGGGTGTTGGAATTAATTCGTAGCGTTTTACAAGAGATGGCGTAGGTAGTACATTCTTCCATTGTACCCTTTAACCAAATATTCCCCGTAAAACAGCTGTCCTTAGGCGTCAGTTTCAGTATATGTCATTTGGTTGAAGCATAAATAACAACACTGTACTTTATCGAATTTGTCGAATTTCGTGCCGGATAAATTGTTTTTGCGGGGAGTTTTACTTCATTACTTTAACATGAAAAAAAGTGTTAGCGAAAGTCATCGTATTTTAGTGGAAGTTTATGGTGACCATACTCTAGCTGAGCAAACGTGTCGGAAGTGATTTGCACGTTTTAAAAGTGGTGATTTCGACTTGGAAAACAAGGAACAACCTGGACCGCCGAAAAAGTTCGACGATGAAGAATTGGAGGCATTGCTTAATGAAGACCCATGTCAAACACTTCAAGAATTGTCTGAATCGTTGGAAGTTGACTTGTCAACGGTAGGAAAACGCCTTAAAGCCATAGGAATGATCCAAAAGCAAGGAAATTGGGTCTCATACGAATTGAAACCGAGGGACGTTTAAAGGCATTTTTCTACCTGTGAACTGCTGCTTCAACGGGAGAAAAGGAAGAGATTTTTGCATCGGATTGTCACGGATGATAAATAGTTGATCAATTACGACAATCCCAAGCGCAGAAAGTCATGGGTTAAGCCCGATCAATTATCAACACCAGCGACAAAGCCAAATATCCATGGATCCAAGCTTGTGCACTGTATTTGGTGGGATCATAAGGGTGTGATCTACTATGAGCTGCTCAAACCGAATGAAACCATCACTGGGGATCGCTACCGACTACAATTGATGCGCTTGAGCCGTGCATTGAAGGAAAAACAGCCGGAATACTTTGAAAGACACGACAAAATGATTTTGCAGCACGACAATGCTCGTCCGCATGTTGCAAAATCGGTCAAAACATACTTGGAAACGCTCAAATGGGAAGTCCTACCACACCGGCCGTATTCTCAAGATATTTCTCATTCTGATTACCACTTGTTTCGATCGATGAGTCATGGCCTGTCTGGGCAGAAGATCACTTCTTATGAAGATTACAAAAAATGGGTCGATTCGTGGATTGCATCTAAAGGCGAAGCGTTCTTCCGACGTGGTATTCGTCTCCTGCCCGAAAGATGGAAAAAAGTAGTTGCTAACGATGGAGAATACTTTGAATGATATGTTTTTTCAATTTCATTTAAAATAAATTATCTTTTTTCATGAAGAAAACGCTATGAATTAATTCCAACACCCAATATATATATATATATATATATATATATATATATATATATATATATATTTATGTTTACGTATGTTTATCTCCAGCAAACATCATATTTTTATGAAATATGGACGACTAAAAAATTTGAATTCTGTGTAAAATGTGAATATTTTTTATACGAGACATCAACAGACACTAAAAAAATTAACTGTATGTATAGAGATAAGAATCTTATAGTTTGATTAACGGAAGAGATGATAGTTCTTTGAGTTGAATTTCTACACTCAAGAAAATATTTTGATATCATGTTGAGCTTGTTTGAAGTTAAATGAGTGTTTGATTATATCTTCGAGTATGCATTTTGTTTTAATATTTCTCTTTGGATGCTCAGCTTTATGTAAGTCCTGTGTTCATTACTTTTAGTATATGTATGTATGTATGTATATATATATATATATATATAGAGAGAGAGAGAGAGATGGAGAGATATTGAAAATAGATAAGAGAGGAAAATAAATAAATATTACACCTAGAGTACATAAATAAACTATTTGTATTGATCTGAATATTTAAAACTGATATGCCTTAAATATGTTAATGAAATATTTATAATTACATTATTTTTCTTCTACAAGCACAAACACACGTGCGCGCTCTTACGCACACACAGATATGTACATATATATATATATATATATATATATATATATATATATATATGTATATGTATGTATGTATGTATTTGTGTATGATCACATCCTCCAAATAATTGATTTGAATTATTAGAATGAGAAATGATAATATTACAATAAATTATTCAGAATGTATTTTGATCACAAACGTTCAAAATACAATTTTAAATTTATAAAACTTACTGTGTATTCTTTGAAATGTACTCTCAATCGTATTACCATACAGACCTTCATATATTTATTCTTCGTTTATACATTGACGAATTACATTTACGTCTATCTATTCAAATGTATTTGTTGAATCCTCTTATATATCTAACCGACTTGTGATTGATGCCAGTATAAGACGTATGCGATTTTTATACAGGTGTTCGCTAGAGACGACTTTATTATTGAATCGTGTATATTTTCGATAAAATTACTTATTAATATATTTAAAAATGAAAATAGGACTCAATATATTAACATATTTTAGAAATATATAATAATGGAGATTTTTATTAAATATAACTATTAAATAATTTCATTTTATTTCTTTTTAGCGAAAAGTGTAAAAAAATATTATTTATTGAGTTTTTGTATATTTTATTCTGTTCATACCATTACATAATCTTTTAATATTTTGAACTATTAATTAAGTGTAATCTTCTGAGAAGATTAATTTGTGTCGATATAAAAAAAATGAATTTCTAATTTATTGTAAAGTTGAAGACCTTCTTGAAGTTTGTTTACAGTAAGGAGGACAGATTCTTCTTCCGCTTCACTATTGTTTTATGGATCTTCGACGATATCCAAACTTATACAAATAATATCATCATCACTTAAGGCATTGTCCACAAGTAATTCGCCAACATCATTCTGGTTAAAGGTATCAAAACCGTCTCAACCAATTTCATGTGCCAAAATAATGATTCTAGCTGATAATGTCGATTCTTGAATGGCTTCACTGTTTGCAACACATCCAGACTGAACTGCTTTCCAGCAGACATTTAAATTTTGCGATCTTATTTCAGCGATATCAAATACAACATGACTTAAACAGTTCAAAACATATTTTTTTCCAAATGTCAGTTCCTTTAATGAGATATTTTCAGTTTATCGAATATAAATTGATAAGTACACCTAACGTAATATTTTTTAAAATTATAAATTATGCCTTGATCTAATGGCTGAGTAATGATTATTGTATTGGGTGGGAAAAACACTACCTGCACATTTGAATGTTATAAACGCGGATGACCCATTGTCGATAATTAATAAAGCTTTAAAATCAGGAGGTTTCTACTCCATATAATTTGTATGAAATATGCACCGCATAACTTTAAAATCGCATTAAAAAGATACACAGAAAAAAATCTACTGTATATATATATATATTAATAATTGATTCTGAAATTAAATGAAACGTAATTAAAAGATTTATTGTGATAATAAATATAGAATATTTTTTTAAATTTTAATCGTAGAAACATTCACAAATTCTATAATTGTTTGTATAAAAAAACATGCTACAAGACACTTTTTTAATCATTTACAAAGTTTCATAATAAATAAAAGCAACACAAAAAATATCTATCTAAAAATAAATCCACCTCACTAGTCTCTTACGTTGTAATATACAAAGACGTGCTTTCTCTACAGATCGTCATAATTTCACTTCAATTACTTCTATTTGTCTGAAATGAGAATTCACACCCACATACCACCAAGAATTTAACTAAACTTGAACAGCATTCTTTGATTAAATGTGTTGAAATTGAATAAAGAATATTGAAAGTATCCACCGTTCAGTGTGAATATTTTATTTTTATAAAATTTTTGAATAAAAATCTACCAGTGACGACAAAAATCATTAGATACGATTGAAGAACAAATTATTTCTATTATATTCAACGAAAAATATATTACTTTACTTTTTGAAATAATAAATATAACAAAGTTCTTGTTTTCCTTTATTAAATTTATCTGTTAGTTCTATAAATTTAAATTCAAGTATGAAATTATAGTAGTAAAAGTAAGTAAATTAACACATTTATTGATTATGCTGATTGGAAAATATTTTGTTAATTTTAAATTTAAAAATTAAATATGCTAAAAAAGTAATATAAACTAATACATTTCCAGAACGCGAACAAAAACGAATGCATTTAGAAACGAATTTAAAAGTTCAATAAGTAAATATTTAGAATCTTGTTTATAAGTAGCAGTAAAACTTTCCTGTTTTAAAAATATTTGAGATAGACTTTTTGTTTCTCGTAAAATTTATAACGATCAGCGACAAAGTCATAAAGTATTGACATCATACCACTAAAGATACGACTTTTGCCGCAAGTATCATTAAAATGGAATTGTTGTCTATCTTTACAACGTCTTGTAATCAATGTGAAATTTAATTTAGTTACATTGTTTACTTACTGAATTTTGTAGGTAGTCTTTTTAATGAACCTATTAACAATTTGTGGATTGAAAAAAGAAAATAATTTTTCAGGAAAATTTGAATTAAAATCAACAAAATATTTTTTATTTTACAATAAAATATTAATAATACCTATTTAAACGTAACAATGTTCAAATTACATTTACGATTCAAATAAATAAGATAATTATTATGAACAAAACGTATATTAATTTGAAAAAAAATCATAAAATACACATTTAAAGAATTGGCAGCGGTATAAATGAATTGAAAAGAATTGCATGAATCGATAAAAATATTTTTATTTGGAACAAATATATTGAAAAAGCCCTAACTTGTAATGAAATATTCAATATTAACAAGTAATCAAGCGTAATTTTAAAGTTAAAGATTGTGTTATATTTTTTAAGTATATTTACTTATATAATGAATGAGTTTTTAAACGAGTTTCAAAAACTTAATATACTTATTTATAATTGCGATCGTGCCATTTTTTATTATTCAAAAGTATAATTTTAAAGATTATTTTTGAAATAAATAATAGTTATAATGTCAGCATGGGTATAAATGTGATACAATAACTATTTGATATTCAGTTCCGTGCAATACACTAAGAATTATTGGGAACGATTAAACATGCTAAAAGGCTGTATTAATAAATACAATAAAAGTAATCCTCCTATTAACACGATTTTACGTTCCGCCAGATTGTTCAGTATTTATTTTGACATGTCATTATTCATACTCATTGTTTGTCATTTCTATAATATGAAGGTTTCTAAAATCGCTGAATTAGTTTATATCCCTATAATGGCCATGAATCATTTATTTATAAAATGGTAAGTGAAACTTTGTCACACGCTTTTGATAAATCTATAAATAATACAGCTATTATCCCCGCTTTATCCAGAATATCCGATAAATTCCGATTTAAAATGGCAACATGATTTACATGTCTATTCACACTGTTTATATGATACTATACTCTCATGTAAATCTCAACTGGATGAAATTGCTTTCTATATAAAATATTGTTCGGGTGGATCTTCTATTGAACTCAATCATATGTAGTATTATTTCATATCTTATTGTATGTTACAAGAGGATCGTTGATATACTAAATAAATATTTAGTATATTTATATGCTTGTTTTATTATTTTAATTAAAACTTGTTTCTTCATTCAAATACTGTTGAAATGTTTAAACAAACTATCAGATACTATTCTGTCTGTCTATCTCTCTATGGATAAAATTATATAATATCTATATATAAATAGATAACATATTTACTCACATTTTTATAAATCTTATTTTAATGAGATGTTGGCATACGAATTGATTGAAATTCGATACGACCAAAAAATAATATTCATTTTTCAGCTTAACATTTGTGTAAGCTTAACAAAAAAAAGAATATTTATACATTGCTAAATATTATAATTCAATACTAATAACCAAAATTAATAAAGAATAATTAAATAACAAATTGAACAATAATTCAATAGTCGTGTAGAGTATGAAACTTTTAGAAACATTCTGATAAATATAGATACTGCCAACATTTTTTACATTGCCTAGTCGTTTCGCTTCTTATATCATTTTTTGAGTACACGTGACATCTCTTTGCAGGATGTTGCTTTTTATCAGTGGAAGTTATATGTTCAGAAAAATGTGCCAAATTTTTTGCTTGTAACCGAAAAACACCTTCACTTGAACTTAAATCTTCCGTACAATCAGCCATACGAATTTGTTGAATGATATCGATCTTACTGTTTTCACTCGAATAGCCCATTTGACTTTCATTCTCATTTTCATACAAATTCAAAACAGACAGCTGCTGGGTTCATTTAGTTGGTTCACACTTTAACACTATATATATATATATATATATATATATATATATATATATATATGTATATGTATATATATAATTATTTCTTTCTAACATTTGCTTTGTAGTTGCACTAAAGCGAATTAAATTTGCGTGCGTCACAGACACGTCAATGTTTACAATGACATAAGAAACACATGATGTATCAGAGACGTATTTGTATCTCATGGATCAATTACTTGTTTTTTTCTATATAACATAATTTTAATGATATTGTTAATAACATTTATATGGTATAAAAGTAACGTAAAATATTTTCGAAATGAAAACTCAAATTCCAATCAATTTAATACTTTAATATCCAATTCATCGATTTAGATTAAAAGACGTTAAAAATATTTAAAATACATAATGTGAATTTTTTGTGTTGTTTAGTCTGTTTTTAAATCAAACGATTTCATAAAATTTGCTTTAGACGTTAATTGCCCACATTTCAGTTTTATTTCTCGTGGAAATATGATAGTAAAAACGACAGATTGTATATAGAAGATCATAAAGAGGGTTTACTTGTATATTATTTATTTACGTGTGCCAGTGTGATGCTTGTAATAAATAATGTATTAGAGTTCTAATAATCACATTATGACATTAAAAATTATATTCGTTCGCAATAAAAGAAAAAAAAGTAGTGAAATTATAATTATCATCCAAAAGTGATAATTTTATCTTATTTCTTTCAATACTATATATATATATATATATATATATATATATATATATTGTAGTAATTCCGATTTCAATCATTTAAATTAACTTGAATGAATTAAAATATGTTTTTATATCTGTCCTTTTTATTTATGAAAATATCGTATACTTGTAGTGCAATATGTGTATACTAAATAAATGTAAGTTAAATATTAAATATTTTTTTTGTAAATGCTGTCTTTAATTCTTAATGTGAAGTAGATAATTGTTTAAAATGTGCAAATATTTTAAAAGTTATTTAAATAGGAGAATAAGATTTTGAAACGGATAAATTTACAAAATAATTAGTCACAATATGTTCTGATAGTGTGGATAAATTCTCTTTTACAGATTAATTTCTTTTTCATACCACAAACAATACAAAAAACAAACTACACCACGCCAAGGTAAAAAAAAGTAATCACTCTGAGGATAATGAAATTGCCATCGAAATGTAAACAAGCAATAATCAAAAAGGATCAATAATAGTTTATTAAAACAAAATGTATGGTTTGTGAGGTGAAAAGAGTTCATTTGTGAAAATAATTAGTCTTTAAGAACAATATTTCCCAATCTATGTTAAACGAACGTTTTTTTTGCCGAAAAACAGAGCAGCTTTTACGGACGAGGAATCCAGCATCTGCATAAACGTTGGAAAATGATTGCAAAAAACGATGGTGAATACATAATTGATTAATAAAAGCGTTTTCGGCGAAAAATAATCGCTCGAGTTTCAATTTCAAATCGTATATGAAGTTTTACACTGATCCAATATATATATATATATATATATATATATATATATATATACGAATACATTATTTATAGAAAGAAGAAAATTATTAGTATGTCCAAGTTAATTGTAAAAAAATCTTTAGTTTCAACATAGTTAGTCGGGAATGATATTTATTCTGTTGATTCCATATTTGAATTCATCTTTTATACGACCTGTTTTGACTTCCATTATCAACAGATATTTAATGTATTTTAAACGAGGCTTTAAAAATTCTAATTATACAATTCTTATTAAGTTTTAAAGAATTTATTAAAAATATTATTATCTAACGACGTAACAATAAAATACGTTCCTCATTAATTTATAATTTCTTTATTTTAGGTAAATTAGTTACTAAGTACAAAAATATTATCCGACTCTTGCTTGTCTGACAGTTTATGTCTAGATTCTCTCTTCTATATTACATTTATGTGTGCATAATTGTATATGTGAGCCAGGGCGCGTGGGTGGATATATACGTATACGTGAATGATAGATTAAAAAAGGGAAAATATTTCTGTACGGAACTTATATAAACGCCTTATCTGGCACTGGAATAAATGTTTGGCGAATGTGAGAAATAGGTATATGTCAGACGCAGACGGGTTTGTATTGGAAGGTAACGAGACCATCGATCAAGTAAACGCGCGCGTGTAAATGAAGCAGCGGCCATGAATATTCATGTCGGCGCTAACACACCAATCTGAACAGATAAATCACATTTCTCAGCCAGTCAGTCAGTCATCCAGCCAGACAGACGGTAACCAAAGAGAAAGGTACACTTTGGAAAAATGTCAGAATGTTACACATTTCGGTGATTTTTTCCTTATCTCCAATTCTACGGTCAAGTAAATCGTTACGGACAAAGTTCTTTTTAAGGCTCGCCTGTCGTGCGGGTTTCGCATGGATTCAGACACAAGGGTTATTCATATTTAATGAAGTTCGAAAAGGTTTCTTCTGTGTCGCACCACTGCAGTTCGAAAAAAGAAGTGCTGACCTCGATTAGAATGCATTAAATTTAAAATTTTAGTGATCTCTTAAAATAGTCAATAGAGTTACCGATATCTGACCCTTTTTATGATAAATTTTATTTGATATTATGTTTTATTTATTGGTTTGTAATTTTTTCTTCGATTTTGAAATTAAACGATAAATGGATTAATTCAATATTTGAAACAGATATTTTACCCAAAAAAAAACCTACATAAAAATATTAATGTTTGAGATACTGTTTTTATAGTTATATATATATAAATCTTTTGTCTTAACCATTTATCATGCAAATGCAATTATTTAAATGCGGTGAAAATGAATTTGTATTAAATTTAGATTTGAAAATGTTATTCTGTAATTGTTTTTTGCCTACTTGTGCACGTTCTGTGTAATTGTAGTCTTGTGGTAATATAATTCGAAATGTAACAATAATAAATTGATACATTTAAAATTATAATTTAGTTAATAAAACTTCCCTATTACAGCAGACTTAATTAGTAGAACGAGATGTTTATTTCATCGAAATTTCCACAATCGTATGCTTCAAAATATTCATTACTTTTTTGTTACAATTATAAATGTATATATTCTTAATAATTATATATTAAATATACTATATTTATAAATAATTTGTATTAGTTTCGAATTGAAAATTAATTTATATACATTTTTAATAAATCCTATATTATTATTTTAATATATTCAATAAAGTTTCGAATAGTTCTATTATATGAATAAATTCAGTTTTAACTATCTTTTTAAAATTTGTTATTAAATTAGTTAATAAACTTGATTTAAAATTTTGAAGTAAAAAGAAATAATTAAATCGAACTGGACTTTTACATTTAAATATTATTGAAATATCTTAAAATTGGCTTACATTATTTATTTTCATTTTATTAAATTATTATAAAAATTGAAAATTTAGTATATTTTTTGCAATCTCTATTAAAAATACCAAACAAATATTTTTATATGTCTTTAAATATTAGAATAGGAAAAAGTAAAAAATAGAGTTGAGCCACGATAGTTTGATCTATTAACTATACCAATTTTATCGAACCACAGAGGTATAAAAATGTATTTTATTCTATTTAACTAATAATTATTTGTTTTAAAAATTTTTTTTTCTTTTCATGTTTTTAATATATGGACAGGTAAAACAAAAAAGTTTTACCGTACAAAGAAAAAGTTAACAATGAGCACCGTTGATTTTTGTTTAACTTGTGTTAAATATTAATTAACTCAATATATGTGCATTCATAAAATTAATACAAGATATTTTTTTGTTGAAGCTTATGAAGTAGTTTAGAGATTCAAGTAAACATTTTAATGCAATGTCAAACTAATGAACTTATATAAATATATATAATGACTACATTCATTATATATATATATATATATATATATATATATATATATATATATATATATATATATAATGAATGTAGCGTTTAAACTATTGATAAAAAAAAATCAATCTAAAAGTACTACATACTTACAATTATCAATTGGGTAAATTATCTCAACTCGACTGTATATAAAATATCATCAATTGTCTAATTCGTTCTCAAACAAAAACATAGTTATGTGTTATAATTCTAATCAAGTATTTTATACCAAATGATTAATTCAAATATTGAATTCTTACTCACGAATAAGTTATTTATTAAAAAAATATCCTAGTTAGACAACCTAAATTAACCAAGTTTTGGATTATATAAATCCAAATAGTTTAAAACAATATACTGAAAAGCAATTAACAATATTTTTTAATAAAGATAATAAAACGTATTTATTTTTATTTATCAGTAAACTAAGTTTGTATATATTAATACAAACTTAACTTTATACCAAATTCATTTTTGATAAGGAAAAGCTTTACAATAATTTACGGAATTTAATTTAGAAAATTCAAAACTTCATAGCAAATATATGAAACTAAAATCCTATAACAAAGTAAGAAATTTATTTGTCATGAATGGAAGATTTACTGTAATGTCTGTGAAAATTTAAATACTGTTAGAACAAGAGGGAACCTATTTTATCATGAAAACGAGGTACATTGAATATAAAGGAAATTGAACAAATATCTCGTATGTAATACCCGTACTGAATCGTATTTTTTAAAAAAATGTTTTAGAAGAAGAAGAAATAAAAATTTCATCGAATGTTATTTCGAAATTGTTTCTATTTAGATAGAAATTAAATAATAATTTATTTTTTCACTTGTTTGAAAAATAACCACAAATTTAAAATAATGACAACGACAAATAGAAACACCAGTTTTAAAACTTCAAATATTTTATTTTTTTGAATTATATCCTCAATTATTTTTTTATAATATAGTTTCTGTACTTTAGACACAATTTTTTGAGTATTTTTTTCAAATCGTTATTTTAACATAGCTTTTTTTTGAATTTTGTTGTATTCTGTTATTTTATATTACACAGAAATTTTCATTCAATCTTAAACTACTGCATAAATTGTGTATTAATATATATATATATATATATATATATATATATATATATATATATATTGGCTATAATATATTATTAATCAGGGAATATAATTAGTTATTAATTATTGGAAATTATGATTATTAAACTATAGTTTTTGGTTATTTGAAAACGGTAAATTAAGTGTTGAAAGTTAATATTAAAGTAATGAAAATTGTTTTCCCACTTATAACTATATTAATTAAATTTTCTGTCATTATAACTCCTGTTTAATATTACAAAATGATATAGTTGTAAACAACAAATACTGAGTTATGATGGAAATTAAATTTGATAAGTTTTAATCAATATATATATATATATATATATATATATACATATATATATATATATATACATATACATATATATATATATATATATATATATATATATAAGGTTTGATTACAAATATGTTCAATAATTTATAGACTGAATACAGCCTGAAAGAGTGCAGATACTGATGAACTGACAAAAAAATAAACCGTCGAAATAATTTATGGTATTATACATCGGTATATATAAAAGTGCAATGTAATCTGTGTTGTTGAAAATCACAAAGCACTATATTTTTCAAGAACCGTACAAGAAATTGCGAACGATAAAAAACTTAAATGGTAGTTTCAGCACGTTATCGATTAAAAAAATTACCGAAAGTATAAAAAGTGACACATGTGTTCCACCGACTGAAAATCTTATAATCTTTTTATATTTTATACGGACGCAGTCACAATAGAATTCTTTTATATTGTTTTATACCAGTTTATCGGTGTTAGATGAAATATAAAAGATATAAAAATCATATATTATATAACATAAATCATTGTCAAACGATGAAGAAAAACAGTAATGAAATTACAAACTTATATATATATATATATATATATATTATATGTGTTACATAAAAGATTTAATTTAAAATTTTCGAAGACGATTAAAGTAAAAAAATATTTAAAGGTTAAAAGTTACATTCATTCATTTGGTAAGTAAAAATACTAATTTAATTTTTACTTTTTAATAAAATACATTAACATATTAACAATGTAGCAGACAACCCATTATAGGTTTCTTTTTTGTAATATTCTCCAAAAAAAATATTACCATTCAAATCCAAATCAACAAATTGTAGTACAAAAATTAATTTATAGTTAATACCAGAAAAATGATATAATATAAAAAACGTTAATTGTGTATAACTATTTGAATTGTTGAATTTTCCAAATACAAATTTCATTTCATTGTAAATAAAATATTCTTTAAAAAACATTTTATTAGTTTATAGTTGCGAATAAACGAATAAACGTTTTAAGCTATTATCAAGAACTAAAAAGTATAAATAAATAGTTATTGCACACTAAATGTAATAAAAATATTACAACTGTACAGAAAAATCTGATGGTTTTAAAAAACGAAAATTACTCTATATAAAATATTGACCATTATTTATTACTATTAAATTGGTGTTAACCGAAAAAGATTAGCCTGTTATCATGCCTGTTCAATATATATATATATATATATATATATATATATATATATATATATATATATATATATATATATATATATATGTGTGTGTGTTGAACAGTTGTACGCCAGTATACTTTTATAAATGTGATACATCATTTAAAAGACTTTTTTCGTTTCTTTAACCGTAACCTAGTTATAATACTACAAACAAAATATCAACTAAGTTTTCTGATTAAAAATCTCATTAGAGATTATGATTCTTCAGTGTTTGTTTGTCGATCATAACATTTAAAGACCAGTTTTCAATTTTGTTCAAACATTCTCAGTTAACATATTCTTTCGAATAATGATTCCGTGCATCTTTCGAGAGCACCCTTTACGTTGGCTTTAATCTTTCTGGCGATTCCAAGGAATGGGTTACGATAAACTTGTTCTTTTAGTATACCCCACAAGTAAACGACAGGTGGTGATACAGTCGGAGGAGGAGAATGATACGGAAAGTCTGTGACCCGAGAGATAATGCGATTTTGGAAGTGATCTCTCAGACATTAAATTGTCGCTCACGCAGTTCGAGACACTATTTTCGGGTTTCACGAAAACGAACACAGTTTTCATTTGTTGTAGAAATGTGAATCCTTTCAAGAATAAATATAATATCGGTACAGTTATAATTAAAAGCGTATTCGGCTTCGTGTGTTTTAGATGATTCTGTAAAGTACATGCGATCAGAACTAGTATTTATTCTAGTTTATTTGTGTAAATAAAAACTGTACTTTACAGTATATGTATTTGTACTCGGCGTAGACATGTTGTTTTTAAATCGATACAGTATAAAAATGTCGCAATCTGTTTATTAATATTTATCAAGTATATACTAGAAGCACAGTTTTGGATCGATTTTGTATTTTGACGCACACAGCAATATCAACGCCTCTCCTTCATAGTATTTCAAATATTATAATATTATTCATTTGGTTTATATCTTATATAAACAATAAATTACTGAAGAAAAAAATTATTAACTGTTTACCTATTCGAAATTTAATTGTATTATTTTAATATATTTTTTAATAATCTAATTAAAACATTATTTATTTTGAAACGTATCAACTTTTCCGATAATTATAGCCATGTAAATTATATTTTTAAATAAATAGTAATTTTATGACCATTATCTAATATTTAGTATATTACCACATAGATATAAAAGTGGTACATATTTTAAGATTGTACAGAAAATTGTAATAATATAAATAAGTTTTGATTATAATTTCATTACTGTAACAGGAATATAATACGAAAGAAAATTAAGATCTTTTTCATTAAAACAAAATTTAATAAGAAATTTGATTCTAAAGATATTTCATATTAAATTCTTAC
This sequence comes from Acanthacorydalis orientalis, assembly GCA_034766995.1. Taxonomy (NCBI): domain Eukaryota; kingdom Metazoa; phylum Arthropoda; class Insecta; order Megaloptera; family Corydalidae; genus Acanthacorydalis; species Acanthacorydalis orientalis. The sequence continues at coordinate 32,789,013 of CM068313.1, read as the reverse complement.
TATCTGGGAAGATGATATTTATCAACAATAACGTTTGTATTGATTTGACATGCTATTTGTCTGATTCTTGTAATATGAAATAGTGTTTTAAATTTGAATAATGTTTTAATTAGATAGTAGCTGTTTTTCATTTTAGATGAAGTTTTAGTTGTCAATATATTTAGAGACAAAATTCATACAATACAAATAAGAGTAAACTGCATCACTTACTATGAAAGTAAACAAAAGTAGAATTTTTAATGAATATGGATGTAATGTAATAAATAAAAATATAATTTTTATCTACTCATCACATAAACATAACAGAGATATTTTTAAAATAATATATCGTAGAGTTAAAATACACATTGAAAGTCTGTAATTCCTTCTCGGTAGACTTTTAATAACTACATAATTTCCGATATGTCAGAGACACGCTTCAATAAAAGGAATTACCAAGTAAAATATGATTGAAAGTTCGTTCAGGTAAAGTGTTTGAAAATTGAATTCCTGTCAACTGTCTTTTTATAAGAGTTTTCATTTATTCAATAACTTTTTTTATTAAATATCATAAAATATATTTTACATATATATATATATATATATATATATATATATATTCGCAATATATACATAAATAATTAATAATAATGAATGTTTAAATCACTGTCAATCAAAAAATGATATACAATTTTATTTCGTAAATGATAAAAATTTTGTTTTAAAAATTTAGATTGTTTAAACGTAAGAATAATACAACTCTCTTAAAAATAAAATCGGTGAATGGGTTTTCAAAATATATAAGTATTATTTTTGTTTATAGGTGTCAATAAAGTTTGTTTGCAAGAAAGTTAATAAAAAGAATAGATACATTAATAGAATAATGTGGGTAAATTCTGTATGACTAAAACTGACTTTCAAAATCATTACATTGACAAAGTAAGATGAGACATTTTACTTATTTTATGTGTAATAAAGTTTGTAGATATAATAGTACCTGTAAATTATTAGTGGAGTTACGATGGATTAATTTAGAGTGACTTAAATACGAGTCGTAAAATAGATGATTAATTTTAATTTGTATTAAAGCACTTATGTTTCATGTGAGTGGCACGTTCTTCCACTACAAATAAATAAGCAAAATTGATTATTTAAAGCACTGTTTGTTTTTTAAATACTTTAATAACTCATCCACATTCATAAGTATGAGTATGTGTTCTTGATGAAAATAATACATTAATTAATTTGGAAACACGGACAAATATTTATCTATAGTTCAAAAATAAATAATGAAAATTAAATCTTGATTATTTAAACAAATATATGCCTTTTTAATTTCCAAATCTTTTGCAAGTAATATGTATTACTTGCATAATAACTATCATTAACTTTTGGGCTTAAATTATTTAAGAATCTAATAAGTAGAAGGAAAATTCAGATATATATAAAATAATTAGGTAAAATTTTCTGTTACATTTGATAAATTAAAAAAAATTACCTGTTATTCAAAATTATAACCATGGTATTCAAGTCAAGAAATCAAATCAAACTTATGTGGCAGTTTCCAAAATAAAGATAATTGACTAAAACACGACTTGAAGTTTTAGCTGGATCGTATTCTGAAATAAAAAACGAAAAATTAGAAATATTCGATTGGTATTGAAAATAATAAAATAAAATAATTTCTTAAATTATAAGATATCTTAGAATAGTCTCTCTCTCTCCCTCTATATATATATTTATACATATATATATATATATATCAGTTATTTTAAAGAAAGTTCTTAATAATCATACTTGATCTTAATTCAATTAGACTTTTATATGGAAAGAAATTATTTTAAATAAGAGTTGTGTATATATATATATATATGCATCTATGTATGAATGTATCTATGTGTATGTATATATATATATATATGCTTTTTTTGCATATTAACACTTGGACTGAATAATTTTCTTTTATATTATCAAACTGAATGAAGGTAAAAATATAAAATCAGTATGTGTGTATATATATATATATATATATATATATATATATATATATATATATATAATGTCTGGCTATGAGGATCAGTATTTTAAAACCTGGTGGAAGGAATTAAAACAATATAATTATCATAAAAAATTTTTTTTCGTATTTTAAGACTTTTGTAAATAATGGTTATGAAAAATATAATTAGTTATTTGAAGTATTAAAATTGTTTGAAAAGTATACCTTCTATAGTAGAACTTCTTCTACCAATGTGCTCTTACCATCTCCTAACAATTTTTAAAAACTGTACAAATTATTAATTTTTTCCCAATTGAAAACATTATTTAACATTAACCTCCTTTCAACTATAAAATTAATTATTATAATAATTAAAGATTATATATCCATACATATATATATATACATATATATATATATATATATATATACATACATATATATATATATATATATATATATAACTAAACACACGCATATATCTTACATTTTAAAATAAAAATATGCGTTGCTTAAATGAAAAGGAATAAAGAAAAATCAACATTTCATTTAAGTATGTTATTATTCGTTAATATGTACATATATATATATATATATATATATATATATATATATATATATATACAAATGTATAAAATTTTATATAAAAAACCTTCATTTATTTTTATCAAATTGAAAATAACATTTTAAAGCTTTTTACAAATCGTGAAATATTCAGATATTGTTAAATATTCTAGTTTTCTTTTTCGTTACCTTGTAGCCATTTTTCTTTTCGTTTATTATAAATAACTTCGATAAAAATATTTTACTGACATTTATATTATTATCTATACGGTAAATTTATACTTAATAACTTACAACGATACTAACAAGTTTTATTAATAATTTTAATAATTAAATAACTTGAAAGGTATATCAAATATTTTGTTTTACTTGTTATATAGCAATTTTAAAAAGAATGAAATCAAAAAACACTATACGGCCCGAATATAGGATTAGAAAAGATACGTTTCAATTTTAATAATAAATTGGAAATAATCAATGTTTGAGTAAGATTCAGTCAACTCAAATTTAATTTAAAAGTAGTTCAGATGAATAATCCAGGAGAGGAAAATATAGGACAACGTAGATACACAGATAAATGATATATATATATATATATATATATATATATATATATATATATATAGTTATCAATTTTATGTGGAATTCCCGGAGAACTGTGTGCAATATATATGGTTTATATTAAATAAATAACGTTAATTATGATCTCTTTATACCAAAAACGAGCTAATTTTTAATATATTTATTATTAAACATTTTGGAATGTAAATTGTATAAAAATGTATTTTTTCCAGGAAAGTATTACCTTTTTAATATTTAACATTCGTTACGAAATTATAACATAGCATACAAAAATATTTTCTTCGATGTGCTCGTACACATGCTTTATGAAAAAAGCGTTCAGAGATTTAGAATATTTTCCATAGTTGTTTTTTTTTATTAATTTTTATTTACATGCATATTTGATAAATTTAATAGAGGTGTTATTTCAAAATATTTACTGTTTTTTTCTTCATATAATAATTATTTACTCCATATATCGTCAGATATTTATGCTCTTCGTTAGTTCTATTCACTGTCCTATTCGCCTTGTAAAACTTTTACTTGCATATTATTACTGACAGTTCATTTGCCAAAATGTTTTTGAATAATTAAGTAATTTACTTACAGATTTAAACATTTTAAAAATACTTTCAGAAATAAGTCAAGAAGGAAAAAAATTGAAAGTTTATTTAATCCTATTTTGTTCAAATATTGGCATACGACATAGAAAGTCGTATTAAGAGATTAGTTAAGGGTCTAGAAGTTTAGATTTAGATTTTTCATTGTTTCACAGATACTAATTATTTTTATAAAAACGGATTAATTTTAAAATCTCATTCTTATTAAATTCATAAATATTAGTGTAATTAAAAAAAAAGTAGTATTAAAAATTGTAACAGAAAATAACACTGAAATTTAATAGCAATTGTAAAATCAGAGGCTATCAAAATATTATTCTTTTACTAGCTTGGAAAAAATCAGAATAGTAAATGAGATAGTTCAATAGTATGAATGTGCACAGCATAGTAATGAGAAATGATAATAATACAAATAATACAACCAGAGGGTGGAGACACTCACTTCGTAATTTTTTTTTAAAAAAAATTAAGACATTTTTATTCTATACAAGTTTGTATGAAATAATTTAATTTGCCAGAGGAATACATTCAAACATTACCAACAGTAAGTAAGAAATATACTTACCAATTTCATTTATTTAGCTAAATATAAGAATACGTTTTTTTTAAAAAAATTGCAAGTTTTCTCACACACAATATATATATATATATATATATATATATATGTGTGTGTGTGTTAAGCCGCTATTTTAATCTCAATGACTATAATATGTATAAAACACATTTAATAAATATAAAGATAATAAACTTTTAATAATTGACAACTTTATGATAAAATTATTATTTTAAGTAATTTAATGATAAAGTAAAAGGATTTATTTAAAAATTCCCAATATTATATTATATTAATCATTATGCAATCATATAAATATATTAAATACAAAATTATTGAATAATTCAATTTTTTTTCCATGATTTCAAGTACACAAGTTAAGAAAACTTTTTCGTTTCACACTGTTAAAAATTTAATATCCTGAGTCTATCTACTTATTGTAATGGTTATTTATTTTCGTTTTCCATCTTTTAATTTCCGTTGCAGAAAATTAATTTTAAAGCCGCTTAACATAATTATATACTCTCTGGCTGTTTTCGACAAAATATCAGACGTAATTTTTAACACGTTTTGATTTATTTTATATTAAAGAAAACTACCATTAATTTATATTACACTAATTGTTATAGACATAAAATTAAAAAAGCTTCTTTGGTATCTGGAAATAAATATTTTTTTTGTTTATTAAAATTCAATATATGTATATATATATATATATATATTCATTTATATGTATTAATATATATATATATATATATATATATATATTAATACATATAAATGAATATATATATATATATATATATATGTATTTAATAAGAAAAAAATTTAAATGCAGTTTTGTGTTTATATACACAATTGTATTTAATTATTTTTTTTACAAAATATGAATTGTTCAAATATATATTTAATGTAATTATATACCTTTAATTTATTAACAAAGTTTAATAATATTCATTATTTCAATAAGGATTAAACATATATTCGTAGTCATTTTATTATAAACACTCAGTGAAAGCATTCATGAATAAAATTTGTAAATGTGAGACGAGCAACGTAATATTCTTAAGAATGTTCGTCATGTGATGTAAACCTTTCGTTCATTACCTTTCGACTTTGTTTGTATATAATTTTCAAATTAATTTTTGATGTAAATATAATAACTTCTACCCAATTTTAGTTTCAACTGTAACGTAGAAGTGGAATTAATATTTTAATAAAAACTTTTCAAATTATCTGATTACAGCTTTCAGATCATTAAAAGTTATTCCATTTTAAATAAAAAAAAACTTTTTATGCTATTCATTTTTGATAAACCTTTTTCAATATTTTTCAATAATTGAGACGTACTGCTGTTTTTAAATTATTCACGAAATCTTGAATATTTTGTTACTTTTATTTTTCATTTTTAATAATATAATACTCGCTTTTATTAATGGAGTTTATACTTAAATAACATTACATGTACTGGTTTGGTCATAAAATACATGTTGTGTAGAAAATGTTTGTGTTACATTATTAATATGAATCTTGTAATTATTATATTAGATAAATTTTTCAAATTAATTAGTGTATTCTTGAATACGCTTCATTGCAACCTCCTAATAAATAACAATTGCAGCAAACAGAATGAATAATTTTTGTCAATGAAACAGCATTTTTTCATTACTTTTTTATAATTTTTTTCCATTATTCGAACATATTCAAATAAAGTCAGTCTATTATTTTATAGATTTTCAGTTAAGAATAGTAATTTGAATTTGCTAAAGAAAACAAATCACATTTTTATTTTCACTGCTTAATATTTATTAAAAAGTGTTCTGGTGTCTCATACAGTTTTTAACTGATGAGTTTTTTTATTCTAATAAAAGAACACCTTTTTTATTACAAATGCGTATTTATAAAAAATAATTTTACTGTTCTCTAATTCAAAATGTACTCATTGTTTTTTATGTTTCAGTTTTGAAATTAAATACTATAGGTGATTCAATTTAGGCCCCACAAGAAAGTATTGAAAAAACGCAATTTTTTTTAACAAAAACACATGTTAAGCCCCATGTAGTATTTTAGTTTTGTAGTATTTTTTTTTAGTTGAACTGTTTTTCAGTATTGAATTGAACTAAAATACTAAATAAAAAAAATGACTTTTTTTAACCCCTACGCTTCCTTTTCATACTTCCATGTGAAAGCCAAAATTGAATTACCTTATAATATAATCATTACATTCGTAAGGCTTAAACGCACATAAAATATACTATTTTCATAATTTTAACATATATCATAGTATGTGATACATTATTATAATATTTTTTTGTTTATTTTGTTTCAAATACTAACATAAAATCAAAAAGAATAATTTGTATTTGAAATGTTTAAAATAAAAGTTAACTGATTATAAACTATTGGAACCAATGTGTAAAAAGGCATAATATTTATTTATTAAATGATGCATAGAATTAAATAAATAAAAATTATGTTTCCAAAATTATTTAATTTAATATATTACATTTTAAACATTTATTTTATAAAACGATATTTGTTTTATAAACAATTATTTGTGCATATTATTCCACTTTTAACCGCTGTTATTTCAAATCTACTTTGTATATTATTTTAAAATTATATTTCATTATTTATATACTATCGTAATACAAATTATAATTAAAATATTTAATTGATTTACTAATTCAGATAAAATTCAGTAAAGTTAAATTTTATTCATCTATAAATTTATTTATATCTATTTGAATTTATATTCATCTACACTTATATTTTAATATATATATACATATATATATATATATATATATATATATATATATATATATAGGCATGTATTTAAATATATCTTTCACAGAATATATTTCAATCGTTATTTTCGAAAATATTCAACTGTAAACAGGATTATGTCTGATAACTGGAGCTTAATAAACCTAGAAAATATTTCCTACGATTTTGATACGACTTTTTTTATAATCTTTGTATATTTACTATATATATATATATATATATATATTACATATACAATTAGGATACCAGAATAATTGACCTAATTACAATGCACATATATTCTGATAGACACATCAGATATAGATTTAGCTTCATGTAAGCAATTAAGTTCCGCTGACTGGTCATGGCCTTACCAAGAACAAAGCTCAATATAGACGTCTGCTTTTCGTGTCTCTTATGGGTATCCTATTACTAGAAAATCAGCGAACTGTGCATTTTGCTATGCAAAATTTCTGTCAGCGCTTTCATTACAATCCAGTGAATGCATTTTGCTTATTGTTAATAGTGGAACATGGTGTTGTGTTTAATTCTTTTAACGTCTGAATGATCTCCATTCATTATTCAAATTATAATAAAATTCAATCATAAATTTATATGTAAATACAAACTAAATCTGCGAAATGGAGATTTAAAATAATACTATATACTAAACTCGAATAAAAATTTACAGTACGCAAAAGAAAAAAAAGTTGAATAAATTCAAGTACATAAAATGTAACTTATTTCTTTAATAAGTGACTGTTTTTTTATAAATTGAAGTTTTTTTCTATTTTCTTAATATTCGTTAACTTTTTCAAGTACATACATTTTTTTTACGTTGATAACTTTGTAAAGAAGTAATATTTTCAAGTGACACATTTTTTTGTAAGATATGCAAACAGTAAAAAGCTCGATTTAATTTTTTTATTTAAAATAACAACATAAATCATATATTCTCCTTTGACTTTCAACTTATATTCTAATGTAAATAAGTAAAAAGAAAAAGCATAGGAGACTTTTGAAAAATGTGCTTGAATTTAAGTTTCTAACATATATCATCTCTTAATAGTAAAATAGTTTTCTTGAACATTTAATTCACTTAAATATAAATATAGTCTATAATAACTCATCAAGATAGATGTTACAACTTAAAATTATTATTTTGGAAAATTATAAATTGCGATACTATGAATATATTCTGAAAAATTTACAAATATTCTTTAATGAGAATATAACATGTATTTAATATGTATTGAAAATAAAACATATGTCCTCCTATATAAAAATATAACCAACAAACTTTTTTTAAATTTTTTTTTATTTTAAACTTTACTTGCAAAGTATTACAAATTTAAGAAATTATATATTTCTAAGCATTTGTCTGCTTGTTTATAAATAATCTATGGAAAATCTCTAAACAATATTGCTTGCCACTTAATTGAAAAGCGCAATAATTTTTATATGGTAACGATCAAACAAACCTGGTTTGTAAACACAATTAATTTTTAATTAAGTATTCTTTATAATTTTTAATTTCTTAAAGTAGTATGACAGTTTTTGTATGATAATACAAATATAGTTAATTTCACACTATTGTAATCTTGAAATTACTTTAAACGTTGAATGAACTTAAAAACACTCTCCATATTAATATAATGTAATTTTTAATTATTTTGAAAATTTTAATCAATTAGAACTAACCTATATTTTAGGACACAAGAAATAATTTTCTTATCACTGTAACATATTATCGGTAACAGATTTTTTGTTTTCACTTGTAAAAACCATTAAAACAAAAAAATCCTTTCACATATATCTTTTCATAGTACTTTGCGATGTGAAATCAGGTAGCTGGAACAGTTCACAAATTGATCATTTAACACTTCTTCAGTCACATCATGAAGTAATTGACCGTATATATAGCATTGTACTGAATTGTTCGAAAAGACATATATTGGTTTATCGTCAGCTTCAAAATAATGGGTTCTAAGAACTTTTCATCGTTAATTGTTATACGTCCATTATCAGCTATGTATTATATATATATATATATATGGACAGCCAGATATCTTAATTGTAAATTAGAATCTATTTAGATATTAACTATTATCATCGCATAGTTTTATTTAAACATTTTTTAATTACAAGACAATTTATGTTTATAAAATTTTCTTTGCTTTCAAAAAAAACATGATAAAATAAACAGGTTACCCCAACGAAAAGTTTACTTGGTTTATTGAATAGTGTGCCAGGGTAGTAAGAGGTGAAGTGCCGAGAGGGGTAGGCGCAAATACATTTCTTGGAAATTCAGTTGCCACGGTTCGCTACTCGAGAGAATAACGTGCGTTCTGCGTATTACGAGACTAACAAATATATAATAACCGTTCGATTTAAGATTCGGAATCATTACTAATTACACGATATTGGACAAGCATCAAATTTAACTCTGATTAAAAAATGAATGAATAAGTTCAAAAGAACGAACCGATAAAAATGTGGAAGTGCGTTCGACAATCTGTACTGAGAGACCCGCGTTGTTCGGTTCGCAACATGACAAAATCATCTCTATACCGAATTCATGCATAGGATTTAAAACTTAGTGGATATAAGATACCGATGATTCAAGATTTAAACGAGAATGATTTTATTTTTAGATTAGATTTCGTAAATGAGATGTGTGAAAAATTCGACATCTTCTTCGATAACAGTTTCTTCACTGATAACGCACATTTTCACTTAAATTTCCATTCGAACAAACAGAATTGCTGCTATTGCGGAGATAGCTATCCAAGATTGAAGCACCAATCCCATTTACATTGCCTAAATGTCACTGTCTGGGTTGCAATATCATCTTCTTGCATTATAGGGCCAAACTTTTGTGAAGACAGTAGGAGACGGGCTTTGACTATCAATTCACAGCTCTATATTACCATGATCAAGGATTATTTTCGACCGCAACTTCAGCATCAGAAAGACTATAATAAAGACACCTGGTTTCAACAAGAAAGGGCCACGTGTCTCACCTCAAATGACTCTATGGCGGCGTGACATGAACTATTCCCACAAAAAGTGATCTCAAGAAGAGGCGACATCAACGGACTCCCAGAAGCCCATATCTTTCACCACCCATTTTTTTCTTATGGAGCATCCTAAAGAGTAAAATGTATGATAATTCGCCATCAACAACATCTGAACTGAAGACAAGCATTGAACAGGAAATTGGACAGATTTCCAATGACACTTTTAAGTTAGTCTTCATTAATCCGGGAGAACCCTATAAAGAGTGTTGGAACCGCTACGAGCGAGATTTCGATGACCTAATTTATAAAAAATAAATTTCCCATGTCTTACAATACTGTTTTTATTAATAAATAAATCAAGTATAACACAAAATTTTAGTTATCACTTCTTGAAATATAAACTTTTCGTTGGAACAGCCTATATATTAAGTTTAGAGAAAAATGTCTGAACGGTTTTAATATAAATTGTTTTTGTTTGTAAGAAAAATTAACGTGACAACATTGGGAATAATTTTAAAATATGAATATAAGTTTGTTTCTTTTTAATATTTGCAATTTGTTTATGAATATATTGTAGTAATTACCACTTAATAGAATAGACATAAATATAATAGAATTTAAACATTTCCGTCAAATCAAGTTCCATTTTTAGATATAATGGATTGTATATAAAAAAACATGTATTAATTAAAAAATATGAAATAATAATAAAACATTACAAACTACTCATACTTTCTCCAATAAAAAAACATTTAGATTGTAATTTGACTCGACGTGACATTTAATTTTCACGCATTACTAAAATTATATTATTTCCTTCATTTCAAAATAATCCTTAATACAATTAACACTAAAAGCAAACTGAAACTGAATAAAATTTTTAACGTACTCTCTGTTTATTTTTAGATATTTCAATGTAGCTAATTGAAACTCCTTTTTACAGGTGTACAGATAGCGTATTTTGCCATAATAGGCACTCAGCTCTTTATGATCGTCCTCAGTGTTGTCCTGCTCTACGGAATATACAAGGTGAGTGCTTTTAAACATACATATATACATATATATATATATATATATATATATATATATGTATATATATATATATATACAAATTGCCTTTGACATTTCTGTTTAATATATTTAATTTGTTTTTAATGTTTTTTTCTGAATTTTTCATCAAGCTGACTGTTGTATACAAACATACATTACATTATTGTATTTACTTTATTAAGTTAATATTTTTTTTAAATGTGTATACAGACAACTTATATTTTATATTCTCGTTTAGGTAATTTTTAATTCAATATAATAGAGCAATTATATAATGCGTATCTTACTTTCATTATACAAAACATACGAATAATATATTACAACAGATCTAACCAATAAAATAATTATTTTTATGTAGTCCATATTATGAAAGTGAAAATTTATGTTTTGATAATTAAAATTGCCCGATGAAAATTGAACATGAAAATTATGATGTATTATGATCATATAATATGTATTAATTGATATTTATTACACATTTAGTTTATTTTGAGTGGAGAACTTTTGTCATTACTATTTGTATTTTCAGAATAATTATTGCCTTTAGTTATTATACTTTACAATATATGTATATATTTATTTTAATGAATACTTATCTATAATTAGAAATATACAGAAATGATATAAGAATTTTAGCAATAATTCTGTCACTCATTATTCTAATAAATATGATTAAGATTTAATAATCAAATATAAAACCACTACAAACTTTATTTGAAATTGAAAAATGTTTATTAGTGCCTTCTTTCATAATACATAATTATTTAAATTTCATTACATGCCTCAATTATCATTTGCTAGAAGTATGTTTTCTTTCAAATAAAAATACTTTATTTTTGAATAAAATGATATTATTTAATGTATTTCTGGCAATATGATAAACTGTAATCTTTTTGGATCAGAAATAATCAAATTTGTATTTTATCAAAAAGGACACCAATTAAAATGAACATTTAATTTTACTATTAATTCATAATATAAATATTAAACTTATATTTTATGCTTAGACTTATTTTTTTTTATAAAATTTTTTAAAAAAAAATAATCAGTATCTACCAATATATCACGAGAAGTAAACTAAAGTTGACAATTTGATTGAAGACGAAATTCTTACGTAGCAAATTCTCTTGCACGTCAACGCTTGACCTCACATAACTGGTCACCCGAAAATTCCGGTAAATAATCTAATTTCAAAATACTAGCACATCAAACTTTCAGTTCAAACTGATTGCTGAACTTTTGGTTTATACCCGTGAAAGAGAGTTTAAATCGTCAACTATTTTTATCATGGCGTAGAATGGAGTGAAATAGGTTTTAAAAGCATTTGATAAAAAAAATATCAAAAAAATGATAATAAATGATAATAAATGAAGAAAAATTAAAATTTTATATTATTTACTTTTCTATAAATTCACTTTTAATAGTATATATATATATATATATATATAGTTTATATGTGTGTCTATATATATATATATATATATAGTCACTCCATTAATCATTTATGAATAACATATGAGATAAAACATCCGTAATCATATTTTATTTACATTAATATTAATTTGTTAATTATTAATATTCGTATATATATATATATATGTGTGTATGTGTGTGTGTATGTGTGTGTGTGTGTAAGTGTGGGTGAAATAAGAGATAAATATGCGTTAGTATGCTGAATAAACTATATTAATGTTTTTTTAACATTTTTTGTTTGACAGAACATTAGTAGAATATACCCACAGATACATTGCATATACTGTTATATACGCCAGCATTATATTACATAGTATTTTAAAGCAAAAATTCTATTTTAATTACATACTAATGAAAAAAAATAGTTTGCATTCATAACTAAAATAATTTAGAAAACTAGTTTTCATTGTTAATGTTGCATGCATACAAAAAGTCTAAATAATAAAAAAATAATTGTAAAACATGCATTTTTATCTCAGCCATAAATTTCTTTCTTATTATATTTTTTATTAATTCCTAATTGATGAATTTTATTGTAATCTGTGCGCACTTTGATGGGAATACAATTATTATCCGTTTTTCTAAACCCTAATGTTCCAACGATGTTAGCATCTTTATCAAAATGCCCATAAGCAATAACCAAATTGATTAATAAACACTTATTTTACATTTTTAATCAAACATTGTGGTTTGTAGAGAAGTGAAAAATTCATATATGGAAGTAAATTTAGCCACAGAACCAAAAACTTTATTATAAATTTTTTAAAAAAACACAAGAAATCAAGAAATAAAAATTGAAGTTGAAATTTATTTTTTTAATAAAAATATTGATTTATTTTATAATATTATGGTAATTTTATTATAAATTAAATATAAATTATTTTTAGTGTTCAAGGATTTCATTGACAAATTTAATAAAATAATGATACTTGTCTAATTTTATTATTATACTTGATATAAAATCAGAAATGTATTGATTTTAAATATATATGATATCGAATGTATGCTTTACAGGTCATAAAAGGCACGATACCTGATAATCAAGAACACGCACTCACATACATGAATATGAGTGTGTACTACACACATATACTTGTGTATTTACACACATATACTTATATAAGCATTTTATCTACCACGAATATACGATCAGAATAGATTATAAATCACCAGTGATCAAATTTATGTAAAAAAAATGTGTTTTTATTTTAAATATTTGAGATTATCAATTATAGAAATGTAATTAATCCCTTGCACTCGAAGATTTTTTTCATCTCACCTACCAACAAAACATATGAGCAAAACATTGAACATATTTTTTTAAAAAATAGCAAGTAAGAAATAACTTCAAATAAAATGATATAGCATTTTAAATAATTTCATTATTCAAATGAAACTTTAAAAATACATTTATTAATTCGTGTTTTATAAAAAAAATAATATTGTTATTTGTTAGATTTACGATATCCCCTCAGAAGAGTCAGTCGAGTGAAAAGGGTTAACAAAGATTTATAACAATTGAAGAAAATATTTAATTATTATAATTTAATGAGATGAGATCACCAATATAATATAAATTTGATTGAGCGATTGTGCACCCTTAGTCGTAAATAAAAATAAAATCTATAGAAGGAAAATATTGATGTAATTGTCAGAGATTAATAGAAAAATAAGAATTAAAAATATCTATATTTATTTTAAAATCGAGCTATTGAACAGGATTTAATATCATTGCTTATATGAAAATAACTTTCACGTTATAGAATATGGACGAATGTATTGATTAGGAGGAGCAAATAATCATAAAACCTACAATTGCAGCAATGGTTCTCACAAGGGATACTCAGTCCTTGTTCTCTTTACGTGTATACTATTTATTTCTACATGTATGTAAATTGTGGTGATAGCGTGTTTAAATTTGCATACAAATACCCATTTAGTAACGTTTATCAATACTGTGTGTGCATTGAAAGCTTTAAAAGTGACTATATTTTGCATCAGATCAGATTTTTCCATGCTTCTAGAAAATCAGGTCATCGAGTTGTTTGTTTCGTGAGATTTAAGTCATATGCGCTCTGCACACAGATAAAGCAATTTGTGATGTTAAAGTGCTTCCGTTAACCTATAACTAAAACGGCGAGTTACACGAGGAATAATGTATACTGAGAATAAGTGTTTGCGTTTAAACTTATAATGGCCTTTTACTAAAAGAAAATTGCTCATTGTCATAATTTATAGCAATGTATATTTTATAAAGTCTGCATTAAAATGTGTGTGCGAATTTTATTTTGTTGAAAAACATCATCTATTATTTTATAAAAAGAATGAAATCATTCTTTTAATGTGCACACACATTTTTCATTATTTAATAAATGTTTTTGTTATGTTCTGTAAAGTGTACTATAAAGTGTATCCATTTGTAAATGTTTGAATAAAGCGCAATTAATAAGACATAATAAACAACAAATGAGTAATCATAAACACACACACACATATATATATATAATTTTACATAAACACATTTTGTACCAATTTATAAAGATATTTTCTGCTACCTGTCATTAATTTATATTTAATTACTCTCATAACATATACTTAATAAAATGTTTTATTGATTTTGAATATTCTCAATTCATGGACACCATTGTTCCTACTATATTTTTTTTATCTATCATACTATTTCAATTAATATTCATTTACTAGATTTTATCTTTTTTTAAATTTTTATTTATAATCATAAGGAAATAAACTGATTAAACGGTTTTTGGAAAAAAATGTATTTATTTCATACATAAATATAAACATATATATATATATATATATATATATATATATATATATATATATATATATATATATATCCCTAGTAATCTTCAAACTTACTACCTAATAACTTCCGTAAAAGGTCTTAAATATTCCTTATACAATCCATATAAGGATCAGAAACCTTATATAGGCACCTTATATATATATATATATATATATATATATATATATCTTAGATTAATCTTATAAGCCATATAAAGTGACTTTATATGATTTTTATACGGTAAAGTAAGTCACATTTTATAAACTTAACGATTATATATGGATGATAATAACCCACATCCTCATCTTATACAAACCATATATGGTTTTTATAAGTAGAATTTATATTTTCTTTATACAGTTCATATAAGGTTGAGGCTTACTAGCCATGTATATACATATATCTTTATATACTTATGTATACATATATATATATATATATATATACACACATATATATATATATATATACATATATATATATATATATATATATATATATATATGTAAATAAGTACATAAACAATTAACTGTAAACAATAGTTCTGAAGGGTTTTAATATTAAGTATTGACTTATTTTTTTTATATAATATTTTTGTAAATATTTTTAATAGAAAAAGAATGCACTTGATAAAAAATTAACTAAATACATTTTAAGTAAATATTCTGTCTAGTTTTTGCAATAAAAATAATGATATGGCTCAATTTTTTTCACCCAAGAATATATTTTGGAAATCGAGTATGTAATCAATTTAATCCCGTTCGTACAATCTACAAGACATTCCTTTGTTAATGTAGCATGTAAATATATAGAAAGATAAATAGAATAAATAGTTTCCAGCACCAAAGATCATTCGTCAACTTAAAAATAAATCTAATCGGAAAGAGTTTCCAGAAAAAGTTCATTGTTTTAACATATTTAATGTTTAACAATATTCCAGATCGTTCAATGTTAAAAACATCAGCCACTTTTGAACTAACTTCTGTACGTACTGTTACCACTTTCTCGTTTTCTGAATTCTGTTTGCACTTGTGTTCAAAACCGATCTCTTGTGAATACTATGATATTGACTTGTTTGACGTCTGTGTGAAAACTAGCAATCTATTTTCTATGTTATGTTGTTTGTATGTTTTTTACTAAGGCGTTTAAAACATTGAATGTTTTGCACTGTGCCATTGATTTTAAATTTCACGTATCCTTAAAATAGTTTATCGATTAAATGACTGATTTGTAAATTCCATTGTCTGTGTCCAACTTCTTTTCAATTCATTATTATTTCAGTTTTCCTAATACCAGTCCAAATTCCATTTATATTACTTGGATGTTAAATGTGTTTTTAGTCATTGTTATTAATTTTATAGTAAAGATGAAATTAATGAGTTTTAAATATTAATACTATAAAATCCATTATAATTATATATAATGTTCTTCATATTTATTAATCGATAACAGAATTCCCGAACTGATTATCAATCTCAACGAATTTAATAAAAGTATTTTCTTACTGTATATATACATATATATATATATATATATATATATATATATATATATATATACATATATATAAGTATATATACAATTTAAGTAAAGTCAACAACGTTTTTGATATATAGAAATAATAATGACACTAATTGAATGTACTCTTACTTATAAAGTAGTAAATATAATAGAAATTATTGCAAATTAAGAATTGAAATACTGGACAAAGTTTTATAAATAATTAACTTTTATTAAAAAAACATAACGTTGCTGGAAAAAAGTATTTAATTTAGTAATAAATATTTCAAACACATTTTAACTATCAAGGAAATCCACTAACAGAGCAGGCTAATCCAATATACGGCGTAAATATCACGGACTAAATTGCTTTGTAACACAGTTAAACACAAGTTTGCAACAATAATTCCAATTATAAACAGAGGGAAATTGTTTCACTAACTGCAACGTCTGCTGTAAACATAATACACCGTTCTCGTCAGTGATGAGTTTAACAGGCGAGATTAAGCTATAGAAACATATCGAATTTGGTACTACGAAAGAGATTGATACTATTACTATCCAAATCAGACTGAAATGGTATAATTGGAAAGTCCATTAATTGAATATAAATGCACAAACCTCAAACGTACCATCTTCAACAAACAGTCAAAACATCAAAGCTCTTTTTTTGTAGAGGACATTAAAAATGATTGAAATGAATGTTTCAGGGTAAATAAAAAATAATTAAATTATAACGTGAATCATTTTAAGTATAAAACGTTTATGAATAAGAGTAAAACTTTTCCATAATTTCCAACATTGCATCGATAAATAAATAAGTGCATCATAAAAATGTGAACCGTGTATGTCTCAAATTCATAACGTATTTCCATCTTATGCAGATATACTTTATATGTTTTTATAACGAGAATTTTTAAATTATTGACTAATAAAAAATGATTTAATATAATTGAGAAAAACAAGAACGTCTGTTCCTAAATGTATATTTCAACATTGATTGTAAAAGAGGATTATGACTCATTTTTCATAAATTTTATGGAACATGAAAATACTAATAAGTAATTTAAATATATGTTAGACACACAAATTAAATTCTTCAAACAGATTGAATAAAAATATTAGTTTCAGTTGGTTTTTTGATATATATATATATATATATATATATATATATATATACAAGCACACATACATACATACATATATATATATATATTTCTATTAATGTGAAAATAAAGATTAGAATTATGTTTAAATTTTCTATTGGACCACTCATAAAGAAATCAAATATCTTCCTTAGTCGAAATAAAACTGTGACATAAAATGAACATAAATTAATTATTAAACCAAAAGAACGTTTGCAAAATAAAAATTAATTGACGAAAGATAATACTGAAACGTAACAGGAAAAATATATTCATATATACAAATAAATTAATAAACATCAAAAGAAAATTCAATTTATCGTCAATATTATGAATGTGTAAATTTTCGTATAGGTAATTTCCTTTGCGACGTAGTTCATTAATAAATTATGAAGTTCATTAGCAAAATGTTTATTTCTCGTAAAATTCGCTTATAACGTCTTCGTAATTAATTTTCAATACATTTTAATTTTAAAAAGCCTGTTTGTAAATGTTTAAATTCACTCTGCTTCATTTAATTTGAATTCCAATTCTTCTATCTTTTTTATAACTTCAATTAAATTTTTCAATCATGATTCTTTATATCAATTCCTATACACTGAATGAACCAAATACACACAGGGTATCATATTAAACAGCATCTATCTCATTTTTACGTGCACTGTTGTTATTTACATTACTTTCGTTTTTATATTTGAAACAGTTTTACAAAAATTGTAAACATATATAAATATATATATATATATAAATTTTATGTATATAAATATATATATATATACATATATATATATATATATATATAATATTAAAGCTGTTGAATTGATTATCAAAATTAATACCCGACAATTTAATAAAAATTAAGTACCAATTTAAATATTTTCAAAAATTTTAATTAATGAAAATAAATTACAGTTAAAAATCCATAGAATTTCAATTTGAATACTGTTCAAAATAGTAACTGCATTTATTGCGGCAGAGGAAAATTTTAAATTATAAAATAACCTTTGTTAATACCATTGTATAAAAGAATTATAGTTAAAAAAAAATTGATTAGAAATTCAATTATTAACAACTTCATTTTATCCTAGTGGTCTGTATCGATGAAGGCTATTTTTCATTAGATATATATATATATATATATATATATATATATAACAGTATATGGGTATTGTGTGTGTTAATGACTGATTCAAAAGAAAATCAGCATATGTTAATTTTCAGTCAAAAATCGACATAGCCTAAAATTCTTTCCTTGGAAAATTTTAAATATTAATTATTTTCCAACTGCCAAGAAGAAAGTGTTTAATTAATAAATTTTCCGATAAATTTTTCATTCAAAAACACACCAAATGAAAACATTATTTGTACTGTTTATATATATATATATAAATTTGTATATAAATATATATATATATATATATATAGATAGATAGATAGATATAGGTAATTATAAATAATAACAAATATAATATTATACATTATAAAAACTCTTAAAAATTGTTGAAAATATCAGTTTTTACGTAAGATATTAATTATTAGAGTAAGATATTTTATGTCATATAGAATTTTATAAAGATAATATATAAATTACATATTTATCCAACTATAAGCTTTAATATTTATATAAAAATATTTAAATGAAACGTTTATGTAAGTTAATATTTAATATCTTTGATTTAGCGTATGGGAAAGTTAATTTTATTGAAATATATGTTTACAAATTTAAATATAAGATATAAAATAAAAAAACATTAAACACATTTTCAAAATACTTCACGGTTTCAAAGAAAACCATTTTACTTTGATATAAATATTAATTTAATAACATAATAAAATTTATAAAGAATAGAATAGGATTCTTAGTTATTAAAGATTATTTTTCTATCTTTCAGATAAAGGAATAATAAAAAATTATATTGTATATATACATATATATATATATATATATATATATATATATATATATATATGAAAAATTTTATTCAATCAAATTATGCTCGTTCTCATTAAGCTTTAAAAACCAATTAAAAATATTATACTTTTCGTCGAAAACCTTCAAACCAATTATATATTTAAATACAGACATAAATACAAACACACACACACACATATATATATATATATATATATATATATATATATATGTTTATATATTAGTTTTGTGTACATTTTTCGTTTAACATTGACCTATATATATAGAATGTCAACTTGAACTTAAAATATAATATATTATTAACTAAATTTCCTATCAAGTTTTCATATTGAAAAGTTCTTCTTCACATCTTTCATACGACGGAATACTTTGAATATTTGAAATTAAATTATGCGCATCATTCTGAGAGTACAAATAGCATTTCCCTTTTTCGAAAATCGAATAAAAGGATATACAGCATATTTTCGTTTTTGTCGCGAGGCTCTTTTCAAAAATATAAATCGACGTTCAGAACTTGTGAAAATATATTTAATAAATCTTATTGAAATATTTTGAGTGAACGTACGGAAATAAACATAAAAGTGCAGACTAAAAACAAGAAGGTTTAAAGTGAAAAACTTTCACTTGTAATTGATTTCAGTTTGTTAAAAGTGAATTTTATCAGTTTTATAAAAACCAACGTGTACAATGACAATTAAATTGAAACAATCGGAATGAATTTCAAATATTTTATAAAGAATAAAATTTTGTCTTTCTGAAAAGTTAATTTATTTATTTTATATGTTTTAAAAATATATTTTCTTCATTTTACAACGTAAGAGCAAATGTACAATACAATACAACACAACACATATTAATATTCATACATGAATACAAATACAAACCACATTATATATATATATATATATATATATATATATATATATATATATATATAATATTAATAAGCAGCCGCATCCAAATATCTTAGACAATGATACGCTAACAAATGTATCAGAAATTCGAATCCGACTTTATAGAGTATGTCATATTTCAACCAGAAAGCGATTGTCTCTAACCCTTATTTGCGTAAGGAAGTACATCTCGATAGAAAATCCCTTCTGTTCTCGGAAAATGGGGGCTGTGGACAGAGTTAACAACTCTGTCACGAAAAATCAATCGTTGTAGAGTCTCAAGAAAAGCATGACAGGATTGAAAAGGTTTAGATTTTGATACCGAATTGTGGTGGCTTCAGCGGTAATGTTGATAATAATAGCAGTGATACTGTGAGAATACAATAGACTTATAACGTATATAAATAAAGTTTTAAAAGAAATTCAACAAAAACGATTTATTAATCTTATAACAACATTAAAAGAGATATTTCAGTTGAAAAAGAGCGTTCATTTTTAAAACTCGATTGTTCAGTGAAAATGAGATTTATATCCAGCTAGACATAATATTCTTTACGGTGTGTTTTCCAAAAATTAAAAGCGTGTAGTATAAATTGAAATCGGGCGCGTATTCATATTTCGTATGCGTGCAAGGCGGATAATATATGTTATGAATTCAATTATAAAATTCTGACTGAAAACACTTCATTAATCACAAACAAGCAAAACGAAGTGTGACGGGTAGAAAATACGCGGAAAGAAAATTTATACGTTTGTATAATAAGCTTGAGACTTTTTATATTACATTTGCCTAGTACTTGATAAATTTCTTACATTTTATTTTAAACGTATCTCTTCATTAATCAGTTGAACATTTCAAGATTTTGAAAACTTCATTAACTTGTAATAAATCATTATTTTGAATTAAAATGTGTACCTGTTTATTGCAAATAATATTATATATATATATATATATATATATATATATATATATATATATACATTTATAAAGAAAGAATGCATAATAATTGATACATGATATTTATTACACTTTGCCTAGTTTATATCTGATGTTTAATTCTTTTGTCATCGAATTTATGATCAAATTATTTGTATTTTATTTCAAACAATCATTTAATAACATTAATATTTCGTTATTTTCAAGCATAATATTGTAACATTAATATATGAATGTTCTTTAATCATGTTATATTTTTTTAACAGATTTGAAATGTAAAAAAATGAAGGACATCAAATATACACCAACATAAAATCGGCTCTTATTTTAAATTTTCTTAAATTAACATTACATAAAATTAAAGTTTTCTAAAAATAAGATGTAGGAAAATCAAATTTTTCTCCGTTTTAATACTCTGAAGATAATGTAATCACTATCGATATACATTATCATTAATATTAATTATTATTATTAATCTATATATACATTATCATACGATTATCATTAATTGCTGTTTATGTATATAAACAGGAATTAATGATAATAAATAATCAATTAAAAATATTTTTGATTTGAAAATTTTTTATAGTTTATAAGATAAATGAAAAATGCATTTATGAAAGTGAATTCAGCCACAGTGCCAAAATTATTTTGTGCAATAATTCACGTTACAATATCATATAATTGTCAATAGTAAATGCAGTATTATTAGAATAATTTGAAATTAACATATATATATACATATTATTAATGATAATTATACAAATATATTATTACTTCATTTTGAATATTTTTTACGTTTGTGTTATTAAATATGTTATGTGTTGTAAAGATTAGTCATTTAGTATTTAATAAATGCTGTTATTTAGCTAAAAAATATTTTAGTATTATAAGGCTTGTACATTGCAATAAAGCGGTCACATAGTTCTTTTTACTGAAAACATAACCTACATTTTCATTTTTTATAATGATTATTGCTTGCTTTGTGACATATTTATACGTATAGGACATACACAGTATAATACTTAGCAACATGTCGCAAAATGGCATTCACATCTGACTTTCATGTTTACATGTTTTAAAAATTGAAAAGTTTTGCATATATTTTATATACATACATATTCATACACATACACACATATATATATATATATATATATATATATATATATAAATTCATACACATATATATATATATATATGTGTGTGTGTGTGTATATATCTATATGTGTCCCAAAAATGTATACACATTTTAAAAGTCCGTAACTCTTAATTTTTTCTTTTTTTCGTACTTTTATTTCCAACAAGATGGTACACTTCCCTACTACCAACGTAATGTGAGGGCCTATGTTGATGAAAGTTTGCCAAACATATGGATTCGATGTGAGGTAGTATTAAATATTCCCCAGACCTCACACTAATGGACTTTTTATGAGAAGTCCTATTTATGGCACTAAACCCGAAACATTTAATGAATTGAAAGCACCCATTGAGAGAAAATGCTCCCAAATACCAAACAAAACCATTCGTTCTGTATGCGATTCCACTCCTCCACATTTTCAGCAATACCTGATTCACAAGCCGTCAATTTGAGCACTTGTGGTAACTTAAAAAAATCTATATCTGTCTTCTTTAATTTGAAGTTTTAACCTTAGTTATATCTTGATAAATACTAAATTTACAACCATTCAAAATGTATATACATTTTTTTGGGACGTCCTGTATATATTAAAGTAAGTTGATGTATGTTTGCATTGCTTTTAATCGATTTTATGGCATATAAATAATGTTTGTAATAGATTTAAAATGAGTTTATTGTTTTATTCAGTTTTCATTAGTTATTTTTTGTAATATGTATATATATATATATATTAATTTTCTTTCGTCAGATTTTTAGAAATAGCTAATATTGTTTTCGGATACAATACATTTACCTCATACATAATTTTCACAAATTGCTATCTTAATATTTTTAAGTAGTATAAAGTAATAAAGTTTGATTCTGAAATCTATTGAAAAATAATATCATTTGGGAACGTTACTTTTATTGTATCGATACGTTTTTTTAAGAGTATCAAATTAGTTCATTAAAGGTTTCTTCCGACAGAATTTAAATTTTCAGTTCACTGAAAAAGATCTTCCAATTACTAGGCTTCAGTAGCTCCATGACATTTTCTCAACAGTTTTTACTTAACGCAACACTAGTGTTTTTCAGCTTTTCTATACAAAGAGTACTTTAATGTTAATATTAATTAATATTAGTATTGATTTCCTTCAGTTGTTATTCTAAATTTTCTGATTGTACAACTTACTTTAACAAGTTCTTTTTGTAGTACAGTTTAGTGAATTTAATGACATTGTAGTTCATTGGATATAATATGGAAGTAGAGCTGTGTAGGAACGTTATTATAATGGTCAACCCATTTATTTTCCTAGCATAATGTTTTTCATTATTTATTTATTCACGTCTTTACTAAAAGAAAAATATATTCCATCTAAATAGACCGATGTGAAAACACAGTCTTAAAGTACATAAGGAAAATTTCAATTTTTTACAACTACAATTATTAGATTTTTTCCATATTTATTGTAATTCAGTCTCTCTTCCTCTCTCTCTCTCTCTCTCTCTCTCTCTATATATATATATATATATATATTAAAACATCAAAATATAATAACAAACTTTAATATTTGTTAAATGACATAGTACCTCATCAGTTAAAATTGGATGTTGGACATAGGTTTATTGACACGTCGCTATCGAAATACAATATTCAATATTTCTACAAATGTGCGATACGTTTTCGATTTTTGAACATAGTTTTATTAATACAATTAAATTTTCATAAATACAATTATTTTCTTTTATATTTATTATATTCCTGATGTTCAAAATCATTTTAAAGATAAGTTTAATACTCAAAATATGAACAAGTGTTACAAACGGTTACAAAATGAGAAACACGATACTTGAAACTGATGTTTATAATAATTTATTACAAAAATGTGAGTCTAAGATAAAATATGTTATATAGTATTTAAATAAATTGAAATATTTTCTTAACTGAAATTTCATTTATCAAGTTTTAATTATATTTGGATATTATTTGTTACTTCATTAATTTACTTTATCTTTTTTCTGGCAACTATATATTATATTTATACTTTTAAAATGGTTTTCCCAATTAAATTTATGATGCACTTTATTTTATTTAATCGACTATTATTAATTTTAAATAATATGACTCCCTTTCAAAGAAAGTAAATGTATTTCGTTAGAAGAGAATAATTTTTTTCATGGAGATTATCTTGTAATGCACTATAAAACATATTCTGAAATATAGTTATATTGCAAAATATATAAAAGTGTTTATCGATAAAATGTTCGTTCGTTTTAAACGCATACTCTACTACAAAATGAAAATTAAAAAACGCCGTATTCGCATCTACATACATTATTCACACAAGTCGTGTTGGAAAAACCTGCATACAGTAAAAATAAATACATAAACATACAACAGTGTGTCGTTCCTCATTCTCTGAGTAATGTGAAAAGTGTCTGTTTTTGAATACAGTTTTTATGAAGAATTTTTAACTTTCATATCTTCTCATACTACGTCGCGGTCAACGTACAGCTAGAGATTCAAAGTAAAATATTTTATCACTGAATATAAAAATAAATCTTCAAAAGTCGATATTCTTGGCTTTCCCAACAGAAGAGTAATATTTATATTTATAGAAGGGCATATACTCATATGCATATACGCTCTTACATATATATATATATATATATATATATATATATATATATATGTTATATATATATATATAAATATATATAACGGTAGTTTAAATCAAAATATGTTTTTTGAAAAACCAGAAAAAATAACAAAATGAGTGTTTATTATTATTTAAATTAAATATTTTATCATATTTAATTGAATGCCGCTTTTTATATTAATATACTTAATTAAATAAAATATAAAAATATTAAATTCACACTAATTGCTTTCAATGTCTGATAAACATCTGTTGACTATAATATCTGTCTATCAAAATATTAACTAATATATATATATATATATATATATATATATATATTTGTTAATATTTTGATTTTTAAGCGTCATATTAAAAAATGTTCTGAATAATACAGATTAAAGTAAGAAAATTAGAATAAAATGTGAGAAAAATAAAGTCTTTCCTGTAAAATATGATTAGCCATTACAAATAATATATTGTGGAATTCTGTTCTAATAGCAACATGATTGCCTACATTTTTGATTAGAGGTAGAAATTATCATTAATATTATATCAAATTATATCTAAGATTACTGATGAAACAGTTTTTCATTTTAAGTTGAATAAAATCAAATAAATTGTATACAAAAAAATGTTTATTGTGTACTAAAATACATGTTTAACTTCATCAAGGATCTACGGTCTGATAATCTTACAAAAAGAAACAAAATTGTAAAGCGTAGAAGTAAACACTTGCTCTGTTTATTATTTGTACAAAAATAATATTTATTGAATTTAGAAATGAGAATAAAGAAAATGTAAAGGACAACTTGAAAAACATTTATCATTAATATTTACAACCGCAATCTGATTTACAGAAATCTAGAAAATAAAATCTCTAATCTTACCCTAATTCTCAAAATAGTTTTATTCAAATGTTACAAAATTATTCATTTAACGACATTTTTTAACAATATTCTACGAGTAAGGAAATTATGATATATTTTCTTAAGAGACGTCCTATTTTCTTACTTTTAAACTTTTCTCTGAGTTATTTTACTTTTTTCTGTATTCATAGACAAATTAAGTAAACATTTTTTCACATTAATAGTGAATTCAATCTGCAACTGTTTGAGAATGAGATGTAATGCAAACTGACATAAATCTGCCCTTGGCAAAAAAAAATGTTTGTAAGGTAAATCTCACAAAAAATATTATAATAAAAAATGAATGATTATTTAATAACATTTATATTACATTTCCTTCCCAGCTTATTTGATTACATATATATATATATATATATATATATATATATATATATATATATATCACTATGTGAATTAGTATCTGAAAGGAAGCATTTATAAGTTATTGAATAACGTGCCATTAGAAATAATTATAAAAAGAATAACAGCATAAAAATAAGCCCAATATTTTTATTTGAGTTAATTTAATGCTTGTATATATATATATATATAAATGCAATTAAAATTTATTTTCATTCTGTGCACAAAATTTTCTTTCAATGAACTTTTTATTGTATACGATTATATACTTGTGTAGGTACTTTTGAAATGAATGCATAATAGCTCTTATCTTTGATTTGGATTTAAATTCAACTTTATCGATTACTGGAACTATTCAGCAAACTGTCTTATTCATGTAGTAAATGTAAACGTACAAATGTTATTTTGAGTTTAATTGCAATAACATATTTTTTTACTATTGGAATAAAAAAACATTTCATTTAATTGCATAAAATAAAATTGAGAACTAGAAGCATATTTTTTCAACTGATGGAATGAACATTTAAAAGAATATGGTATTTTTTGTATAGTTCTACTTATATAGAATTATTTATGGAGTGATTATCTCTCTAACGTATCATCAAACGATCATGAAACATTAATTAATCGCAGTCCAGAGACAACTGTTTGATATATACCTAGATTGTATCGTGTGTCTATATATATATATATATATATATATATGTGTGTGTGTGTGTAGATTAAACATGAAATGAGAAATTTAGATTATAAAAGTATTTAATAATGTAGTACTTTATCACCTCGTTAAGTCTGAAATTAAACTAAACAAGTTCTATAAAATAACGTTTTAAAGTATTGAAGATATATATTTTGTGTCATATTACTACTGTTATTTTATTGTTAATGATATTGTGAGCTTTTTACTCTTGTATATAGAAGTCAGTATACGTAGTAATAATCTTTTTGAATATTGACAGTTTTCATTCTTTATATGTGTATATATATATATATATATATATATATATATATATATATCAAATATATATTATATATTAATGATAAATTTTAGATATTTTATTTATATTAGAATCCAAATGATTCCGTCATATATACGAGTATTTACAAGAAAAATAGGAAAAAATATAGCAAAGGGTTCAAATATCGGTTGAAACCAAAACATATTGTTATTATATCTCTGTATTTAGTTGAAATGTGTATTTGATAGTTGACAGTTTGAAATGCGATTTTCAATTTTCTTATATTATACATAATGTTTATATGAGGGTCGCTTGATAAGTTTGGTAAATTTCTATGGTGTGGCGCCATCATTCATTTGATAACATAACAGCTTTCAAGTGTCACTTTTCAAACTGGCACAGGCGAAATTTAATCCAGAAATTACGTGTCGTTCATGATCTACAGATGTTTGAAGAGAGCATTGTAACAGTTATCGCAAAACTGAAAAAAACAGACAGGCTTTTCCGTCGATTTGTGGGCGTGGATAAAACATGGATCCATCATTACACACCTGAGTCGAATTAGTAGTCAAAGAAGTGGACAACAACTGGTGAAATTGCGCCGAAGAAGTCGAAGATCGTTTTGTCAGCTAGGAAGGGGATTACCACTGTTTTTTGAAATTCCCAAGGAATCATCCTGATCGACTACTTAACGAAGCGAAAAACGATAACAGGAGCCTATAATGCAACATTATTGGATCGATGAAAGAAGAGTTGAAATAAAAACAGCCAAGATTGGCGCATAAAAAAGTACTATTTCACCAGGACAAAGTGCCGTCCCACAAATCGACCGTAGCAATGGCAAACTTGCACGAATTAAGCTTCGAATCGATTTCTCAACCACTTTATTCTTCGAACTTGATCCCATACGACATCTTCCACTTCCCAAACTTGAAAATTTGACTCGGTAGAAAAAAATTCTCGTGAAATGAGGATGTCATAGCCGCCGTCAATGCGTATTTTGTAGACTCGCTGCATCAAGTTTATAGCCCTCAATGGAGACTATGTTGAGAAATAAAATTGATTTTTTCAAAAAAACGGTGTTTAACTTACTTTTTTACCGTACTTACCAAACGACCCATGTATATAACCTAATTGAATCATTCTTTATATATATATATATATTTATGTATATATTTATGTATATATATATATATATATATATATATGTATATATATATATATATTTATGTATATATGTGTATATATATATATATATATATTTATGTATATATATATATATATATATATATATATATATATATATATACGAAGATTTGGTACCACCTATAGTAATAAATAATCTCAGATTCTACAGAAAATGGGCCATTGGACAAATGAAATACGTGCAATTTATTGTTACATCTAAATAAAATGGCATTTCACGACATTCCGTCGTTTGCATTATATAAACCACCTTATATCCAGTATCGTTTGTTTGATGCAATTCTGCGATCTCGTTGTTTTCGCAGATCCTGCT
Source organism: Acanthacorydalis orientalis (assembly GCA_034766995.1). Lineage (NCBI taxonomy): Eukaryota > Metazoa > Arthropoda > Insecta > Megaloptera > Corydalidae > Acanthacorydalis > Acanthacorydalis orientalis. The sequence continues at coordinate 32,759,706 of CM068313.1, read as the reverse complement.
CGCTTGCGATAATAAAAACAAATGTTGGTCAAGTACAGAGTTCAGATAGAACAAATAACTGACACTTTATTGTTATATACTGTTAGTGTAACCATTTGTCTACTTAGATGCTGCAATATATGTGTAGAGTCTAGAAAGCTTTTTTCTTAGAAACATGTTCTCTCGGTGGAGAAGGGTTTAACAACGTTTATTTAATGCAAACGAATGCAGTGGAACTTTATTTTATTCGTTGCGGAACACATTTTCAATGTTTTAAAAACAATTTTATATTGTAATATTTTTATAATATAATTTAGATTCTTGGTTATATCAAGAAAATATTTTAAAAAGGCTGATTTTAGTCTAATAAATATATTAAATTTCAAGTCCAGTCTTTCAACCCATTCCATCATTTATTAAAAAAAAATGTTACAACTATTTACACTTCAATGCAGCAGATTTGTAAAGTAAATTATATAACGTTGTATTTTACTCTTTTCATTCTATCGGTTTTTTAATCGCATTTTATCGGTTATATAATATTGTAAAATGCAATTTTATACCATCTATTGGAAGAAAAATGTAGATTTTAGGTTAAAAGAAATCAAAAAAATCAGAAGAACTACAACAATAAACACAAGAACTAAAATAGAAAATAATTTAAATTTGATTAATTATTTATATCAAAAGTTAAACGAAGTTTTTGATTGGATAAACTTTTTTATCACAAACAACTTGTTTACAAAATATTGTATTATTTAAAATTGGAATCGTATAAAAAAAAACTGGTACTCCAAAATTGAAATATATTATAGTTATCGAAAAGAAATTTAGAAAAATGAATATCTACAATTCCATTATGATACATTTGATTTTATGATAATTTTAAATGATTTGTTAAACATTTCTAAAAAAAAGTTATTGGGAAAAATATATTAATAGATTACATTTAAATAGTTATGAGCAATTTGTTTAATTTCTTAAAGTGCATATAACTTATTATAAATAAATGTAGACTTTAATGGCTATATTTGAAAATAAATTTACTGCAAACGAATGTAATTCAATTTGTAATAAACAATAAAAACTTGTCAATCGTTGGTTTCGCCAGTTAAGAAATATTCACATACCTTTGAATGAAATCATTTAAAAATTATGATTTTAATAGTATTTCCCTAATTATGTAATTACCGTAATAAAAAATATACTTTATATACACAAAATACTCAAAATACACATTTTAAATATATAACTGAAAACTATATTTGTTCAATTTTTCGATTTAAAGTCTAATCAAATCATTTAGTTATAAATATTTACATTTCAAATTCATATTTTGAATATACATCACATGTGAAAATACATTTATACACAAATATCTCTCTCTCTCTTTATATATATATATATATATATATATATATATATATACTTACTATGCCTACTTAAGATAAATCAGTTCAATGGAAGAGATTTCTTTCCGAACTAAAATCACATGTTACATATTCTCCGTTTAGTTTCCTGTTACATACAGGAAGAATATAACAGGAACTGTTTCCTTCTGTATAATACTGCAAAAGGAAACAGTTCCAGAATGAAAAATTGCAATTCAATACAAGATATCCGGCCTTTGTTTAAAATTGAATGTTTATTTACATCTTATCATTAGTTTCCTATTTTAGTTGATATGTATGATAATTTTTGCCTAAAAAAATAAGGCAACTATATCTTTAAATAACATAGTATATACAAATCTATATATATATATATATATATATATATATGTATATATATATATATATAAATACTCAAGATTATATAATGTTTAAACGTACTTAACGGACGTTATACTTAATTAACAAATGTGTATTTAAATAATAAATATTTAGGACATCATTCATTATGTCAATTATTAATACTTAAGTTTATGACATTTTTTTAAATAACAAAATAAATAATTATTGTCATAAAAAATATCTACTCAATTCACTAAATTCGAGTATAAAAATAATCTCTACCTATTCAACTTCACTGCACACTTTCATTTTATTTTGATAAACAATTTCGTTTCAGTTTTTAACCGCAAACGAATGAAATATAAATTGCTGCATTTAATTGTTTATGCTCATAAAAATGTTTAATAGGTCTATATTTCAAACAAATTATAAATTATCGTTTTTTTTTGTCAACCGTAATTGTGTATATTTTATCCTACTTAACAGTAATTGCAAGATATTAAACTTGAAAATTAATATTGATAATATTTTTAATACATTTTCTAATTTTCTGTCTCGTTAACTTTTTCGAATAACAATATGTTTGTCGAGTCATTATACAGGAAAAGAGATAAATTTCAGCAATCCATTTTAATGACAAAATGTCATCGAGTATTCCGTTTTGTATTTTTCAATATACATTTCAAAATAGATTTCATAAAAAACAATTATTGTTATTTATTTTGTGCTCATATGATATTCAGTACTGAATATAATATAGATCGTGTAGAATTTTTCGAATGTATTAAATTGAAGTGAAACGACTGTTAATATTTTTTTATATTAACACTAAGTGGCATATACGATTTGTACAGATGATATCCTTTTCTTGTTATTCTTCCTTCATATTTAGTTCTAAGAAACTGTTGATTCGTTGACATCGTATTGTCAAAGGAAAAATGTTTACATACGAGTATATATATATATATATATATATATATATATATATCAGTTTACAACATCCTAAGCCATTCTTTTGTTCTTTTGTCAACGACTTCAAAATATTTGCATACAATTCTGCAGATGGATTGTTTATTATGCTTTCATATTCCATTACTCTGGAGAGGAGTATTCAGGGTATATTTTTTTAATTCAAAGTTTATATATATATATATATATATATATATTACTTCTGCTAAAAATACTTCTATAAGATGCTTGAATACAATAAAAATATAAAAATTGAAATTATTCTTAATTTGTCTCTCGATACTTATTTTATTCTTTTGAAATCTTATATTCATATGATTTAATATCCTTCTCTTATAATTTCATAAAAAGGTCTATATGATGAACATAATTTTCTTTATCACTACAACAGAAACTAAGAAAATTGACTATTTCTTTTTTAAACATTCATTGATTAAAACTTTCTTGCCGAAATGTCATTAGTTATCATCTACACTGAATTTAAAATTCTGAATCTACAATCTAAAATTCAATTGATTTGTATTTAACATTTTCAATACAAATATTTTAATGTAAATGTGTAAACATTTTTATATTTATTGAGAAGAAAGATAGACTTTTTTATATATTTATTCTCGAGTATTTTTAAAACATCAGTTTTATAAATCAGAATAAAAATTCTCCTAGAAACGTAAAATTTTTCATTAAAGATTGTACTTTGTAATAGAGTTATTATTTGTTTTTTGTTTAAAAAAAAACAACAATATTAAATATGACCATTTTGACATATTTTATTTTCAAGAACAGTTAATTAAAGTTGTCGTGGAATACACTTCTAAATAATCATTAAAATAATCTCTACAAATGGCATATCCAATATTTATTAATATCTTTGAAAATTGATTATATATATATATATATATATATATATATATATATATATATGTATATATATATATGTATATATATATATATAATATATATATATATATATATATATATATATATATAATACTATTAAAATAATTTCAAAATCAAGTAAGTAGATATATAGCTAATTAATAAATTGTTTGTCAGTTCCAATTTAACCGACAATTAATTCCTCCCTTTATAAATCAAAATAACTAACGATTTTTAGTCTCGACATAAATTCTTTCTCGTCGAATGTAATAAATATTCTTCACTGGAATACTAAGAAATTTACTGGGATTTCTACTCGTAACTATTAAAATTTATTTCATTGTTCACTTTTTAATATTGAATTCTTCGTAGAAATTCAATTTATATGTTTTATGATTTCATAGAAAACAAAAAAATATAAAAATATGATTCGTTTTGAAAAAAAATTTTTATATTAATTTTTATTGAAAATATTTTTAGATATTTTTTCTGAAATGGTGAAAAAACATGCTTTTTACTCTAGATATGTTCTACAAATTGTATAAGGTATTAAACGAAATTTCAAATATATTGAAACAATAAATATTTTTTACAATTAAATATTTTAATTGTTTTTATGATTTTTACGGGGTTTAGTATGAAATTTATATTAGATATTGTTTTCATATCGCATACAAAAACTTTAAGCTTTTATTTTCTCCTTTTTATTAATCTTATTTCAAATGAGTTTATTATTCATTTAGTTAAAAAAAATCCGATTCAAATATAATGAATAGTGTAAAATTAAAATTATATATGCGCTAGTAAACACTAACAGTTAATTTTAATATCTATAATAAGTATATAATGAAAAAACTTATATCATCCATGCCACTTTTTTATTGATTTAATATACTGCATGGTTCTTTTTTAATTCAAAATACTAACTTTTTCACTGTTAATCAGTACCAATCGATTCGAATCTGTTTGGAAATAACGTTACACTTCAACAACGTCGCCAGTTTAATAAAACTTTTTCAATATAATACACGTGACCCTACTGTACACTTCATCTTGTTCAATGCTATTTCCCAGAATTAACATTACAAGAAGATAGTACAATACTACACTCTGGGGCTTTACATGTTCAATGATACCACGTCCTACATTGCTGATAATATAATTTGTCGGCTCTAAGTAATGAACTAAGAAAAGCATCCTTTTTGTATATATATATATATATATATATATATATATATATATATATATATATATATATATATACACATAGTTACATTCATACACAGATGCATATATATATATATATATATATATATATATATATATACACACAACTCTTATTTAAAATAATTTCTTTCCATAAAAAAGTCTAATTAAATATACTTATTATTTAATTTAGAAAAAACTACAAATATGACTTTAAGTCGCCATAATATTGACAATGTATTATAAATTGAATAATGTTAACATTTAGAGTACTTAACAAATACTTTTAAATTAAAAAAAATGTATACAATTTTATATTTCAAAGAAATAGAAATATTTTATGTTTAAAATCACATCTTTTTGAAATGAATCAATTCCAAATTGGAGATTGTATTAAGTAATATTAATTACATTTATTTAGTTTTACATTAATGAATATATATATATATATATATATATATATATATATATATATATGTATATATTGGTCTTTTTACATGCTTATTATTCATCAAAAGCTTTAATTAAATTTGTATCGAGAATAATTGTATTTTTTAACATAACCACACGTGTAAATAAAAGTATACATATTACTTTATAAAACAAACATAAATATACACACATAATATATATATACACATATATACAATTAAAAACATAAGTGCTTCAATGTTGAAATGTATAAACAATTAACGTACGATTATATTATTTTAAATAGTATCTAATTAATTAAACTAAGAATAACATTTTATTATATTCAACGGTATGTAAAAGATAAAATACATAAATGTATTAATACTCGTATAATATATTCTATTCAGTGATTAATCATCGAACGTATATGAGAAATTTAACACTTGAATGAACAGAGAAATTTAAAACCAGTGATGTAGGGATAATATGTAAATGATTATATCTTCATTCAGTCTTAATTTAAAAAATACATTTTTATTATATATATATATATATATAAAGGATGTATAATAAGATTATAAAAATTGAGTGCTTTTTTTCTATACATTAACACTTATTGAAATTTAAAAAGCTTCTCTACCAATTCATGTTATTAAAAATTGTATTTTCTAAGGTAATTTTTGATACTGTACTAAACTCAACTTGAAATAAATTTTTCACTTCTCCATCATCCAGAAAAAACTTTCTGATTAAATATTCACTAATTGGTTGTTAACTGTTGCAGTTGCAAATTGAAATGTCGATGATATCATCCTCAGAATACTAAGTACAGAAAATATATCTTAGTGGTCTGAGGATTGTAATTAAATCAGTATTATAAAAATAATATATCCTCTCTTTCTGAAGACATTTTAAAAGAAGCAAGTACTAAAAAATTTAACATATTACTGACACATAGATATAATTTATTTTCGTTTTATAATAGATGTTTTTTAATTTTTCCAAACTCTAAAAATATATCGATATATCCTAAGCGATTCAGAGTATATTCATATATAAATTCAATATAACGAATAATATTCCGATATTTAGTAAAAAAAATTATGTTCCTAACTCTAAGTATATATATATATATATATATATCTGTGTGTGTACATATATATATATATATATATATATATATATAACATACATATATTCATATTTTATATATTTTTAACCAATTAACATCATTGGGTTTATTTTAAAACATGTTTCTTACATATAAAAAAGAATAAAGAAAATAGCAGATTTACATTAAAATTTTATGGATTAATATTTGTATTTAAGCGTTTCTGGCAAGAACTATTGCTCATTTTTAACTGTTATCTGGCCATACACTATATGTCACATTTTATGAAGAAACTAAGTTTTTTTAACGTAAATAAATAATTTTCTGTCAATAAAGAAGTAACAAAAATATATGGAATTTTCTGTAGAACATATATAATTTAGGAATATATACGAGTAGATATTTTTATACATTAAGAACATTGTCTATATTGATATTATGAACATATTTTCTGATATGTATGTATATATATATATATATATATATATATATATATATATATATATAATAAAAAATGATAGAAATGGGCTTAGAACAAATAGAAAATTTATTTAATATGACTAATCTTTCTTACAAAATTATTAGCGTATATATCACTTATAAAATTTTATTCGAGATTTAAATGTGACTTTAATCAATATTCATTTATTTACATTTTAATATGAAATTATAAAAGATAAATAATGCAAAAATGAAAATAAATTACCAAAGTTAATTTTATTAATGAGGGAATTAATTACTGAAGCATATACATAATTATAAATTCAATTAAACTATTATCACTGAATCAATGTCAATCTAATTTAAAAAAAACAATTAAAATATATTTTACGCGAAATGATAGTAATTAGTTTATGAGCAATGCAGTGGTTAGAGAGCCCTCGTTATAATTAAAATACTAATTTGTGAGCTTAAATCAT
>CM068313.1:32377495-32747495 GCA_034766995.1 Acanthacorydalis orientalis | reverse complement strand
AATAGTGTTGTTTATTTTCAGAATAAACATTAATGTTTATGTAATATTTTATTCATTATATGCATATATATATATATATATATATACAAATTATAACAAAAATAGTAAATATTTTTTTCTTTCTGTCATTGATATTAAAACAGTTTAATTTATTTTTCAGCATTATATATTTTTTTATAAATGAAAGTGACCTTAGACGTCGACGCGATTTTAAACCTCAAATAATCATTCAATATATGAATAGTCTTTTAAATATTAAAAAAAATATTATAATTAATAAAATTAATTAAGAAATATTTATTGAGTCTTTCAATCTTAAACTTCAATTTTAAAAAGTATATTTTTCACATTAAACTAAAGTTTGTTATCAAGATAAACGAAAAATATTACTTATTATAAATATTTAATTAGTAAAAATAATAATAAAAAAATATAATATATATTAGACATTAAGCTTTTATTTTAATTAAGTATTAATAGTTTCTTGAAACTACTAACTATACGTTTAATCTTAACTATTTTGTTAATACACTTGTTAGCTTTCATATATTAAATACATATGGACTATATTTTTAATAAAAGAATTGAAAAAAGTAAATTTAAAATTATTTTCCATTAGAAATCTGGAATATTATTTTATTTAATGAATTCATATAATATAAATAACACATCAAAATAAAATAAATAAGAAAATGGAAATCATTTTAACACTCGCCAAAATTGATATAAAGAAATATTCTTATAATTATATACATCAAAAATATACAATAATTATTATAATCTAATGAAAATAACTAACCAAATATATTATTTCAGTACCAATATATTCTTTTTTAAACTTTTTTAATTTACAAATGCAAAAATGAAGATAGTAAGATTAAAGATAAAGTTATAATTGAATTAGACACACACACACACATATATATATATATATATATATATATATTCGATTTTTTTTATCTTTGATATATCAAAATGTTCGATAGTTTAATCAAAACTAATGCAGTGCAAGTTTTTTCAACCGTCATTGAGAAAAGCAAGGCGAGAAGACGGTCATACATTGATATGCCGAACTTCTTTTTTAACTTTACTCATTTTAAAAGCATTCCTTCAACGCTGCACTTAATAAGTGATGAATTTGAGTAAATTTAAAATTGTACCTTGTATAATACTTTAAGAAAAGTGTATAAGGATTTTTTTAAACTTATTATAAACTTTTTTCATCGAAGACGTTCCATAATGAATGAAAAATTAATTTTAATTGCAAGTGCGACATTTTATCTAGAATTCATGTACATACACAGAACCATCATGTAAATATCTTAAAAATATACGCCACTTTTTTAATATTAAAAACTGAATTTAAAATTAATGTTCTAATTTTCTTTGATATTTTGGAATTATTGATTTTGTCAAAATTATTTATGTAAGTTTTTAATTTTTAAAATTTTTCGCATTTAATATGTATATAATAATACCATATATATATATATATATATATATATATATATATATATATATATATATTATTAATTCATGTGAATGTATATAAATTATTAAAAAGGTAGAAACGTATATTTGTTTACAATTGCTTATTCAAAGATGATTTTTATAATATTTCAATTATGTTATAATAAGTTGCATACAGATACAAATGCCTACTTGCATATATATATATATATATATATATATATATATATATATATATATATTTAAATGTATACACACACATACATAAATATATAAGGTCCTAATTTCAATCGCAATCGCAAAAATTATACAATAAAATGATTTTTTTTGTAATTTTTTTAATATTTTCATGTGGAAGCCTAAACTGAATCACCTTACACACAAACAAATATATATATATATATATATATATATATATATATATATATATGTATATGTGTGTGTGTGTGTATAGTCTATAAATTAACAGAATAAATTAATGAAGTTGTTCATTTGAGAAATGGACTTTTAACTCTAATATATATTTTTAAAAGCAGTTTATTTTATCTTAAGAACGGTAACTTGAAAATAAATTTTATTGATCAATAAAAAATTATAGTTAAAGATAAAGAAAATAAATCAAATTCTTTCCTTAATTTTAAACCTAAAATGAAATTTACAACTTGTAACAATTTAGCTGTTTTTTTAATAATAATATTTTTATAACCAATTCTATTATTTAAATAAATTTAAAGAAATATATATATATATATATATATATATAAATATATAAGTAAATATATACACGTTTGTGTGTTCATAATTAAATTTCATTTTTACTAAATCCCTCTATTTTATTTCATTGCAATAAGAATTTCTAAGATTTATAGTATTCATAAAACTAAAAATCTTATAAAGATATTATCTTTCTTTAAATAAATCTAAATATATAGAATTAGGTAAAAATGTTTTTATTAAAAAACAACTAAATAATCAGTAGTTACAAATTTACATTTTAAATTTGAACCGTAGAAAATATTCAGTTTATATTTATTTTCTTTAAATATAACTTTTCGTGTATCAATAAATATTAATTTGAAAATAAAATTCCTTAAAAGATTTTTCAAAAAAGAAAACACGAAAAAGTGGACATTATATATTTATAATTACAATATTAAACGTTTTTAAAGGAACTTTTCGACTTTTTGAAATAAAATAAAACTATCCAGCAGCAAGAACCTAAAATGTTGACAAAGAAGTACTTTTAGTCTCAATAGTTTGTTTCATGCTTCATTTTTTATATTATATGTATGAAGCAGTAATATAAATATCAATTTCATATTTATTTTGATTTTTAATAATTGATTATGATTAAAAGTAAAGGTAGGTCAAAAGATCCAGATGAAATTATGAGCAGTTACATTGATTGGTGTAATAATATACGTTATTGAATAATAAAAAAATTAATAAAATCTGTACTGTACAAAAAATTAAAGTTCTTACATTTGGATATATAAAACTATATACATAAATTATATGTAAGTGAAATTAATTTATATATATATATATATATATATATATATACGTATATTGACATTTTTAACTTTTGATCAAGTCGGTTATAATATTGAAAGACATAAAATAAATTTTAATTAAAAAACTTGCATAAAAAAAATCAATTATCATTTAAATTGACGATATTCTTCCACACGTTAGTTCGAATATATTAACACCTAAATTGTTTTTAAAATTCATAACTCGAAAGTCGTTACCGATAAAGAAAACACAACGGTTGACGAGAGTGTTTAACGAACCTAATTTGAATTACAATTTCAATTACGTGCGTCATGTCCGCCACTGCTTGAGACCTATGTAGTGGGAGTTTTTATAAACGTCTCAGAGCTTTATGTAATATCTCTAGGTTGTGTATATCGTGTATATGAACACGACTGATGCAAAAGTTCATGAAACAAATGATTTTTGTGATGGTATCGCACAATGTGGTGTATAAAAAAGCCGTTTATACTATACGGACTTATACAGCAAGGTCTCTCAATATTGCATTTACTTGATTGCTACTCCCGCTGGTACTGACCTTTTGTTATATACATATTTATCTCCTTCATATTACATATATATATATATATATATATATATATATATATATATATATATATATAAATGTAGAAATTGATGTGTAGTTATTCATAAATACATATTTCAAGAGGATAATAATTTGTAGTATATAATTAGCATTTTCACCACAACGTTTGGAATAAGACCTTTAAAATAAATTATCAAGGAAACACTTATATTTACATATGTAGATATATATATATATATATATAACTATTTTCAGTCTAATCGATTATTAATTGAAACCTTTTGTAAATGATATAAAAATAAATAAAAATAGAATATACTTCAATTTCATTTTTGTATAAAAATATTTATTATTAATTTAAAAGGTATTATATTCCTAGAGTAAATTTCTGTATTATTATTGATTGTTGTAATTGAGACAATATTACTTTGAATTTTTTTATAAAAAACATATAAATTGATGAAAAATCAAAACACGTCATCTGTATTTGATATTAAATTATTCATATATATACATAATAATTATTATTGTTTATTTAAATTATTCATATATATATACATAATAATTATTATTGTTTATTTAAATTAATTATTCGTATTTATTGTGCGTTTCTTAAATAATAATTTCTAAGGTGAATTAACAAACGCATGATTTCTAATTTGATGAAATTTCCGAATGATCCCACTTACGGCAATTGATAACTTTAATTTTTAACGAAATAAAATAAATTATATATCTTTTTAATATATATTTCTACAAGAAAATCAAATGAAATTTTCAAATAATAAATACTCCCAATACCTGTCAGTATTCAAAGAAGTGAAATATTTATTAATAAATATACATTCCGTTCAGTATTTTTAACTGAAAAAAATAAAAAGTATCGAGAAACTGTAAAATATGAAAATATGTACCAACACATGTTTCCTTTGTGATCTTTTTGATACAATTTTTACGGTAGAGTTGAGATTTTATAAGGTCATCTTGAACGTAAACCATAATATAAATACTATTTTTTTGTGTACATAAAATATGTCGTGGTTGTAGAAGTATAAGCTAAATCTTACAGAGGTCGTAGTAAAAAAAGGTAGAACGTAAAAGTTATAAAAGCTTAAGAACGATGTATCTAGGTCGAAAGTGTGAGAAACAGTGGCGTCCATTATTTAAAACCATATTATTTTTAATACTAATTTTCAGCCCGACAGACCAACTAGAAGATGTTTTAAAATAAGTTTACATTTAGGAGCATATACATATACATATTATATATATATATATATATATATATATATATATATATATATATATATATATACATATATATATATATATATATATATATACATTCATACATACATACAGATATCATATACGATAGAATTTAATAGAATACCCTTCTATGGTAACAAAATTACAAGTTGACCTCAAGCATGCATAGCGATGTGAAAGGGCACGATTCAAGAGCTCTACAGAATGAAGTTGAAATTTATTTCGTGAATAAATTCTAATAGATATTTGTAGCGTGTAACTTGTAGCGGTTCCACTGACAAGTTTGTAAGTCTCATGAGACGATTCGGGCACGTTACACGTAAAAATATTTTTCTTGTTGTAATTACTCCGGGCAATTTTTGTTTGTTTATTGTTTTCTTTATTTATTTCGAATCGACTTTATTTTATAAAACTTATAAAATCAGTTTTGTATTGTTATTTTAAATTATATAAATTTGTAATTTATTCATAAGAAAATTATTAAAACATTTAATTTTTACGAATATATATATATATATATATATATATATATATATATAAATGTACAAAAAAAATGTTTCATTAATATGCTCTTGATATTTAATCAAAATATTTATTTAAAATAAAAAAAAACATATTGTTAAATAAAAAAATTTTATTTTTTTTGCATTTTTAGCTAACAAATAGTTCTTAAATAAAAGTCTCTTCGCAGGATTAAAAAATCACACAATTTATTAAGAAAATTAATATATTGTTATATACAAATTAAACTATAAACATACCTTGAAGTATATATATATATATACATATACCTAAACGTTACAATAAAACTAGTAATATAATTCTGTTAAATTTATTTAGTTATCTTTTATAAACTCTCTTTAAATTAATGCATTTAAAAGTCATACTATATTTTTTCAATTGAAAGGAATTATAGTCTCAATGCTTATGAATATTCTCAATCGGGTACATTATTAGTATTTTAGTATGTTTAAAAAGATTTAAATTTATTTTAAAGTAAATTAAATCAATCTGGATAAAGTGTCAGAACAATTCGTATCAAACTAAACTACAAATATCCAATTAACCAAAAGCAGAACTTACAAAACTTTCCAATTCAATCGAAAAGTTTATCAGTATTTTACGTTAGAAGAACGCAAACTTTTTTCACGGAACGATTGTAAAGATCTCACTCAGTGACAATAATTTCTGATCAATTTATTTAACAAATTATTTTTGTAAAACCGCTCGAAAAGTTTTCGTATATAAAATAACTGAATGAAAAGTGAGTACATATTTCAGTACAAAATTAAAATCAAGTAGATTGCGCTTTAATATCTCATCCATTATAAATTTGTAAACGGTCGATAAAATTACAAAATTCTTTAATAACTCGATATGTTTCGTTTGGTCGAATTTATTAACTGGAAACTTTCTCATCAACTACGATGCAAAATACTGTTGAAAATATTTTCTATTACAAAAATGAAGTGGAAAGAGAATAAATATATTATCGTATTTTTTACTTCTGACATAAACATTTATGAAATAAGATTTGCTATTCGTAATTTCTTTTTGAACACATTTCTGAGTATATATTGCTAATATAATGTTCAATAAGAATATTATTGATTTTGATTGAAGTAATGTCCTATAGTCTTTAATCTTTTATCAATACATATATATATATATATATATATATATATATATATATTTATTAATATATATATATATATATATATATATATATATATACTGTATGGGAGAAATATCACAAAAATAGGCTACATATTCAAATATCACAAAAAGTATTATTTATAGAGATGTACATCTACATCGAGTAAACTTAATATCACGCATTATAAACCAACATTCAAAATATTTATTCCATCGATGAATCAGCTTAAAAATACCAACAAAGTAATAATCTTCAAGATTTAGTAAATAATCTGTCACTTTATTTTACAACTTCTTTTCAGTTTTAATCTTTTTCAAATGACACAAAAACATGAATCAAACTAAATTTTTAATTGCCTACCACATAACCTACTCTGTTCTCTTCTAACTTTATTTTTTTGATCAACTAAAAAACTTCATGATTGAAAAAATATTTGAAACAAAAATTTGAAAAAAAGTTATACATATTATTTATTAAAACTTTAAATTTTATAAAAACTTTACTGCAATGAAAGATTTCTGAATCATCGATATGACAAATGTTTTGAATGACGAATATATTAACAAGTAATATTTAATATTAAGGAGGGATAATATAGTTTTATAATTTTTGTAAACACTTTTTTGAGATATTTGAACCAGTCAGTTAGATTTCGTATGCCTCTCATATACATACATACATACATACATATATATATATATATATATATATATATATATATATATATATATATATATATACAGGTAGATAGATAGATAATCAAACAGTATATATTGAATTTAAATTAAATACTAACAAAATAAATATATACTTTTATTACTAAAGTTTTAATAACCGGTTTAGAACTGTTGGTTACAATAAAAATAACCTTTAACAATGTTGCTTTGATAAACGTAATATGCAGGCTGAATTATATTTAAATATTCATCACCATTTATTTTTAATAATAAAAAAATGTACGAAATGTAGAATAGACTTCGAATATTATGTCATATCTTATACTGAAAAAAAATACTTGAGGTTATCTACATATTCTTGTAATTTATATCCAGAGTCACGTAGTTCAAACTGTTCAAGTTTAATACCAGTGGCTAAAAAAGGTATTCTTTTTAGAATCTGATCAACGACGTGCTTCACATTTTAGCCCTCCTATATATATATATATATATATATATATATATATATATATATATATATATATATACATATATCATTCTTCTCCCATAAAATGACTATTACGCAGTTTGATTTACGTTCTTATACAAAAATAACATCAATTTAATGTTATCATTTCGGTAGATAATTTTCTGAAACTTTTGTTGTTTGATAATTTTTATTCTATTTATGAACTCTGACGAATAGTTAAGATGTACATGAAATGAAACGTACATATTTAAATAATGGACATCTAAAGTAGCTATTATACTATCAATAAAGCAGAAAATTATTCAAGAATGTTTTCCTTAACTAGTACCAGTTGCTAGAATTTATTGTTTCGACTACATCAATTAACAGTTTTGAAAATCACTTAGAATTCTACGGGGCGTGTAATTAAATTATTAAGATTTGTGTGCACGTACTAAATTGAAACCGTAAATAAGCTAGATATAAGACTATAAAATAAACACTTCGTTTCATATATACGACGTTCACTTAATTTATGTAACATTATTTACATTAATTATGAGAAATAACCAATTAATTTTACTCTTAACTTTAGAAAATTATGAAGACATAAAATAATGCATGTATATAAGAATATATATATATATATATGTATATATATATATATATGTATATTCTTCTAGAAAATGATTCATTAAACATAATTACTAAAATGTAACCATTCTAATACATCATATTTATTATTTTAACTTCAATACTGTTGATAAGTAATAATAAATTAATACATTTGGAAAATTATTAAATATCGCTTAAATAAACCAATCTCAAATAAGTCAAATTTTAATACAGAAATGATTCTTTTTTGTTCAAATGTTAATCAATCTAATTTTTTATTGACATTCATTTTTAAAAACATTAATAATATTTATCGTTAATGAAATGAATTAAATATTTTAATTCAATTATTTTGTCTGACTGAGACTAAAAATGATATTTTTTACTAAGACTTTAAAATAATAAGAAATAATTTAACATTCTCTTCATGTAAAATAAATAAGCAAACTTTATGAACATATGCAGACCATTATATAATTTAATTTGTAAAATCAGAAAAAATCGAATTTGATATGTTTAAAGTTAATATTTGCAATAAGATAAAAGTTATTTACTTATGAAAATATTGTTGAAATATATTAAAATATTTTAACAAAACTTCTTAAGTGTCGAGCACAATACGTGTAGCATATACGTGAATAAAATATTTTTAACATTCAGTGAAATGTTTTAATTCGAACTTATTTCATATTTTATTATATTCAACTTAAAATTTATTTCATATTTTAATAAGAAAACAATTTGTCTTCAAACTAAGACTTAATAAATTTCAAATGTAACATTATAACGACTAATAAGTGGACAATTGTAATTCGTTGCATTATTTATGAAATTATAAACATATTATATATATATATATATATATATATTTGTTTATGTATGAGAACTTTATGAAAAGATTATAGATAAATAATTTATCAATTATTAGAATTATTATAAAAGTAAATTATATGTTATCGCTATATTATTCGTCGTTATGAAACGCCATATATAATAATCGAATAATCAACGAAGATAAGTACAAATGATAAAAACTTGCACTTCTATATTGAAAGAAGACAATCACTTGATATTAATGCTATTTTTAATAGAATACTCAGCAGTCGTGAGATATTTCTCTTTATTCCGTATATATTAATAGATATATATATATATATATATATATATATATATATATATATATATATATATATATATATATAACATAAAATCGAATATTTTCAGAAAAAACGCCAGTTTGAAATTAGATTTTTACTTACAGAATAAGTTTAAATATGAAAAAATATTAATTTATAAAAAAAAATCTCAAGTGGGTTTTTCAATTTAAATTATGACTTTAGAAGAATTTAATTCGAAAAAAATTACACTTTCATTTACTATAAAAACATAACATACATTCTAATTGAAGATATAAACGTTATAAAAATAAGAAAGAGTACTTGATGTAAACGAGATAAAATCCGAAGAATATGGTTATAGTTTTAAATCTTCTCAAATACTTCATTTTCTAGTTATAATTTGTGTACATAATACATTCTAAAATATGTTTACGAGTATATTTTCATTTAATCCAGTACATGATCGAATTGTGTCATTTAGACCAGATGTTCTCAATCTGGGGCCATATAACCCACAGGAAGGCCCATTATATTCCAAGGGAGCCACAGGTAAAAGGAGGGACACGATACAAGATTAGAGGGATCACAAATAAAAGTGAGAAATAAATAAAACAGAGAAGTGGCTGAGAAAAGAAAACAAAAAAAAAGAAAACAGGGCAATGATGAAAAAAGAAAACAAAGAAGTGAAGTGAACAGAGAAGTGACCATCAATAGAATTTAAGAAGCGCTCATAGACTACAGAGTAACATAACAGCCAAAATAACTTTCAGTCAAAAAAAAACAGTATTTTTGAATCAAGAGTATATCGTATATTGGATAAGTGTCTAAGAGTATCAAAAAAGTTTCCACAGCCTTGGGATAAAACAAAATTGTTTATCATGGCATTTCTTACTTCGTATTTGGTAGAATCAGGTTTCAGTCATGTGATTTATTTACTCAACCTAACGTGGAATCACCTTAACATAATGGACAGAGTGGATCTTCGGTTATCCCTCACAACAATAGAACCAGATATAAAAATACTTGTTTCCGGTCATCAAGCACGGAGGTCACATTGATCGAGAAATACTAAAAGTATTTTTTTAAATATTGTATTTCGTATAAATTATAAAAATTATAATAAAACATGTTCTATTTAAAAACAGCACATTTAAATAGCTACACCTTTCTACTTGTAGGACATGGGGGCTACAAGAAGAAAACAAGGTTGGAAGGGGGCCACGATCAGAAAAAGGTTGAGAAACACTTATCTAGATCATACTACCGTTTTCTACTAACATAATTTTCTTATTTAACTTTAAATAAAATAATAAAAGCTCTTTATTCAATGAAGGATGATTTCTTCTGCACGCTAATAAGTAAACCTTTTACGTTATTACAATAACATAATTATTTATTTTATGACAAATAGTGTGCAAATTCCTTATATATATATAGAGAGAGAGAGATAGAGAGAGATATTATTACGTAATATTAAATATAATATATCTATTACTGTTTCTACTAATGTATAAATAATTTCATAAGCGAGGATTACATCTTTATATATTATATTTAAGTATATACAACTAATATTTCTTATATAAAAAAATCATATTCTCAACGAAATTCAATTATTATATAACATTACTTAACAAACGAGCCATAAAACTCAAAAAGATAAAAAAGTAGTAAAAACGTTATATATCTCAAATGTCTTCAATGTCAAATCATCACAAGTTTCTGTTTTATATAACATTCTTTTCAATCATACAGTCATATATATATATATATATGTATATGTATATATATATATATATATATATCTAAAAGAAAACTTGTTTTCGAATGACCAATCATAAATTTTCTAATTTAATACCTGTTTTCAAATATATGCAAAGGTTCTATCGACATCGCATAAAATACAAAACAGAACCAATAAAAATAAATTGTCTCTAGTCAACCAATATGTGTATTTTTCGTGTTTTATGTATTCCTTGCATACCAGTTACACGTGTTGTTCAATTTCTTGGCCCTTGTCTTTAACATGTCGTAAGCCCGATATAAAATGGTGAAATTTATCGGGCCGTGTGTCACCGTTTACAAGTTTTGACCTCTCTATACCCTTTTCTATATCTTTTTCTAGCGAATGACTTTACATATATCATTCACAGTTCACAAACTCTAAAGTATATATATATATATATATATATACACTGGAATATATTGAGTTAGCTTCGTACGTCATCTTTAATTACAATCATATTGAACGTTTAATGAGCTTCTACTCTGATGACTTTCTTTAACGAATAACTTTAGTAAGTGAAGAAGTATTTGATTTAACATAAAATTTTATTATGTGTATTATAAAAAATAAAAGTATAGACCATTTTTAAATGTAACTAATAAGAAATAATTTAAAATCAAATTATATTTAACTCAAAATTCATAAAATATTACAATAAATTTCTGACACTGCGGCTAAATGCACTTTCACAAATGAAGGTATGAAAACTATTCGTTAATCTAATAATTT
Source organism: Acanthacorydalis orientalis (assembly GCA_034766995.1). NCBI lineage: Eukaryota > Metazoa > Arthropoda > Insecta > Megaloptera > Corydalidae > Acanthacorydalis > Acanthacorydalis orientalis. The sequence continues at coordinate 32,735,643 of CM068313.1, read as the reverse complement.
GAACGAGTCTGCATATACATAAATATATGTAAATATATATATATATATATATATATATATATATATATATGTATGTATATTTATATACAATTCTTTCAGTGAACCATTATATTTACTTTGTTAAAATTTAAAGTAAGCATTTGATACTTATTAATTGTTTTGTTCGCCTCGATATAATCAAAAATATATTCTTTTAAAGTTCTCTGCATGCAATACTACCTTTTTATTAAACATATTTTTGCATATCCGCACATTACATTTATCCTCACACACACACACAAATATATATATATATATATATATATATATATATAAACATATAATTGTAATCCTATTGTCAATGATTTAGCAACATAAAATAATAAACAAATACCCATACGTAAAGGTGCATATATTAATAACTACATTTGTACACAGGTATTCAATTATTTAAAATGAAAAAAAAATAAAATTTCATTTTAAAATATAGTTAGATATTATAAAGATATAAATAAATATATTTTTTTAGTTTTTGAAATATCATCACAAGTACATAACAAGTGAGAGTTACAAAAAGAATGTATTTTTTTATTGATTTAAGGTGCGTATATTGAACGCTTAGTAAAAACAGCTCAACCTAATGGGTAAAGAGTAACGAGGGTATTTTCGGTTAGTGTAGTTGTGACATAATGACAGATTACTTACAGAACATTCACTATGTTTTACATCTTTACAAATAACAGAAAAAGGTACGCATAAACAAAAGGAAAAGTAGGCAATAAAGAAGTTTTACTGCAATATGTGTATATATATATATATATATATATATATATATATATATATGTATTATGTATGTACATCCTAATCAACAATGGCAGAACAAAATATATACAAAAAAGCTCATTCATTTTAAAAGATATCGGTAAGAATTGTATAAGTCAAAAATAAACTCCTTAACAATAATATTATTTTAGAAAAATACTATAATTTGTATTTCTTTCTCAAAATTTTAATTAAAAAATAAGGAATGTGCTTTTTTCAATGGCACGAATTATGCTTATAACCCAATATAACCCAAAAAAATAAACTTACATACATATATATATATACACACAATATTAATTTTTATTCATCATTACATCGTTCTATATTTCTCTATGGATGCAGAATATTGTCATAAAGGAAGATATGCTTGCTCTAAAAAAGTTCTATTGATACTTATAAAAAATTTTCAAATAAATATAAAGAAATGTTTTAATAAAATATGAATGTCCTGTTCGCTATGGAAAATGTTTGTAGACAAGTTTTGTAGCGATAGGAAATATATTCAACACTGGTTTCAATTAATGTTACAATACTAAACATTCACATCGTTTTTCTGGCCGTTGAAAATCTGTGAAAATACTTTCGTAGAAAATTGAATTCTCGTTGAAAACAATTCTAGGAGAAACAAAACAATTGAAATTGTATCCATATCAATTTCCAGCCGTCTATCAGCATCAATAATAAGAGATGACGTAGTCTTTCTAGACATTGCCAGACTGCTTTATATGATTACATAAAATAGCAAGACTAAAGAAACAACCCACGTACGTTGGAAAAACTCAAGATCCATATTGTACACCTTACTTCAAGTACTGAGAAAACAACTCTTCTTTACGTTTCAAAGTACTCAAGAATGATGACGTCGATATGTCTTCAGAAAACGTATAGTTTTTTGATTATATAAAAAAGACTAACAATACGTCGCCGATATTATTTTATAATAGCAAATTTATGAAATTATCAGTTCTTTTTCACTCGTGAACATTTGATTTGATTGTCTCAATATGTATAATCTCGAATTTGATTAATGCATTTTTATGGCTGTTGAACATATTTGGAACACAAGATAATTTTTATTGTATATATACAGTATGTAGGTTTAACTTTATTCTAAAATAAATTGTATGGATGACAAAACTTTTTTATTTCTTATTCTATTTATATTCGTAATTGAAATAAAAATTAAAAGATAAAATGTATAATTTTCTTATAATATTTTGAATGAAGATTATATCAATTATTTTTACAATTTAATATAAAATATTTCGCTTAAAAATTATAAAAAAATAAAGATATCTACATGTACTCTTTTTAATCTAATTGTTAAACAAATCTTAAATAAATAAATTTCATAAACATTAATTTTGCTAACGTACAAATTTTATTTTTTTGCTTTCAAAAAAGTTTACAATGCTATTTAAGTTTATTATTAATAATAACGAGCCAAAAAAATAATTTATTAAATATTAATCTACTAAACTGTACAAATTTTTAAGCCTTATTAGATATTTTTTCTGTATTTGAATCTATGTAAACGTTTCTAAATGGAAACTTCCACGACTGTAAATTTGAACGTTTTGTCTATTGAATATTGATTATCGAAATTAAAAATTTGTAAAGTAAATTCGAATCAAATACAATATGAATCTTCCTTCACATTAATTAAACTTGTGTCGTAATACAGAATTAAACATAAAGCCTTCATGTGCAGAGCTGTCAAATACCAATTAATGAACTATCTAACAGAAAGAAACATTCAATAGTCTGTTCAATTAGAATATAATGAATTTTCAGTATAATTAAATTACTTTGACGCAAGCTTTAGAACAAACGCATTGTAGTCTGAACTTGATGAACATTGCACATCTCAAATATCTCTATATTGAGTAAACAGCAAATAAAACGAACCATGTATATTTTTTGTGCAACGGCGAATTTAATGTATAAGCAGCACACACACATAATTTTGTATGTATGTATGTATTTATGTATATATATATATATGTGTGTGTGTATAAAATTACTTCATTTTAATTAAATCTGTTTCTTAACTATGTTGCAATTTTTAAAATATGTATTTATTAAAATAAAATTAACTCACTAAATGAAAAACAACACGTATATAAATATTTTCCGATTTTTATTTTTTAAAAATTGAGTGTTTTTTTTTCATTTGGTAGTTTTTACTTAAAATATCTTTTAATCACTTGAATATTAGACTATTTTTTTAGTCTTTACTAATAATTATTATCAGTAATCGAAAAAAATGGTCTATATTTTAATTTTTGTTTCATATTTTAAAAATATATTGAAACATTAAATTTTTATGAACATAAAATCATTTCTTCAGAACATTTTTCAGTAAAGTAAATAAATACAATGAATAATAATAATTTAAACTATTGAAATGTCACTATATTTATATATATATATATATATATATACACAATTTATCAAATTATATGTAAATTCATGTACTACTTTCAGAATATTAACTTAATACCTAACCAATGCTAATAGGCAACCACTAATCCGGATATCTTATAATCTGATTTCTGACCAAGTAAATTATTAGTCCCTTGTGATTTACAGTTAAGTTGGTAGGTATACCATTAAACTAATGACCTGTTACAAATTTAACTTAAAATATTCAATCTTCACAGTAATTAAAAGTATTGTAGTATTAACATATTTTCTTTTTTTAACAAAACCGTGAAATTAATACAATTACAAAAAATATTTTAAACTATATACTTATCAAAATCAACTAATCGAATTAAATTCCAAATTGATATATTTATAGAGAGAGAGAGAGAGATACATAAAAATTGGAAAAAAATATCAATCCGCTTGTTATTTCCACTTATTTCACTTAATGAATTTCACGAATTTTATTTAATGGAAATAAATTTCATTAATTGTTACACTTATGTATTAAAGAAAAGTTTCTCAAAATAATCTAATATATAACTGATTATTTTATTGTTCATTGTGGAATCTTTATTTGATTACAATTTATTATTTTTTTGTGATATTAATGATCCTAGATTATTATAATTATTAACAAGTGCATTTATCATATATATATATATATATATATATATATATATATATATATATATATTTCAATATATTCTAATAATAACAATTTTCTTCATTATGTATTAATATTATTGAAATAAAACAATGCATGGCTTTAATTATATGGTTATAATATTTTTTTAGATTTTTCTTCAGTTTCTTATTGGTTGGTAACTGTTATTCAAACTTATATTTATTTTAACAATATCTTAAATTTAATTTTCTAATATAACCTAATCGTTATTGAACATTACTTGATCTTTATTATATTTGCTAGTAAAAATAAATATCTAACCATTTAACACAGGCCATAAATATTTTAATGTTAAATATGTTGTGCAATCAATCATTCACAGAGAATATTTTTGGAATTTCAGTATACTTGTCTGAAATTCTAAAAAAAGATTATCTATAAAATAATATAATTCTTCTATTTTGGATTTCGTGTTTATTGGTTCTGCTCAAAAATTAAATACAATAATTACCTTTTTCATCTTAATCGTTCCCCTACATATTTATCTTTTTTCATTATCTCAATTGTTTTAAAAGCGTTTTGAAAATAAGATAAATATTTTTTTGGGACAATTAATTCATTAAAGATTAACGTTAGACGGTTTATGGAAGAAAAAAACATGGAAGTTATAAATTACTGATGTTCATTAAGTGAATAATTCGTTATACATAAAATGTTCACTGTGTTTCATTTAAGTATAATAATGAAATGACAATGATTTTCGAGAGGAAAATCATTTTGGATTTTATAATATTTTTTTCAGATAAAATAATATCTTCTGATTACTGTTTATATTTTATATTTGAAACATTATGACTAGGTTTGAAATAAATACACATATCCATACACACACACACATATATATATATATATATATGTGTGTGTGTGTGTGCGTGCGTGTGTGTGTGTGTGAATGTATGAACTGGTAATACCAGTAATAATTTAAAAGTGTCGAAAGATGAAGAAGTATTGTTATATTAATCCATACATGTTAATCATTCTATTGATTTTGTATTATGTATAAAAATGCGAATGCTATAATTAAGATAGAATTTATATACAACGTTAAGCCACCATACATATACGTTACAGAAAACAACAAAAATCAACATGATGTCGAAACAAATGACAGTCAGAGTTACGTTTCTATGACGATATCGCGCACAGTTGTCTGGATAATTTTCGAATTAATCAGCCATAAGATCGATTGGATTATTGACATCTCATAAATTAACGTCAATTTAATTTCCAAATTGCCAATCGAATGGAATTTCATATTGAAAATGTGAAAATCTGTAAATAAACAGATTATTTCGGCATATTAATTATTGAATATTATCTGGATTAAATACTTGTTAGAGTTATGGTTGTGTGTATATATATATATATACACACGTATTGGGTATATGTCTGTACTATATATATATATATATAATTACTAACTAAACTTAGTTCTTCACATTTCAATTTAAATTTTTCAGTACAGGTTTTAATTTTTCAAATTTTAAAATAACCAAAAAACCCAATAATTCATTTATGCAAATCTATTGTGTATAATGCTAAAATAACGTATTAGGCGTATTATGTTGTCCTACGTAACACGAATTTTACACCGATTTTGTACATCAAATCACATTTCATAAAAAATGACTTTTTTTAGCCATCTTAATATAATTTACGACTCATACATACAGGTTTGAAAATTCAGACAAAAACTCTTTTTTAACTGAATTGTTGTATTTTATAAGAAAAGTTTTGATTTATTCTAAAACAATTTCGACTACTCTTTTATAATAGAAAATATTGATAACAATCTGACAAATAATTTACTTTGTAAATGAGTTGTTAAATTTTTAAAAACTTGTTTTTAAATTATTTCATTAAAATATTTTTTTTATAAAAGCACGTTACTGTTTATTTGTTTTTATTATAAAATTAGAATAAATCAAAACACATTTTGAAAGGAAAGTTGGCGAAGTTAATTAATTTAATATAAAGAAAATGCCGGAAACTTAACAAAGGCTGTTGTATTTATTATGAAAGTAACAGAAGATAATTATAATTCATTCCAACAATCTTTTGCTACAGGCACTGTTATTTTCACCTCGTTAAACGTCCATCACTTTTATACTTCTTATTTGTTTCTCTTCCTACTTACATAGTTTACAAATTCTTTTCGAATAACATGGACATAAAGTTTACTTTATTAAATAAAAAAAATGTTATTATAATTCTCTATTAATTGTATAATTGTATATATTTATACTAAAATATTTACAAATATATATTTATTTTTCAATTGAAATATTAAATGAATTTATGATTATTCTAGTAAATATTTTCAAACAATCCAGTTGATTGTAAACATTATTAATTTACTCAAATTTCAAATCAAATATGTTTATTCAAAAATCAATCATATTAAGTTACAATAAATATTAGTGTCAAGGTTTATTTAAACGCTTTTGTACTATCCGTTATTATTGTAAAGATTGATATTCATAGAATGTTTAAAAGAAGTGTAATACACGTGTGTATAATAATGAAAACATTAATGAAATAGTATTTTTCTAGATAAAACCGTTATCAAGAAAGAAAATAAGTTTTTATGTAGAATAACATTTAAGTAAATATTGTATCTTTTTTCTTCTGAAAGTATAGTACAAGAGAAAACTCCGAAAAGCACACGACAAAATTAATGTTAAATGAGACATCTCTGATGTGGTTTTAAATTGAAAATTATCTTAAGCTTAGCGGCGAGGTTGACGTAGCAACATTATTTCAGTCGTATTTAATGTCAGAGAGAGTGAAAGTTGACTATAAGGGGCGACACGGCCTATGTTTGAGGGGGCATCCATTGAAATTTGTTTCGACTCTAGTCTACGCCACAAAAACCACTTTATAATTTCCATGGATGGGCGTGAAGCTCCACACCATAAAAGTTCCGGCCGTGTTGGAATGTTTGTACGTTCGCAAACGTTCGAATTATTCAAAAGTGTCATGAACTAGTCGTTAACTGAGCGCTAATTAATTACTGGCTGCTGTTTTTACGTTTCGTCTAATCACTTTGCTTTTTCATTTACTTTGATCGTTACTTCATAGGTACATAACGATGATAAAGTATTGATTGTGTTTTTATTTCATTTTTTTAATATCAACTTGCTGTAGTTTTTAATTTGATGACATAGAAATTAGGAAATCGATAATACAATATAACATCCAATATTAAATCTACTCAAAAATGCTCAACATGTAACTTCTGGTGTGTATTTTAATTTTTACAGTGACGAATTTAATGTATCATGTTGTTAATTATTTACTTTAATTTCATACTAATTGTAATAAAATGTTAAAAGGAATAACATAAAAAATATCGTAATTACAATTTCATCTCAAGTGTAAATTTATATTTTTTTATTTACAGGTCTTAAAATATTTCACATTCAATCATAAAATTTTGATTAATAATACAAATGACAATATTTATCTTATTTGATGCATATTATTTTTAAATAATATAACCATAATAATAACTAAAATGTAATTACCACGTTAGATATTTTATTTAATGTAACAGATCAACTGGTATGTGTTATTATTCCAAAAAATATTTGCGGTAAATTAACTCCAAAAGAAAGAAAAATATTCTGAGAACATATTTTTTCTAGAAAAATATTTTGCATATATTATAAAATCAAATTGAATTTCATAACATAATAGGCAACATTTTAAAATGATAGACACTTGAATTAAATTTTTTTACATTTTATTTTTTTACACATAATAAATATAGACATCTTTAAAAAATATTTTTTTATCTCTTCGATCAAAAGTTACATTAACGTACTGATGACTTGTTTGTTATTTTAATTAATATGAACACTCAATACATTGAAATACTGAAAATGTTAAAAATATTTAAAAAAAGAGTTATATTATATTTATAATGATTTTTTGTTTGCTTTACAAAACAATATTTTAATCTTCGTTCACACTTAAACAAATATTTGTTCCAAAAACCAATAAATTCCTATATTTTTATTTAATAAATGCCTATATTAATATAGTATTTTTACTTTATAATAAACTAATTTATTTTGATGAATGTGAAATATATAAACTCTGTTTTTTAATGTTTTATAGTTAATTCTTTTTATATTTTCAGATTGTTAGTATAACTTATATTTCTTTATTAATGAAACATATGATGGAAAATTATTTATATATATATATATATATATATGATTACTTCTGTACAAATTTTTATGTATTTAAAATAGAATGTAAATAAAAAATATTTAAAATATGTTTAAAAAAAAAACAATTTCTTTCAAATAATTACAATTTTGCTTATTAAACATTTAATTTCGATATCGCAACGGTATTCGAGATATTTATTAATGATGAATTTTGTTAATAAAACGTGTATTATCAAAATAACTGTTTCATGTTTTGGTGAATAGCACAAATTGTTGAAACATCATATCAAAATCAGTTTAAATCTCTTTAGTAAACCAAATGAGATGTGACTAAATTCCGTTCAATAAATTTTGAACACGCATTAGAGAAATTAACGCGTATATTCATCTCTTTCACACTCTACTTGGTTGCTAGTAATTTTTTCCCGGAAAAAGTTCAGATATTTCTTTTTCAGTTACGATTAACTCTAATCCATTAAGACAAATGTCGATTTGAACTGTCGTCGTTCTCCAGACACTGACATAAACTTTCGCAAAGTTGCTGTACAGCTTATTCTACACGTTATGTTATAAATAATGTATTATATTTTATTACATATATATATATATACATATATATATATATATATATATATAAATTTTATTTAATATTTCGTTGAAAATTTTACTCATCACATCTGCTACATTAACATAATTAACATTACAAAAGATATCTTAAATTGTAATATTAATAAAGATAAGTATATTGGAAGTGTTCATTATATTCCTAGACATTATTACTTTGAAGCACACCATAATCAAATACATTAGATAATAGCGTGTTGAGAATTCATCATCTAGATAAAGTAACTTCAAACATATCCCTTAAGGCATTATATACTCGATAACGAACTTTCGATTAACTCATAGATAATTTCTTGAAAAGAATATGCGCGAACATGTTTAGATCACCTTTCCATTTACTAACAGAAAATCCATTTAAAATAAGGATTAATTAATAATACACTGGAATAAACAAATTTTCATAAACAATACTAAAAAACATAAAATATTTAGTTATGTTTTATACGTTTTAAAAACGTTAAAACTGAATAGATAATTACACAGCTAAAAACATGTTCCATTAATTTCTAATCTTTATGCATTAACAAATTTAATTTTAACTCCGTTCATTAGTTTATTAAAATAGAATTTTTCATTATGGATTATCATGATACATTTTTAAAAAGTATTTATTTTAAAAGTTACTTGTGAATTGCTCCATGTCTATTTATAGCCGTGTTTTGTGTCGTTCAGAACTTTTAAAATAAATAAGTTTGATTTAATTTAAAATATTCAGTTTTAATTTTGGTTTTATGAAAAAGTTTGTTTTCTTGTTAAACAGCTAAAAAATTTAAAGTGAAGAATGAAAATATTGTTATACAGAATTATCAATAAAAAACCCCGACTAAAATCGATTACTTATTTGAAAACAAAAATATGGTTACACGACATCACAACATAAATATTTATATAACATTGTGTACAATTTGTAACTGTCGAATCAGAGAAAAACATTTTTATCAGTTTTTTTAACAAGTGAATAAAAATGTATACACAAAAAGAAAAAAGGCGAAATAAAAAATTATTTGTATATAAATATAATCTGACTTGAAAACAGAATAACACAAATTCTTTTTTTATTGAAATATTTAAGTTTTTTAGTGCAAATTAAAAAATATACATGTTTATAAATAGACCTTTTGAAATTAAAATTCAAAAAACCAAAAATATTGATTTTAAATACAATAACTATTTTAAGTAACACCATAAGTTTCTATTCCGTAAAAAATTATTTGATAAATAATAGATTATGAATTTGTCAGTATTAAAAGTTGAATTATGAAAAATGTGTATTTTTTCATTTAATAAAGTATTCAAGAATGTCTTAATTATTTGAGCGCTCGCGTTATCTTGAAGAACATTTCTTTGACAATTAAACTGAATAAACCTTATACCATACAATCGAGAATATTGTTCAGTATGAAAATTAATTTTTAAAACAATAATAATTATATTTTTATTATGACAAGAAAATTAAAATTACGAAACGTACAAATGAAAATTAAATATTTCGTATAGATCCACTTCCTTTCATATCATTGTGAAACATTAAAAAAAACGTCATTTTTGACGAAATAAAAACAAGGCTGGTACAAAATTATTTTTAACATCTGAAATGTCTTTTAATTATCGTATGGGACATGGACAATACACGCTGAACGAAGGAAAATTACACTAGCAGGAAACGGTTCAGCTCGATACGGTCTGTAGAAGACTACAGAACTTCTTTTACACGGGTAATGACATGGCGGGGTGTATGATAGAAGTTCCGGTACGCTCTACAAACCGACCGGAAAGTTGTTTTCTTTTTAAAGACGATTTTTCTTTAACTTCATCTTACAACAAGATCAGTAGCGCACTTCAAAAACAGATGTTGGTATATGTTTATTGTAATAAAAACAAGATTGTTCTTTGACAAGAGTGTATGTGTGTATATTTATATATATACAATCCAGATATTATTAAAAAAAAGCGTAATCATCCCTCTTTAAAACGAATAAAATATCTTATTTAAATTTTAGCTGTACTCCTTACACTTAAACAATTTATTAACAACCGTTTTTTCATATATTTTTTATATTTTTTTCTATTTGAAAAAATCACCTTTTTAAATTGTAATAAATAATTATGCAGTTATAATTGAGGTCATAACTAAATTTTAATATGTATAATAATGTTTATCAATGAGGAAATAATTCATGACTTTCTAACAAAAACTTTTATATATTATACATAACATTTCCACAATATTTTCAGACATGAATCAATATTAAATTAATGTAAAATAGTCTTATGTTCAATTTAATCATTCCATGTACAAGAAAACTATTCAGTTACGTTCTTTAAAATGTACCATTTATTAAAAGTACTTAATAATACTTTCGATTTTTATTAAATGTTTCTGTAAAGCAAATAATTATCTAAGTAGAAAAACTGAAGATACATTAAGTTATTCGCAGATAAAATGGAAATTGCAGTATAACATTTTACCTGTATAAAAAGTGTAGTTGAATACTAATTTCAAAAAAAAAAAACGTAATGAATTTGAAGTGGCCTGCACTTTTTATAAATTTTAATATTATAGAAAAACATTGGGAATAACTAAGTTATGAAAATAGGATGCAATATGAAACAAAATAAGTGTTAATCAATTCAGTTCAGAGATCTTGGAGTGAAATTTCTATCTCTTAATTAACACATTTTATAAATCATTTCCTGGAGCCTACTCTGTTGAACGGCAGTGAAAGCTGGCCAGCGAGGAGACGTTGGTAGAGTGACCGCGACTGACATTAAATGCCTATGCCGCATAGCAGGGAAAAGTCGGCGGGAATGCGTGCAGAATCAGAAAATCAAGGCTGATCTTCAGCAAATTCCGATCGACCAAGGACTTGCAAGAGATAATTACACTGGTCCGGTCACGTCATACGAATGAGGGATTAAAAGAAACAGAGACAATTCATGGAGGAAAGACCGAATGGCACGAGACGTCGCGGGCGACCTAGGGTCACGTACGAGGATTGTATAGGAGAGCAGGCCTGTAAAGTAAATAAAACAATGGCGGAACTGAAGAGAAGGGAGAAGGATTGACGTGAATGAAAGGCCTTCACTGAGAATCTACCGATGCTCTGCAGCCAGCCGGGGAAGATAAAAAAAAAGAATAAATCATTTTCAAATATTATTTTTGAAGTTATTAATTTTAACGGTAAACATATAATTTATTCTTTATTTGTAAAGTTATCAATATTAACGGTAAACTAATGAATAGTGAAATTGGTTTGAACTAGTTGCACACATTTTTACCATTACCCTATTTTTTATTATAAAAGTTCATTTATTTAATTTCCTTTCCATTTTTAATTGTTTTTTCTTTGGTAAAATTAACCAGTCGCAATAAAATCCATACCATAAAAAAATGTTTGAATTTAACAGTTGTTCTACTATATATATATATATATATATATATATATATATATATATATATATATATTCAATGGTTTGTAAACACTTTAGGTACGTACGTTGATATATTTAAAGAAATATATCAATATAATTAAAGAACACTTTTCAGGACAGTAATTCCCAGAATATTTAACTCGGCACGTTCTATTTGGTAAACGAATATAGCAAGTTGATAAATGGAATAAGAGTTAATTAATTCGAGATTTTACTGTTTAAGTAATTTTACTTCACATTAAAAATTAAATTCAGAAATTATTTTTTATTTTTTAAAAAAATCGACTGATATTTTTTTATAGTCTCTATAAATGTTTGTTACGTATATTCTAATTACTTACTTTAACATGTTTTTATACCATTCTTTTCAATTTTATTGTAATTAAACAAATTAATATTTTTAAAGTAATAATTTAAAATCATAATAGACTGTTCTCAGATATTCTTTTTCATTTATTTTTTTAAATTTAACAGTATGTTACTTTATACACAATATACTTAAATTTAAATTTCGTTAAAATGTATCAGTAATTGTGTAGAATATTTGTATCAAATCAAATGTCTTCACTATATTTATATTCGTAACATAAAAAATGTTATACATTATATGAAAAATTACCATTATATAAAATATATTGAAAATAATTAAAAAAAGAATATTAATTACTAGAAATGAATATCAGATCCTCATAGTATACATCTCAATCTGACCTAATATTTTAAAAAAAGTATACTTTAATGTTGGAGAAAGATTTAGTAAAGTAATTATTTTCGAATAAATTTATATAAAAATTCCTTTAAAAACACATTTTAACTACAAATATATAAACAGTAAAGTACTATTTTTTCACTAATCAGATAAGATCGCTGCTACTGTATTATTAAGTGTTTCGTTTTTTCTAGATGAATACTGAAAGATAAAATTAAAACTAATATGATAGAACTACGAATTTATTTGCATAAAATGAAAATACCTTGCTAAACAAATCTAAAAGATTCTGGTGATTTTTTTTATTAAAATAAAAAAAATTTAATTTAAAGTAATAATTCATATTGGCCTGATAGAAGCTCTTGGCCTGATAATTGTGTATAAATTTCCTCTTACAGACCACAACTTCACCTTAAATTAATAATAGAATCGCCAGAGGTTAAGAACTTTAGAGAGTATGTAGTGATAATGTGTATTCTCAATAGCTTAACATCCGAGGGTCTGTGTAACTCCGGCTACACTGCTGAATAGTATACAGACAACAATTTTGCAGAGGACAAACTCGTTAATGATAATATTTTCAGATTAAAATGCAGCCAGTAATCTTGATAAATTCAACGTATTAAAAATACAGTAATCTCTTGATAAATTGTGTAATATGTCTTTAAAAAACTGATTAATAAAAATAATAATTAATACATTTAAGCTTCAATTTGTTTATATATATATATATATATACTGAAGCGTAAAAAGTAATAACAAAATAGATATTTTGAACTTGAGAAAATATTTATATAATTTTTAAGTAAAAAAAATTCAAATTCATATAAATTTACTATATAAATGCAATGATATTTAAAAAAATTACGTCTGATCCAAGTTTATCTCTCATTGTCCGAAGATATTATAGTTTTTAATTCATATATAAGACATAATAGAAATAATTTATTAAAGTATTGCAAATAAAAATTTAAATTTTATATTATTTTTAAAACAATAAATATATTTACATTAAACGAAACTGGGCATCTTGAAATCCATACATCGGTACAGAAAGAACAAAAAATTATTCTGGTACACAATACTATTAATTAATAGCGTAAAAACGATAAAAATTCTAATACAAAATAATCAAAATTTATAATTAAATAACATTTAAATATAGTCCTTTAAATATATACTCCTTTAAATGACAAGTCATTAATTATTAAACCACATGCATAGAAAATATGCATCTAGGCTCTGAAAATAATAATAGTTCGGGATATTTTAATCATTACTTTTGTATAGTAAATTGAAATACATTTTCTACTTCTTTTAGTTTTATTTTCAACCTTATTAAATGAAATTGTATAATATGTATATATATATATGTGTGTGTGTGTGTATTTATGTATGTATATTCCTAAAAAAAATATATTTCGTCTTTTTTAATGAATAAAATTACATTTTTATGATTAAAAAATTATTTTCATCTTTTATGCATTTTTACTAGCAAATAAAAAATCTACTGTATATAGCTTGTATTTGATACATTAAATATATGAAATACACAGTCACTTTTAATATATATTGTATTTAATGTAGTATTTCAATGTTACTTTTCAAAATAGTTATATTTCTTCGTCCGAATAATTATCATAGTAAAACTGTACTGAAACCAAAGATAAGTTCAAAATTTTGAAATTCAAGCAAAAAAAGATCAAATCATCTAGAGAGTACGCCAGTGATCGATGTATTTGAAGACCTTCGAGTACGATTTTGTTCTTGCACCAAACTCATCAACACTTTGTTGACATTTTTGTTTCTTGTTTTCTTTTTTTCTTGTTTTACTTGGCATCAGAGTCTCTTTTATTGTCTGGTTTTAGTTATTTACTGCTTCCGGACAAAAATTTTCATAATAAATGGTACGCTGGAGTCGAAGCTCGTTAATAACTTTTTTTCTGACACCGCAAACGACAAACTTTGTTCCATTATGAGATGTTTTGTTCGATATGTCATGTAGAAAAATACATACACACCCATAACTATATATATATATATAGATAGATAGATAGATAGATACATATATATATATATATATATATATATATATATATATATACATGTGTATGTATGTGTGCGTTTAAAAATCACATATTAAATTCAATAGTAAAAAACTTACAATTATTTAATTTTACGAAGTGTTTAGTATACAATTTGAGTACTTTAATTTTAATAATAAAAGTGCGAGTAATAAATATTAAATCTTAAGTTTTCTGTATATAAATTGATGTATTTTCATAAAATAAACATCTTAAGTATTCTTACTTTTAAATTCAGTATAATCCTAAACTAAATATGTATTTAAATACGTATTTTGTCCTATAAAATGAAAAATATAGACAGGAAAACAATGATGCATAAATAATAAATTCTGAATAATTTTCTTGCACATGGAAACAAGAACCGATATATTAATTACGTGCTAAAAGGTATTGTAACAAAAAACTTTAACGATTCATAACAAATAGAATATTCAATCGAATTTGAAAAAAATATATGATTACATTCAGTTATGTAAGAAAGTATAAAATATTTCCTTGAAATTGATTTCTAACGCACAATACACTATTTATAGGTAAATATTGAAGTAAATGCTTAAATATTGATGTATATTTAATAATATTATTTAGATACATTTTATATTTTTGTAATTTGATTTAAAATAAAATACTTTTCTTCTTAATTTATTCAAACACGTTTTTAAGAATTAATTGTATATTTATGTTTTTTAAATTACACTCGTGTTTCATAGCCAGTAATCATGTTCTTTCTGTTTTTAAAATGTAATTGTTTACTTAATATTCCATCGATTATTACTGTTGCTTTATTGATAATATCTCTTTATTGTATTTAATTTATTCGATTTTATGAATTTGAATTTTATTAAAAAAAAATATCTAAATTTTTCCATTCAAAACTATTGTTATTTGACTTAACATTTATTCATCTCTCACTTACCCATTTTTTCATTTATTCATCTTGAAGTATTATATTAAAGTCCTCATAACGAACAAGATTATGAATACAATAACGAACTACACCTTATAAAAATGATAGGAAGAAGCTAGAGCTTTAAATATTTATTTGAAATAACATTATTGTGAAGCACTATTTAAGAAGAGAATAGTAACGCAATTTAAAACAATAATCTTGAAGATGTTTCTTGAAATAATTATCAAACTCTTTTTACTTTTTATGTAATATTAATTCGAGGAATTTGTTCATTAATAATTTTTCTCTCGAATTTAAATATTTGAAAACAAATATTCAATAACACACACTCATACATGCATACATGCATACATACATACATATATATATATATATGTATATATGTATATATGTATACATTCTTTTATGTAAATTAAACGACTTCATCGTTTTTACAAAAACAAATCAATATGAAATGTCAAGTACTAAAAATTATATGTATACACGATATTTTAAAGAGATGTAAATTTTGTTAAACTCTTCATATATTCATATTTTGAATTCATATTTAAATAAATATTGATTTTATAACGTTTACTGTAAGGATTATCTTAGCAATATATATATATATATATACATATATATATATATACATATATATATATATAATGTCTGCAGGAAAAAAACGCATTCGCGATGATGGAAAGCTTTACTATGCAGACACCGACAATTCCCATGAGTATCGCAAACATTATTTTAACTGTTTGTTCACTGTTGAAATTCTCCAAGCTGTTTTCACCTATTTACGACCGCGATGAGGCAAATGGGCGTGAATATTTTATTATTCATTTCGGTCATACGTACCAGAAATTTTATTCAGCGTGCAAATTTTATTTCGACGATGTTTTTACAACTTGCTCGGAGTGTCCGCTTAAATTTTTTAATAACACTTTGACAGATTCAAAGATTTTTTTATTGTTTATGTTTCGTAGTATCGATGCATTCGTAAATATACATAAATTTCGTAGTATCGATATATTCGTAAATAAAAATAAAAATTTACAGATTTTATCGGAAACTTTCGAAGCGTGTTGAAAATAAATGTTTATAATATATATATATATATATATATATATATATATATATATATATATGTGTGTATGTATATTCACATATATATATATATATATATATATATATACAAGCACATATGGTTTAAAGTAAACAGTAATTAATTTAGCTTATACAGAGTTTTCCATTAAGGATGCAATTTTTTTAATTTTAAATGAAAAACAGACTGCGCTAAAATTTAAATAAAAGTATCTTTATTTTAAATAATAGTTGGGGATATTCTATTCATAAACGAAAAATAATATTATGTAAATGATCATCACGTGTTTTCTTACAAGTAACCATTCTTTTGTAAAAAATTTCAGTAACAGCCCTAGACAAACTGGAGACCTATCTCACCAGTTACTTTTCGAATTTCATCTTTAAGGTCGGAAATTGTTTTAGATCTATTAAAGTACACGTGTCTTTTAACGTGGCCCCAAAGAAAGTACTCCAACAATAATAAATCGCAAGATCTCTGTGGCCAATTAATGCCTCCATTTCTGAAAATAACGTGACCAGGAAATTTTCTCCTCAATAAATCAATTGCTCCACCATCTATGTGACTTCTTGCATCGTTCTAGTAGAGCATATAGTAGAGCATCGTTCTCGTAGAGCATGTCCTCCAGATTAATATCATCCAAATCTACCCACAAAAAATGGTTACCATTTTCGGTATCTTTCTCCATTCACAGTAATCGCTTTATCAACCTGATTCTGAAAAAAGTAAGGATCAAGACTCCATCGGACCAAAGTGTGTACCAAACAGTCACTCTTTCTGTATGCAGTGGCTTCTCAACGATCACCCTCGAATGTTTTTCACCCAAGATTCGGCAGTTGTGCTTGTTAACGTAGCCAGAGTTCAAAATGAGCCTCGTCGCTAAAGATGACTCTTTTAGAAAAACCGTGTTGTTATTCCAGTATCCAATTAACAATCCTCCAACGCATTAAATGGTCTGATGGCTTCAATTCTTATGTTAATTGAACCTTATAAGCTTTCAGAAATGAATGCTTGTGCAAAATACTCCATGTGATCGTCTGTGAAATTCTCAATTGCTGTGAACGTCGTAGAATTGACATTCCTGGCTCCTCCAATACACTTTTACGAATCATGTCAATGTTTTCTTCAGAACAAGCACTACGAACACATATTGGTCTTTCTTTACCTTTAGCCGATTCAGTCTCTTCAAATTTACTCACTAATCAAAGAACTGTTGATTTAGATGGACGAGTACGTTAAGACTAAGTATCGCATAATTTACGAAATCTACTTTTTATAGAACGACCATTTTCATAATACGACTGTATTATTTAATGCGTTTTTTTGTTGTATACAACGCCATAACTAAAAGTTGCAATATCGAAACTTAACAAATGTGAAAACAAGTGTAGATTTCAGTTTGGCATCTATAAAATATAACCTCTTAAGAATTGCGTCCCTATTGGAAAACCCTTTATTAGTTTATGTAACTATTTCAATAGACTGTAATTAATCTCTTTCTTATCGTTAAATGAATGGATACTGTTCCATTCTATACGCTATTTATAATATATTTTCTACACGCCGTTCATAATATATTCCATACATTTCTTACAATAATTACTAAAAGAAAGACGATTAAGGTATAATTCTGTAAATGTATTTTCAATGGATTGCTTTTTATATAGGTATTGTATATCATAAATGTCATATATTTCAATTAATACAAAACATATTTGGGAATATACATCATCATTAATATACTATGATATATATATATATATATATATATATATATACCATGATATATATATATATATATATATATATATATATATATAACAAATCAAAAAAATATTTTCGTTAAAAAATCTACAGTATAAACTAAAATATGTTCATATATGTAAATCGAATCATTTCAGTTAGTAATAATTTCATTAAACCGCATAAATTGGAAAATGAATACATATCTACCATACTAATACTATTATTGAAAACTCATACCTGTATTCACTATCCAAAATTTGATACAGCCATATAATATCGAATAAGTTCACACTGCAATAAGTCACGTAGACAAATGCACACCACGTGTTCGAACTGACATATTATAAATTAAATATTAAAAACGGATCTTTCACTTGCACTAATTAAGTAGTGCTTAGTGATTTCGTTATAAATTAAACTATTTCAATTGTCTATTTTTTTTTCATTACACATTATTAAAAAAAATAATTAACTATAATGTAGGTACACCAACGACACAACCCTGACTGAACTTCTGATTAGAAATCATGGCCTACGTAGAGCATTTTGTTATTAACAAGTTTCCATTGCTATCAAATTGTCAGACGCAATATTCATAAAAGAAATGCCAAATATAATTAAAAAATACGGATATTTTGTTTTTATTTCATTTTTTAAACTGTCAAATACAATGTGTATATATATATATACACATATGAATACGAAGGAATATTTTATAAGGTGTATAAATATTATATGTAGTTCCGTGAATAATTATTGAATAAAATCGAAAATATGACATTAGAGTTTTTTCATAGATATTTTCACAAAATATTTTTAGTGTGTTTATTAGGTGTTATTTGTTTATATCAATAAATAAAGACAGGTTAATTGGTTTTATAAATACGAATAAGAAAGACAGGAAATATATGTTTTTATAGTAACTATACTCATAGTATAACCTAGGTTATAGATTGTGGATAAGTTGTAGATATAATAAATAATTATCTGTCTGTGAATTATTTTTATGGACTAATTAAATATAATTACAATTTTAAATATACATTTAAAAGTATAATTATATATATATATATATATATATATATATATATATATATATATATATAATCTCGTTTAATGTAGCCTTTTACGGAAAGTATAATTTCAACAACTCTACTTATATTCGTGGAAACACTCATTATATTTCTATTTCTGAATCGAAATTGGAGCTTTGCATATTTTTCCTTTATCAAGTCTGTCTATTCTATCAAAATATTTTTCATTCATTAAAAATTTAAGTTATGAACACATATTAAGTCAGCTGCTAAATTGGGCGAATACAATTCTTAATCACAATATGGTAATCGAGTGCATTATTATAGTCCATTTGTTTTTATTTTATTTATTTTACTTTATTATACAAATGATGTAAAAATTTAAAATAGTATCATTTATTTATTATAGTACCAATTAAAACAAATTCGTATTACAGTAGTCCCACTAATCAAACAAAACAGAACATATCATATTAATATTTGAGTAAATGAAACATAGAACTTCGAAAAACATATGATAATAAAAAATTATAAATATTTAATTTAAAAAAGCTTAAGGTTCAGACTAGATTAAAAGAAATGCGAAGTTTCTAATTCAAACTCATTATGTGCCTTTTTTGATATCCCTCGGAGATTCTTAGAATAGAGTAAGATGTGTCTATACACATACATATATATGTTTCTGTCTCTCTTTCCCTATATATATATGTATATATATATATATATATATATATATATGTATATATATATAGTTTATATATATATATGTATATATATATATATATATATATATATATATATATATATATACATAATTATAAATATATATATATACTATTTTTAATAAATTATCAAAATTTCACACTTTATATTTATTGATTAAAAATGTTAAATATAAAAATAGTCAAATTAAAATATAAATTGAATTTATATACCAGAATATATGATGAAGTTTATATTATAACCTGAACTATTCTTCTTTCGGCAAATTCTCAGACGTCTGCAGACGATATTTTACCACTCAAACTATTTAATATAGTTTGAACAATTGGTATATTTACTATATAAGGAATGTACCTATAGTATTCAATTATTTTTCAAATTATGAAATATATTTCTGTTCATCCAACCTCATATATCCATATCTATAAAGAATACTTATCTATAGTTCATGTGTTTAATATATGACACAGATTTAATTAAAAAATCTCAGTGAAAGTAAAATTAATACGTAAACTAAAAGTGTTTGTCTATTATCCATAAAAGAAAAATATTTTAAATAGATTTTATTACAAAATATTCATTACAATTAATACCTTCTAAATATTAATTAATATTAATAGATATTATATATATATAAATAGATTATAAATATTACAATAAGCATTAATAACATATATATATATATATATATATATATGTATGTATGTATATTTATATATATATATCTATATAGATAGTTATATATACACATATATAGATACATAATACATAGATAGATAAGGCAATCTGAACTTATAAGAAAATGATAAATTATTTCTTATTCATTTAATTAACTGTTTATTATGTATGAGTAAATAAATGATAGATATTTATACGAGTATATAATCATAGATATTCATAAAGGTAAATTCACAATTTTAAGATTCATTGAAATAAAATTGAGTAGATTGAATTATTGTAATTATATAAATTAAACAATCGTATTGTACAGATTTACGTTAAACGAATTTATTTATTTAAAATTAATAAAAAAGTATCATATTTAAAACATTATTTTAAACCTCATACTTTAATAAAATAATTTAAAATAATAAATAGTATATTATAATGAAATCTAGCTGAATAATTTAGAACATTAACAAGATTGTAAGTATCATGATCATTGAAACAAGGAATGTTGTTTGTGAAGTTTCCGAGTTCATTATTAGTTTTTATTAAATTATATCAGGATGCCATTCGATTGATCAGTAGTCTGTAAAGTTCTCGCAAATTTGAATAATTGAAACACGCTTGAATTGTTTATATTAATAATTTTGAGATTTATTCGTTTATTGGTTTTATTCAATGAGAGTTCTCTTTTATACAAATTTTGTTTCGATAATATTTAATGTTTATTATATTGCGTTTTCCTTTGTATCTTTTATCAAATATTCATATAATGGTTTATATATTATTTTATAAATAATTGTAATTGTGGATTTTATTATCTATGTAGCTAATTTGATACTACATTAGGTTTAACTATAAAATGATAAATTTAATATTTATAAACGTTTATGTAAAACTATCAATGAATTTAGATTTTTCTTTTACGTACTATTAGCTATATGTGAAAAAATATACAAAATAATAACAAAAAAATATATCGTAAAAGCTAATTCGATAAAAAAAATGAAATAATTTACTTTTCGTAATCATTTACTAAATATAATATAAATGTTTACTTAATAACTAACAAATACAATATGAAATATTTACTAGACGATACATTCACATTAAATGAAATTTTTAAATTTTTATTATTTTCTAAGGCAATATATCTTAAATTGAGTTCTTAATGATGATATTTTTTCAAACTTTTAAAGGCTAAATTCATAAAGCATTCAAGTTAATGATTAAATAAAGGTCAATTAAAAGATTATAAACCTTTTTTAATCTATTTTTATACTATTTTATTTGAATGAATATATATATATATATATATATATATATATATATATATATATAGGAACGGAAATAGAAGAAATTACGAAATATATCTATCTAGACCAGCTTATCAACAGAGATGGAAAGAAAATAGGAGAAGTAAATAGGAGAATAAAAATGGGATGGAGCTCTTTTGGACGGAACGCCTCGATATTTAAATCAAAAATCCCACTCTGTTTAAAGAAACAAGTATTCGATCAGTGTATACTACCAGTCCTTACCTACGGCAGCGAAACATGGGTGCTTAGCGCCAAAATAGTTCAGACTCCAAACAACACAGCGAAGTATGGAAAGATGCATGTTGGGAATAACAAGAAGAGATAGAAAGAGAATATAATGGATAAAAAACAAACAGGAGTCACAGATGTAATAAGAAGAGTAAAGAGTCTGAAATGGAAATGGGCGGGACATATCGCAAGAAGAGAGGACAACCGATGGACAAGAGAAATTATTGACTGGGAACCAAGGAATATAAAAAAACCCAGAAAGAGACCAATGAACAGATGGGATAAGGATATTAAAAACTTTCTTGGAAATCTGTCGAAAAGAGAGACACTGAATCGAACAAAATGGAAAATCATGGAAAAGGCCTTTATCCAGCAGTGGATTAACAGAGGCTGAAGAAGATACATATATATATATATATATATATATATATATATATATATATATGTACACTTACAAGTAGATATAATATAAACACATTAATAACCAGTACTAACCAGGGCTGCAATTTAATGTAAACTTATATAAAAATGACATGAGTCTAACTCGTGATTGAATGATAAAGCGTTTTCTGCAATTCACGAGTCACACTCGTGATTCATGCACATGGGATTAATAAGGATTTGCAATCTTACAATATTTGGTTACATAAAGCCTGCTTTAGTTGATGATTTATGTGAGATTTATGTATGACTGATGGATGATCGTAAGAAGTTAGAAAATATAACAATATATATATACATATATGTATGTATGTGTGTATGTATATTTATATATATATATATACATATCTATATATATATATATATAAAAGAAAAAGAGAGATATATAATAATCCTGAGAATATCAAATTTTAAATTACTGATGTATTAAAATATGTTACAAATATTAAATTCAACAAAAGGGAAAAACAAACTATTTATTTGTTTAAATCCTTCTTATGTCAAATATTTTGAAATAAAATTCTAGCCATATTTAGAAGGAATATATAGATTCCATTGCCTCATATTAATTATTTATTCAGTGTGTTGTTATATTCTTTATTAACTGTTAAATTTTACTTTGAATTCGTATTGCATTTTAACGAAGACGTAACGATATACAATAAAGTAAAAATTTACTTCGATGTACGACTAACAAAGACTCTCGGGACACTATTGATTTGTATTACTATTACAAGAACCTGAGATTATTTTATCTTGACTGATATAGTATCCCATCGGGTGCGTTAAGAACGAAGATCAATAAATGGTTCTTTACCGGTTTGCAATTCGAATCATAAAATTTAATTGACCTTATGTGTCCTAATTTTAGTAGTGAAATTTAAACAGTTCAACAAAGTTCATTATAACGATTTATAATCCTCCAATTCATTAATAGCTAATATTTCAGAGATTTGTTTTTAAATTATAATATACGGATTTTATAAATAAGTTCGTTAATATACTTAAAAAAATAATTATTTAAATATAAAGATGAATTGAAATATTTCAGTTTTAATCTTACTAATTCATTCGTTTGCATGGTACTGTATACATTGCTATATATTAATTTCGTACGCAGATTATGGAATATAATTCATATAAGTACTATATTATACAAATTCATTTGAGATATGCTTTTAAAATTATTATTATTATTGTATATATATATATATATATATATATATATATATATATATATATAACGAACGTAAAATCCCCAACCTCCATCTATTATGGTATGCGATTTATCAGAATGGCTTTATGGAGTGCACTTCAATGTAACCTATTCTGCTCTCGGCATTTTATAATTGGAATTCATTGCACAGCGTATATGTACATGCAATTACATTTTAATTTTTGATTTGTGGTATTTTATTACTATGCACTATATAACTAACAATTACATGTAACACAAGCGCTTTATAAAAATGTAATATTTATTATCTACTTTTTATTATTTATATCTTGTTACTTTTCAAATTACAAGTTTTTTATTTTCATGTAATGTGTGTGTCGTGAAAAAACAACATTCATTAATTATTAAGTGTATAAATTAAATCGGTGCCTTTTTTATAGAAAATCAATGTTTTCGGGAAAATGGAATACATTTCAATCCTCAAAATATCCCCCATTGTTCTATATAAGTTTTCTCCACCTGCCGGATAACTGACAAATCCTTTGTCAAAAAAATATGTGGGCTTTAAGTCGATCACAGTGTACGTCACAGAGTATTCTCGGATCTCTTTCACTGTCTTAGCATTTTTTGCATCACAACACCGTTTCCCAAATCTGAACAAGTCATTTTCTCGGTTTCGACAGCATCTTCTTAACTAGAATATGAAAAGTATTCAATGCTTAATATATTGCATTTCGGATGCCATCGTGTTGATTACTATTTTTTGAGGTTATGACAATTAATTGGCTAAGATGTATAGTGTTTTTAAATGTTAAAGTTGGCACTTCAAAATCTTAATAGAACGAGAAAATATTTTAATTTAACACAGAGTTATGCCACGCACACACACACACACATATATATATACATATATATATATATATATATATATATATTATATATATATATATATATATATATATATATATATATATATGATTGATTGATTCAATTTAAAGGCACATAATTAATTTTTACATTTAATATTTTTATTACATTCAGTACACATTATTATTATTTGAAACTTACATTTTGTACATTTTCTTGTCATTAGTTTTATTGCACTTTTATTTAAAGATTTTGTTTATGTCTCTTGGCAATGACTTACACAATAAGTTAGTATTTTCTAAATTTAAACTACAAAATATTTGATACAAATTTCAAAATAATATTTTTATAAAAAAATTTTCTTACTCGTATCTCTTTCTCTTTATACATTTACATATTTATAAAATAGCTTATATATTAATATAGTAATGAATCTTCTTTTTTCAAATTTAATTCATTTATTTTAGACGATTTTGAATAGACGATAATAAAAATGTATCAATATTTAAAAATAAAAAAATCCGAAAGAAAAATGAACACTTTAATTCAGTGCTGTTTTATTTTAAATAACTTACTGAATTTACAATTCAATAGAGTTTTTCGTCAAAATAATTATTTTACATAAAATAAATATATTTATATCTTACATACGTGCTTGAAACTGTGTGTATATTTGTATGCATTGAAATATAGTATTTGCTTTAAAAACATTCAAGAAAACTCATTAAAACTGCTATTGGTTCAATAAAAAAAAAAACATTCGAAAAAAATCTTGATGTAATATACGAATTCTCAAATATAATAGATTCGTAACCGTACATGAACAATTTCTGTATGTAAATTTTCATAACGGCGATAGCGGAAATAAATATTTTTCATATAGTGAAATCGTCAAATCAAACGGAAAATTACCGCCAGATAAGTATTACGTACGGTTGAGAAAAGTTTATCGAACAAGTGGAAGAAGGAGGGGTAGTAACCGAAACAGTTTATGTTTCATTTGATCGAAAATTGTATGTGATTTTTTCCCGTCTCTTTAGCACCACGAAATCTTAAATGAGACGCTCAAGCTGTGATATCATTTTTATATATTTTAATATCTATTGATTTTACTAAGTTTTATTATAAGTTATTATAAATAATAAATTAGTTATTCATTCGGATAAGTAAAATATTTAAATAATTCCAAAAAAATATTAAAAATTTATGGAAAATGATATTATCTAACTATTAGAAGACAAACTACGAATGTATTTAATTTACTAGATAATGAAATGGAAACGGGCATTGTCTTGAGAGAAAATATCAATTTTAAAAGGTCTCTGCATCTTTTGAAATAAATTGCAGCTTCTTAGACACTTAGGCAGTAATCTTAGACACTTTATACTGCTCACAATTCTACTGTGCTCTTGAACTTGAGAGTCGAATTATGGAACACATTTCTTCGTTGATGCAGACAGACAACAACCCATTCATTTTAAAGAGAAAACTTACACTATGGAAATAAAACAATAATAATATTATTAGGTTGGTGCAAAAATAATTGCGGTTTTTATCTATTTAAGTTTAGCGTCGATTTTTCTAGTTACCGTTATCTTTTGTTTTAGTCATATGATAAATTATTGTAAACAATGAAATTAGCACCACTGATTTCAAATTATCTCTACTGTTTTCATTCTATAGTATTGTTAGATATAATTTCTTAGGTTAGTCATGGAAAAAATCGAATTCGCGCGATTTTATTGTATAAGTTTAAATTGGGACGTAAAGTAACAGAAACTGGTTGAAATATGAAATTTGTTTTTAGCGAAGAGTCAATTAGTGAATGTACAGCTCAACACAAGTTCCAAAAATTTCTTAATAGAAACGAAAGCCTTGATAATGAAGAGGGTCGTGAACGTCCTTCATCTATAGACAATAATGATTTAAAAAATATTATTGAAGCGGGCCCACGTAAAACAATGCGAGAGGTGGCCGAACAACTCAATATTGATCATTCAACAGTTGTTCGACATTTGAGCCTAATTGAAAAAATAAAAAAGCTGGATAAATGGGTGCAATATGAACTAAACGAATATCAAGCAACTTGACGATACGAAGTCCTCTCTGCGCTTCTTTTGCCTAACAAAAATGATCCATTTCTTGATCGCTTTGTCGCATATGATGAAAAATAGATTCTCTACAACAATCGGAAACGTTTATCAAGTGGCTAGACCAAGGAGAAGCACCAAAACACTTTCCTAAACCGAAGTTTCATGAAAAAAAGATTGTAGTCACTGTTTGGTGGTCGACAAGTGACATTATTCACTACAACTTCTTAAATCCTGGTGAAACAACAACACCAGAAGAATATTGTCAGAAAATTGAAAAAAATGCATAAGAAGTTGCATCATTTACGTCCATCATTAGTCAATCGCAGAGGACCAATTCTTCTTCATGACATCGCCCGACCACACGTCTCACAAATGACTTTAAAAAAATTAAATGAACTGGATTATGAATCATTACCACACCCACTTTATTCTGCGGGCCTATCTCCGACAGATTATCATTTTTTTAATCATTTGAATCATTTCCTACGAGAGAAGGTTTTCAAAGATCAAGCATCAGCTCGAATCGCTTTCAATGAATTCGATAATTTCAGATCTTCATAATTCTATCTTGTAGTAATAAACAAACTTGTTTCCCGTTGTGAGAAATGTGTGCAGGCGAAAGATCTTTATTTTGATTAATAAATATAATTTTAACTGATTTATGCGTCTTTATTCTCGATACGTAAAAACCGCAATTATTTTTTCCCCAATCTAATATATACATGTATATATATATACATATATATACATATATATATATATATGTAGATTATATTTGTGAAGAGATATTCCAAGTTGTCATTTAATTAAAAAATCATAAAGTCTTAAAATATTTACATCTAGATTTACCATCGTAAATTTTAATTCGACTATAAAAAAATAAACAATACAAATGTAAACGGTTTAAGCGAACGCTCAGTATATTTTTTTGATTTTTTTAGAAGTAAAAATAACTATATATTTTAATTTAAAATGTCGTTTATATTTTTTGTTAAACTATTCTGTATACAATACAATAAAACTAATGGCAGTATTAAGAAAAACATTTAATTTAAAAGGAAAAAAATGTTCTTATTTTCTTGAAAGTATAATATAATTCTATGAAATAGACAATTGTCTTATCTATTTCATATTCTGAATTCGTATTTATCAATTTCAAGAAAATCAGAATTGTTTTTCTCCTTTTAAATTAAATGTTTTTTTTAATACTGTCAACTGATAAATCCGAATTCAGAATATGAAATAAATATGACAATTGTCTATTTCATAGAATTATATTTTAGATAAAAACATGCAAACAATAGAATTTTATTTCAAAGCCTTAATTTTTTTCTGAATAAAGGTGATGTTTTGATTAAAGACGTACAAGAAACATGGCATGATTTGAATATATGTAATGTTTCGCTTCTGAAATTGTATCTAATACTAGACGTGTATATTTTTCTCAAAATACATTCAAACGTTCTCAAACGCAACAGTAAGTAAACACGCACAATTCGCTGGTTCGAATGCACCACACGTGCTATATTAGTAAGTAACTTTGCATTTTCCGCATCTAAAGACGTCGACAAAAGCAATTTTATTCAATTCAAAGATGAAGAAGGTAAATGTGGTTTGATTTGATATTCACATAGCGCATACATTTACCCACCCACACACACACACATATATATATATATATATATATAAATATATATATATATATATATATATATATGTATATATATATTTACAAAAAGCGTACATGTGAATGTAGTGCTTAAAAGTCATCTTCTAAAATAAGATATACTTGTTGTCTCATATGTCAACATCTTTAACGTATTTTATTTTCTAGGAAACGTTGATTTGTTTTTTGTTTCACATAAAAGTTTATTTTGGAATGAAGCTGACATTACTGTAGTATAAGAAATACAAATGTCGACGATAATACTTTATAAAAATAAATTGGTAAACGAGCTCTGTAATAACATTTACTTGATATTATATATGAGTTTACCAAAGCACAACTTTAAACATGAACTTTCTCTCCACTTGCTTTATGTTTTATTTTCAATTCAATGTATGTTTTTATAATACACATGAGATATAAAATCATCATACTATTTTTTAAATATTGTAATAATAAATTACTGTACTTTTAATTCATTCAGCTATCAACTATATATATATATATATATATATATATATATATACATCTTGTCACACAAAAAAAAATATAAAGCACAGAAATACTAATATTTAAAATAATAATTGTTGTTTTATATACAACTACTAATTTGAATGAAGCGTATTAACATGTAATACTTACTTGCTGTGTTTGATTTCTTTTTAATTTATACTAATTTATACTAAAAGATAGTAGTTATGAATTTCCATAGTTTTACATATATAAGAATTACATTTGACTGATTATACGGCTGTCAAATATTTAAACGTATTAAAATCATTTGTCTATAAGCAAATGCATTGATTTAAAACTGAAAGAACAATGTTTATCATTAAAAATATCGTAGCACATCTCTAGTATTTGCAAAATTGCACGATAATAATTTAAAAAAAAATTCTACTTATTTAAATACTCTCGGATAAAAAATAATCAAAAAAAATTCAAATATATAGATTTCTGTTTAACGACGACTCAACGAAAGTACTTTAAAATATAGTTATAATATATTATCAAAATAGCATCTGCTAGCAAGGAGTGTTTTAAAATAGAAATTGAGTTTTGGTTTATGGAAAAAATATCATCTATAAAAATCTATAGATATGGAAAGAGACAGACAACTATAGAAATAATGCTATAAGTAAAAGTTTAATCAGTTATTGAATAAAAAAAAACGATGGTATCAACAAAATAGAAACAAAAATTCAAATATTCACTTCACTCTGCTTATTTCGCAATAATTGTTGTTTCTATGATACTATACCACATCAGTTATCTCATTCTTATGCGTCTCTGAATCATTAGTAGACAGTCAGTTAATAAGTAATCAGAAGGTAATTTAGACAAGAATATGATTATTAATGAATAGAGATATTCGAAGGTACATATCGGGCTTAGGTTTACAAAGTTCGTACAACATACACAAACTCATTTATTCTGATTTCCTTATTTACTAATAAACTAAAGTAAAAACATTCATGTACCCTATTATTACGGAATATGGTTATTAATGAATAGATATATTCGAAGGTGCATATTGAGCTTAGGTTTTCAAAATTCGAACATCATGCACAAAATCCTTTATTACTAATTAACTAGAGTAAAAACATATATGTTCCCTATTACGACGGTCTGTAGAATATAAATTCGTTATTTAAAAATACATTCATGATGCTACAAATTAAGAGATAATTGATAAATCAGATTACACATCTCCCGTTAGAGATATAAAAGAAATATCTTCAAAAATAGCATAACTTTTATTCTCTGACTTCAGATACTAATATATAAAATATACTTTTTAATATATATATATGTATATATATATATCAAGAAAACTAAATTATAAACGTTTAAAAAATAATAAATCTTATGATTATTACTCAAAAATATTGTAGTATTCAATTATTTTGTATTACGTGCATTGTTAAACGTGAAAAGGTAATTACCTAAAATAATATTAAAAATCATTCATCTTATTTTATTATTTTAGAATTCTTTCCAATTTCAATATTATTTTATTGATTTCAATCACTTATATCGTACATTATTTAAAAATATTGTGTATGGATGTTGAAAAAACTATATTTTCCTGTTTTTTCCATTAAAAATAATCATTTTTATTTCAAACTTAATGTAAATGAGTTATCCTTTTAACTTGATCATTTTAAATTTGCGATGAAATAAATAATTATAAGACATAGAAATTATGACCCAATAAACGAAAACGTATCTCGCAAACTTGTATTAAAGCTTACCACTTATTTATTAATAGGTTATAAAATTAGACTCTCTACGGATACTGCTTCCAATTTTTTATAGTAACATATATATATATATATACAACATAAATATAAATATATATATATATATATATATATACAATAAACTAACATTTTTATTACACCATCAATATCTAACTGAACAAATTTTATCTCACTAATATTTTCTAAGACATATTTTAAAATAAAAATCTCATTTACATCAATGTTAAATGAAGTTAAACATATATATATATATATATATATATATATATATATATATAAACTTTGATTTTTACCACTAAGTACAATAAGTGTATACATTATAATGACAAATTTGTAAGAATGTTATCCATCATTAAATTAAATGTAAATGTCTAACCAAATGATCATTCGGTTATTTGAAGTTTAAGAGCACGTAGATAAGTTAAAATAAATAATATTTTTGATATTTATCTTTTCCATTTTTCATATATATATATATATATATTAAGAAAAGAGATTTCAGTAAAAGTGATAACATGAGAAATTTATATTCTCTTACTATAATATGTGAAATCGAACGTATGAAAAGAAAAACTACAAGTTATGTAAAGCAATCACATTAAAGTCATCAGTTACACAAATGTTCAAAAATATGAATAGATTACTTTAAAGAAAAGAAAAATTGAAAAATAACTGTATAATGTCATATTCAAACATCATCGAAGAGATATTTATATTTTAAAAATTTAATTTAGGAATAACAGTAATAATGACATTAGTAAATTAGGCAAATAATTAATAATATAAGTAAAGAAAAGAAACAAATGTTTAATTAATATTAAATAAATAATCTGCTATTTTTAATAGTTTTTTTAATTGTTTTAAATAGTATTTTTCATTAAATATTTTGAAATTAATTGGAAAATTTGTATAATGAGTAAACGTTTTACTTAATAAAATTCATTCTTTGAAGTTTACTATTAATTTACTAAACCCGTATATATATATATATATATATATATATATATATATATATATATATGTAGAGGTATAAGTATATATAGAGAGGGAGAGACAAGCAGACAGAAAGAAATATTTGGTTATTTTAGTTTAATACAATAAAAATCAGTATAATTTCAAAACGCAAAATATTATTCCAATATAAAAACACGTCCAATAAATATAAAAGTTTATAGATTTTTTATATTTTCTATATATTCGGGTTGACATTATTATTTATATAAATATTTCTAATATTAAATAAATATAAATAAAATATATTTTTAAAATAAAATGAATTGACACAGCTAAATACTACTTGAAATATCAAAATTATAATACTTTTAATATATTATTAATAATCAAAAATGTAAAAACAAAAATATTTAAAATATTTTATTCTCATAGATATTTTGAATTCTAATATAATTTAGTTAAGATCCTTTCAGTCGTAAAACAGTCAGAGCAGATTATTAGATATAATACTAACTAATATATAAAACATATTTCAATGTTATTATCGACACTTCGATAAACCTGAACACTTAAAAACGATTTAAAATATGTAAAAAAGTAATTTATTCAACGGATATATTTCCCATGATTATGGATTTCAAATGCGAGGTCATGTTTTTCGCGTATCACAGTTCATTGGTTTGAGTCGTAGTAGAGATATAATGAACGCACTCCTACTGAATATAAATGTTTTCAGTCTCAAAGGGTGTAGCGTGATTAAGTTGGGAACTTAATGGTAATCACGTACAAGCGATTTTTGTAGATAAATTTAATTGCAAAAAAAAGAATAAAATCGCTTATCGGTGTTTCTTTTTTACCAATCGTTTTAACATCTTATAATTTATCTACAGTCTTCAGATTTTTTACTAGAATAAACCATTTGAAATTCACTTCAAAGAAAGTATTATTATGTAGAGGTTCATTTAATAGTTGTAAAAACTGAACTGAATGATTAAAATCTTTCATTTACTAATGTAAACATATTCAATAAAATAATTAAAGTGTAACATTTATTTAATGTGACACATAACAATAACTTGTACATTTGTAACTTTATCCTAAAATGTATAATTCCGAACGATGTATACAGTTGACAATGTACAGATGAGAAGTTTTTAAACAATGTAAACAGTATTTCTGAAGAATGACATCACCAAAGCGTGCTGAAACTCTAAACAAACCCAACAACTTTCAAGTTTGTGATAATTACGACGTTCATTAAGAACAATGCATTACTAAATTGAACATACAATACCATTATCAGTGAGACAGTGTTTTAAATAACAATAATTTCAGTTGTTGTATTACACTCGATGCATATTAATTATGCAGTTCTATATAATGTTTTTTTTTTAATTTGAATTGAACGTAAATGTTTCTAACGGAATTTCTTTTTAGATTAACTAATTACTTTTCTTTTTAAATTTAATATTCGTAACGCATAGAAAAGTTAACAAAAAATTCAAATACAAAATGATGATTATTCAGTACTTTTTAATATAATATATATATATATATATATATATACATATATCATTCTTCTTTTTTTAACAATTACTGTGAGACAATAAAGAAAATTTTCAATTTCTTTCAATTTAAACAATCCATTGTCATATTTCATATCCTCTACTCTTAATAATATGTCCTAGCTCCAATTTGTGTTTGTATCCTACTTATTCATCTTCTTTGTTTTCTCGAAATATATATATATATATATATATATAAACATTATTAAACTCTTTAAAATTAAAAAAGAAGAATGTTCAAACAGTAACTTTATACGATTTTATACGCTGTTAATAAATAACATGGAAATTAATTATCTTCAATTTAATATTAAAATGAAATCTTAATATTAATTTATTTTTAAAACTGATACAATATATATATATATATTGACGAATTTTGAATATTCTTACGTAGTCTTTCTTGATATTAAATTACAGCATATAGATTTTTTTTAATATTTATTTTTTTTCTTAATGTATGTATATATATATATATATATATATATATATATAATTATATAAATACGTACATACATATATATATATATATATATATATATATATATATATATATATACATACATAGTTATTTTTTATTGGAAATCAGTGGAAACGAGTGACATTCAATAGTACAAAATGTAAAACCATAGAAGAGGTCTTTATCCTGCTGTGGATGACAGAGGTTAATGATGATGATGATATACAGTTATTAAAAGGAAGTAATTAAGAAATAAATTATATACAAATATATATATTATTCTTTTGAAACTTTCAGCTTGAAAAAAAATGCAATCGAATGTAGTAACACATTTTATTTGAAAAAATATTGATGTGTTCAAAATCAAGATAAAAATGTTTCAATGTTTTAAAACGAATGATTCATAAAAAAAAGTTTATTAGAATAATATTTTATAAATATATTAAAGCCTAAATGTTATATCTTGTATTCTAGTACAATTATCTCCCACTTTAAAAACTTTCACAATTAAATAAATCATTTGAAACAAGAATTCCAACGTAATTTATAAAATTATTTTCGAACTGATCGAAAAATATAGAATTATTTTTGTTGATCATTATTTGAATTTTAATCTTAAAAAACATTGATAAACAAAGTTTTGTTTTTTTAAAAAATTAAAATATATATTATAGAACATAGATACTTTTATATTAAATAATATATATTGTAAAAAAATTCGCACTTGTGCTGTATCAATGAATGATATTTATATACAAAAATATTTAAATTTATATTATTAACTGAGTAATAAGTTATTTTAAATCAGATAGTAAACTATAATTACTGTAATAAAATAACTATAATTTAAATAAGCATTAATTACTAATTTCATGTACACTTAAATATTAACCAAACAGTTGTTATTCTTATTAATGCTACTTAACACACATAATTGTCAAGCAATTAAGAATTGTATGTGACTCGAATATACAGAAAATATATGCACACAACCCTTTCCTTATACGTCACGCTTTGGTATTCGGAGGGAGAGCGATGCAAAATACGACGCTAGAAAGAGTACGTTCTCTTATATTAAATTTTCTCAATCATCCCCGCAATTAAGCGAAGTATCACGTACCGAGTTAAATACAACCGTGTCCCACAAATTTGTAATTGTTTCTACAACGGCATGGAATTGGAATTTCAGATAGGGGCCACACATACCTCTAGCAATCGTATCTGGACATTATTGTACACGAAAAGTTGAATACTCCAGAAATACTTGCAAGACGGAAGGTAATTGAAAAGGTTAATTAGTTAAAATATTGACGGTTATTTTCTATATATAACGATTCGTTTCAGTACTTGTTAATGTATTCATGCATAATTCATTTTTGTTAAAAAGTACAACACCATTAGCATTTCTCTGCAAATTAATGTTTTCAGTACATTTCCTGTATATTCTTAAATGTTAATTTGTTTCAATAAATTCTGCGCGTATTTATTTATTTAACATTTCCTCTATTTCGTTGAATAAAACAAGAAAAAACTCTTATAAATAAAAGCATGCCAAATATTCAAATCAGATACATTACAGAAACGTTTATATGTGAGTGATTTATTGATAATGCAAATAATTTTTCCAGTTATTTTGTATGTTTTTCTTGTATTCTCATTGAACTGAAAAAAGATACACACACGCACACACACACACACACATATATATATACAAACCATTTTCTGAATTAAATGTAAACAAATAAAACGAATTGCATTGGAAAATTAAATACACACAAATATATATATATATATATATTTAAAAAATTGTAAAATGCTCAATGAATTTATTCGGGAAAAAATTAAATGAAAAAAAACCAATAATCGAAGATGTGAAATATGTTCATTTAAGCCAACTTATTACCAAGGATATAATAATGTAGTAGATTATCAGATTATTAACAATATTTCCAAAGGGATAAAAATTAGATATGTTTTATTTGGAAGAAATAGCTCAATGTTTAGATTATTCTATTTTATTTAAAATGAAAAGTATTTAATCAAAGTATTATACTTAACCTAATTTATGGAAGTACAATATAGGTATTAATTTCCAAATCAATCAACTGCCTGAGATGGAAAATCAAGGAAGAAAACGTATTATAATTAACAAAGGAAGGTAAAAGAAAAATTAAAAATGTACAATTAGAAAAAAATACATATAAAATAATAACAGAAAAAAATTTAAATTGGAGACAGGAAACAATGAATTAGGGAGGACAATAAATAGTTAAAAAAAATTATTGATTGCAAAGAAATAGTATAAAAAAAATAATTTGTAAATATGTCTACAGAAAAGTAAAATTTATCCAAATTGAAGAAATTAAAAAAAAGCTTTCTTCCAGAGGTATTTACCATGAGATAGGATATTTATATATATTTACATATGTGTATATATATATATATATATATATGTATATATATATATATAAACTGTCAAGCACTTCAAACACAAAATATTAATTTTCAAATGTAATTATAATCACAAAGTAAATATTAAACCCACACAATATGAAAATTAAAAAACAAAACATTATTTTATATTAAGATCTTTGTAATTCTCAGTTTTTTTTCATAATGAAAAGTATTCTATTTTTTAAAAAAATTATTCAACTTTCGTTTTGACAAATAATTTATTTGCATAATAAATGTATTTGGCATATTATATTGATCATATGTATTGACATATTTATTTACACGGTAATACAATTTATTGTATAATAATAATTAATAAAATCGTTTAATATACCTTTATATATTTTTGTTTTATAACCACGCGACATTATTTCCATGTGTAAAAATTATTTTGTGTATCCTCATATTAAATGAAAAATAAAAATGTTCCATATACATAATTTTAAATGTTTGAAGATATAGATTTGTTATAAAATAAATAATTTATTTAACTCTTATAACTTTGTTTCTCAACAAGAAAATATTTGATATTATTATAACTTTTAATAAAACAAGACAATATTTTAAACAGAAACAATGTTAATTTAAGAACTTCATACCAGCAATTTTTAAACTTTATTGTTAACAATATTTTATTCAGTAAAATAAACTATTTTGCCTTTCGAAAATATTCTGGGAGTAAATTCTACGAATCGATGATAAATCTTGATTACATAAACTTGAATTCTTGATCTCTAGTTTTAAACAACTAATATATATATATATATATACATATAGAGAGAGAGAGAGAATACTAACAAAAAAGTTTATCAAATAAAAGTTACGGATTGGGTGTTAAACTTGAAAAAACATGCTATAGCGGACTTCGAAAAAAACTTTACAATCATGTATACATTTAAATATGTATATTGTAAATACGTAAATATATTTAAATGTAAACACATACACACACGTAATATATATATATATATATATATATATATATGTATGTATTTGTATGTATGCTTGACTAATGTATAGTATTCCATATAGAATTTAATAAATTTAAATAACGATTTATAAATATTATTTTTAATGTATATATTAGTTAAGTAGTTTATGTGATTTTAATTCAATTACAATAGTTAAACGAAGTTAATAAATTATAATTTCTTAGAAATATTTTTAATTTATTAAAGATATTGTTTGAATGGAACCTATTATTTAACAAACGTACAAGGTTTCTACCCAAAATATAATTGAATATTTATAATTTATGTTTACACACCCATGCATACACACCACACACACACATATATATATATATATATATATATATATATATATATATATATATATATATATATACATAAATAAGGATAAAGTATTGAAATTTAAAGTTCAAAATATTTGAATACTTTGAAACATAATCAATATCAATATTAATGTAAATATGAGTAAATTTTCAATTTAAATTCCAACATATTTAATTCATCAAGATCGTTAAGATGATAGTAGCATTATATGTACTGAAACAATAAATTTTAAATAGTTTTCGCCTACTGTTCTAACGGACCGTTGGCTTTTTATTACCTACGGTTGTCGTATGAATTTATGATTATGGTATTGAAAAAACTATATTAATTTTTATTTCTTAAAATTAACATATTATATATTTAATTTATATTTATTTATCTTTATATAAAACAAAATTCTCATTACATCAATCAAATGATATTTTTTAGTTATTAATTATAAATGACAAAATTATATTAATCAGTAATAAATAAACACACACACATATATATATATATATATATATATATATGTGTGTGTGTATGTATAGAAAGAAGGGAGTGTGTTTGGTTGTGAAAAAGGTCTCTGTTTTTTAAAGAAATAGTTACTTTATTATTAATATTTGAATATATTTTGATTAGTATAATACAAAAAAGAGTATTTCTATTTTAAGATAAAAAAATAACTATTAATTCCATATTAAAGTTATATGAAAAAAAATGTTTTTAAATGATTGAGAAAATATTTTTTGATAATCATAGTAGAATCACAAAGAAACATGTACAAAAAAAAGCTATTTTTACATTAAACAATAACTTTTTTAAAAAAATTAAAAAATATCAATATGCTCAAAATTAATTTTAAATGTAATGTAAGTTCGTTGTCTTTAGTTTTTTTTTCAATGTTATTCAATTCTGAAGATATGTATAAAAGCTTTTATTTATTTTACAAATTATCAGAGACAAGTAAATTAGAGAAATATCCAAGAAAGCAATATTTTATAAATAATTAATATTTTTAATAACTATTTCAAGTTTAAAAAAATATTGCGTATATATATATATACACACATATATATATATGGAAATATATATATATATATATATATGTGTGTGTGTATTTGTGCATATATTTTACATGATAGATAAATTTCTCAAAACGCTACATGAATCAAAACTTTTTCAATCTAAGCTTACAAATGGAAAATATGAAGCTTATTATGCTAGAAAAGATAAAAATACGTTATGCTTCTATACATTTTTTACACGTTGTCCTATTATTTTAATATCTTTCATTATGAAAATATTAAAATTTTTCAATTTTATATTTTCCAAATATATGGTGTTCATATTCATACTATATGATTCATAATTTTTAATTTATTTTTGCAGTGATATCAATTATTATTTTCTTATCAATAATAACTGCTCTTTAGTTAGAAGTTTTATGTATTGGACATGTAAATAACATACTTATATATTGTTTAAAATATCTTATGGCATTCTATTTTTACCCTCAATAAAATATAAGAATGTCTCATATGAAATCATTTGTATATATATATATATATATAGGGAGAGAGAGATATATTTTAAATACTTACATAACTAAAAAATTTAACAGTAAATATTAACTCAAATTAATTCTATTACAATAATTATCTCAATCATATTCAAAAACGTATGATAGATGTCTTGAACCAACGATACTAAAATTATTAATTTTACACCATTAAATGAATTTTAAAACTATATTGCAATTGAAACACTTATAAAAAATAATTGTTTTAAATACTTTCAAAGTCTGTATAATTATTATATTTTCATTAAAATATTTATAAATGTACAAATGAAGAATTTCAATTTAATGTTATTTATGTACTATAATATTTGTTCATCATAAAACAGTCTCTAATTAATTAAAAATAAATTTGCTTACCGACTGTATAAATATGTATGTATGTATGTATTTATGTATGTATATATATATATATATATATATGTATATATATATATATATTCAAAAATACAAATGCATACAATTTCATTCGGTACACAGTAGGTTTGTGTGCTTATTCAAAGCTTGACCTCAAATTAGATGGCAACATATGCGTTACGAAACCTTGCTTTGAGTACAGCCAATTAACTCATCAATTAGTAAGTTTTAACTCGGTTCTAATTACAGGACGAGTCAGTATTCCGGCCAACAACATTGTTTATTGCATCCCCAGAACAGAATATCATGTGCCATCTTGTCTTATACACGTAATGAAGATCATATTTAATAATCTTTAGCACCGTTTCTCTCCTTAAATTATTCAATAATTTCAGTTGAGATTTAAGCTGAATTATAATCTTCTAGTGTTAAATTGTATTTAAGTAAATTCGTTGAATAAATATCTTCGATTCTATTATTTATTATTTATGAAATGTATTTAATATTTTTTAATGTTCAGTAAATTATTTAAAAAAAGATGGAAGTAAATAATTCTTAAAAAAATTAAACAATTATTTTATACATGTAAAATATTGCAATTGTAAAATGGAACATTTCTGACAAACATATGTTAATAATATGAATTGTAAACCATAAAAATGAAAAGGTAGATTTTCAAAGATTAAAATAAAAAAATATGAATTCTTATTTGCGAATAATAAAAAAATCGCGAATAATAAAAAAATCATGAATAAAATTTTGGAACTTTAAAATAACAAAATCCGTTTTAAACAAAAAGAATGACAAAAAAATATATTCTAAAAAATGCAGACTGTCGATAGTTGGATACTGTTGAAAATTTTAGATTATTTTTTCCTTATTTTGAATTAATTACAGTTAAAAAAGTTCACAGCCTGTAAATTTTATAAATAATAAGATAAAAAATACAAATCTATTTAAGTTATTTAATGAAATGCTGAGGATCAGCTATAGAATACTCACACAGTATAGAGCTACTCTTGTTTTGTAAGAAAACTTATCAAATAGCCAGATCACTATAAATGCTTCCGTGTCAGTACGAGCCATAAATTCTCTTGAAAGCTATATATTTTATACAGCCTTAACACTAAATACACATTTCCTTGTGCCTAGTGTTTCATTAAAAGTTAATCTATTTTTAAAATCTTCTTTTTATGTTAACTAATTCTTTTTGTCAGTGAAAGTTTTTTTTCCAAATATATAGAATTTATCAAAATAAGCCTGTGAATTTAGTTATAAGTTCAACTCTATAATGACTGATAATTCAAATTAAATATATTATTGAAAAGGTAACACCTTTAATTATTATTTCAATTAAAAATCGATTTCCTATTATCGTACAGAATACAAGAAATATCAATAATGTATATATATATATATATATATATATATATATATATATATATATATATATATATATATACTGTAACAATATTCTCCATTAATAATTTAATGGAATTTAAAATGCTAATTGACTTTTTAAAAATCGCTTAAATGCATGAACAAAAACTCGGCGTACTGAAAACAAATAACAAAATAAACACATTGAACGCGGTAAACAGCGTAAAAATGAAAAATGTTCAACTTTAAAAGAATGAAAACTTCATACATCCTTAGACACGCTGTTTAAATTACGTGATGCATCGACTTTTTTATAAAATTGAGCGGATATAGTCACGGTTAACCGATGAAAATACAATATGCATTAAAGGAATTTCAAAGAGAGCCTCTACATGGTCCTGTTTTTTAGAAAATTCTTGACACATTTTTTCTTTTTATATTTTCAGCCATACAGAACATATATTTTAGAAAAAAATAATATTCCGTTCGTGCTTTCTTATTCTTTGATATTGACTCATATCAGATTTTCTCTCCTTTGATGAAAAATATATGATGTACTCTAGCTCCGATTTTTTTATACATTTCAATATTGAAATTTCGTGTTTACAAACAATTCTTCTTCTTCTTTCTGTTTATTTTTGATAGCAATGTGTTCTTTATATTTTAACATGACAGATTATTTATATACACATGCAATCTTTTTTTATAAATATTTCCTATATAGTACGATTATAATTATTGAAAGTATACGCTACCGTGAAAAAATATATATAAAAGAATAAATATACGTAAAATAAAAGAAAATATATTATCTTAAACAGATAAGCAATTTAATTTTCAAATCACATCTGGTAAACGCACATTATTAGATGAATCTCTACTTATATGTTTGTATTTTCTAATTCTCTATTGAAAGATTTTCTACTGAGAAGTACGTTAAATTCTACATCGTAATATTAACCTTATATTAAAAATCTTTTTTTAAGATTATTAACATAAATCAAGTAAATAGCATATGTAAATAAATTTAAAGATTAAAATTAATAAGTAATTAATTTAAAATATATAATTGATATTAATACTCATATATTATTTCCATATAAGTAATTTATTTTGTTCTTATTTACAATTTCGAATTCAAAAATTAATACACGTTTTCAGTCAATCATTGTATTCTTTTTATAAATAATGGTTGGTAATTAATATTTTATATCTTTAATCAATAATTCATTATTAAACTTCAATGAAATTTTAATACATAAAAACAAAAATATTTTGTAAATGACTACAAAAACATTATAATGTATTTAACATTATTTGAATATTTTCTTAAAAAAAATATATTTCTTGAAAATATAATATATATATATATATATATGAATACAAATACAAGATCTCACGTCTTTTTCAATTATCAAAGAAACGTATGAAACACTATTCTAAGAATTGTAAACAAAAACATACTTTCTGAGACTTTTTTCCTTTTTACTATTATAACTCTGCTTGTCATAATTATTTTCAAGCTTACATTATTCGTAAGTAAGATGTGAAAAATACTGTCTCTTATAATAATGAGAAGCAGATAGTTTCTATTATTTTCTTTTTATGGATATTTTTTCTATCCTTAGAGAGAATATTTTATAGTAATAAATACTTCGAGCAATGGAAGGTCAATTTAATAAAAATGATTTGTAATGTTCTCAATTCTAAAAAAATCGAAGTTAACTTCTTTATTTTTAACTATATCTTATTTGCTAAAACATATGATCAAAAAAGTAATTTATATTACTTTACTTCATTCTAAAATAAATTATATTCACTTTTTCAATCATTTGTCTAATTTCATTTGAAATATTAATTTCTATTTATCGTATATATCAAAATAGTTTTTATTTAAATAAAAAATGTAGTGATAAATTTCAAATAAATATTAAGATGACAATAAATATTTTAAAAAATTCAATGTTATATTAGCTCAACATTAAATGAGAAAATAACATGAATCAGTGATCCTGATATTGAGATTTATAGAAAATTTCCTGTGAAATTTGTAACATAAATGACAAAAAGGAACAACTCGTAATTTTTTTTATTCATAAGTTTTAAACATTATTTTAAAAAAGGGCAAATGTGACCTAGTTTTTTATTTCATTATATTATATTTGAAATAAATATAATTAAAAAATAAATTTATATAATAAAATAAATACTTATACGAATTATTTAATAAAAACTGAAATAATAATAGATTGATAATTATTTTTGAAATTCACACAGTTAAAACAAAAATAAAATGTCTAAATATATATATATATATATATATATATATATATATACGTTCGTTATAATTTTCAAATATATATTTTAATATATTTGAATATGGAAAAAAATGTTGTTGAAAAGATAATTATCATATTTAATTTTTACTGCTTTAAATTTCCTTGTTATTTCTTCACATCTATTGTATTAAAAACATAAAATGAATCAAAATGTTTTGACACTTTCAATATGTAAATAAATATTTAAATAAAAAGATACTATTCCCCCGTAACTATTATATGTACACAAAAAATATAAAAGCAGTATGTAATTTTATTTTTATTATAATAGAAATAGTTTAATTCCGTCTGATAAAGTTTTATTAGCATATTCTCGAGTTTCTGCGAGAAAATATCATGCATAAAAATACCATTCAAGTTTACAATGCGTAAAATCTTTAGAATAGTACATCTGCGATAGAAGTAAAACGTCTGTACTCAAATATCACTTTTTATATATCTAGTATGTTATATATAAAGACTAAAATTTATTTAGTAAATCAAAATCGATTTATGCGTTCTAAGCATTAAAAAGGATACAGTCATGCTTTAATTAGTATAAAAACGATATAAATTACATTAGTTTTACAAATAGAAGAATAAACTATTGTGTATATATATATATATATACATATACGTTATGCATCTACATTTAACATTAGTTATAGTTTAAATAAAAGGAAAACGAAAATAAATTTTTATTATTTTTTGCGTCATAAATGTTAGTAAATATAAAATGTGTTGATTTATTTATAGAAAGCTAATCTATAATAATGACAAATGTAATTCTTAGCTAATAAAAATATAACTATAATATACATACTTGAAAAAATTTTTGACATATCTCTCTATATATATATAAAATCAAAATTATCCACAAAAATTTTCGATGACGTCGACTTATTTATTTATGACGTATTTTCTATGGTACTCAAATACGTTTATATCATATGTAAAATAACACGTTGCAATGTGTCTGCGATAATGATTATATAGACGTAATAACATATATTTTCTATGTATATATATATATATATACATATATATATATATATATATATATATATATATATATATATATATATACAATCAAAATTATACA
This sequence comes from Acanthacorydalis orientalis, assembly GCA_034766995.1. Taxonomy (NCBI): domain Eukaryota; kingdom Metazoa; phylum Arthropoda; class Insecta; order Megaloptera; family Corydalidae; genus Acanthacorydalis; species Acanthacorydalis orientalis. Next base: position 32,691,027 of record CM068313.1, on the reverse strand, counting down.
CAAAACACTATAAAATACATGTTGTAAAGCCAATCTATCTGTAAGAATATGTATATAGCCATACTAACATATTTATTGTATATATAAATAAATCCATGACGTCACTAATTTATTTGGGATGTGGGTTCTATAATATCCAAATATGTTTATTGTTTCATTCGATTACATGTAAATGCTTATAATTGACAAGTGGGCGAACGCAGCGAGCATGGGAGTAGGTGACCTCGCCGATCAGAGGGCGAAGCCCCTTAGTATTAACTATAAAATTATAAAGACATTATAACTATAAGTTATATAAATCATATATGATTTAGACACTACGGAGATAATAAATAAACGGTTAGAGTTTGAAATTTGCTTTTTAATCAATAATTACGCGTTCTCTCTCTCTCTCTCACACACACACACACACACATATATATATATATATATATATATATATATATAAATAATTACTAACTTATTTTTTTAAGAAAATAATTTAGAATATCCAGAATAAATTATTAGTTACAGAACAGAAATCAATAATTTTAATTGTAATTTTCACAACTTTTTTCAATTAAAAATACATATTTAATAAAAAAGTTTAATAAAAACGCAGTTATATAAATATATATATAAATATGTATATATATATATATATATATATATATATATATACAAAGGAGAGAGGAATAGACAGAAATGAATATTTCAAACTTTATTAAAAAAGTTTGTATTATAATTTTGTAAACATTTTTTTTAATGTAACTATGAAATATTCTACTTTACACAAAATACCATGCATAAATAATTCAGATAAATATGATGGAATTACTGAATAAAAACAATATGATATTAATAATCATCTGTAAGTGAAGTAAAGCCTATAATTCTCGACCAAGATATACATAAAACATACTGTTCGTTCGACGTTAAGACCAAGTTCACAATCTCCATCATAAAAGTCTATACAGAGCAGCAGGGTTTCCTTCAATTACTGTTATTGAGGCATCCCGATTCAACTCGACCGAACACTCATCGCAAGATAAGGCAGCGACTGTGGTAAGAAACCACTGCAAAGTCGCTGCCCACCGGAAATGACAACAGCTGAATCGTACAGTTCCGGAAGTTTGTATTTTTCTTTTAGTGAGTTCGGTCGGACGATGAATGATTCTAAAATAAGTTGGCTGTGAAAATCGACTTATCGTGCACGAGAGGAATGCGACTCTATTGTATTTTTCTTTTTATTACACCTGATGATATTGACGAAGTAGATTATTAAGTTATTTTTCATTTTTTTTATATTTGTATATTGTTTTGATGTAGATAAATCAGGTTCATATTTTTCAATTTTGCTTCAATTTTTTTATATAGCACAAATCTAAGATCCGATTAATTTAAAATATTTTATTTATGTATATATATGTATATATATATATATATGTATGTGTATGTACATATTAAAATTTAAATGTAGCCTGTCTTTATTAAAATAAATGTGTTGAATATTTCGAACCAATTTAATTATTGATTTTATTTCAACATACCTTTTGATCTACTATTTTTAAATTTTTAAGACAGTTATTGTATCTTTGTACGTATATGTTTAAAAGACTATCATTGTATATATTAATAAATAACATTATATTAAACAATAAATCGTAAGGAGATTATGAGAAATGTTATTAATAAAAAAATTATTGTAAAAGTATATAACCCATTTTATATTATTGTAAAAAAATCAATATTGTCAAAATAAAAGAATAATTGTAATCAAAAAAATTATTATTCAGTCGTGCATTGAGGAGAGAATTATAATTAAAATTAATTGTAATTAAACTTACATAGCAGAATGGAACAAACATTTTTAACATATTCGAAACAAGAAGTTTAATTTTCTGAAATATCTTTCAATTAAACAAAAATCAAATGATGTGTTCTTATTTAATATAAGAATATTTAATTAAAACTCTCAGATATAATAATAAACACTTCATTTAAAATGAAATTGTAAATATTATATAATAAGATCAAATAACGGTAAATGAAAAATATGACTTCTGAAATAAAACTTTATTCACTAAAACCAGAAAACCCACAAACAATATCACACATTACAGTATAAAACTGTTTAATGTCTTAATAAAGATTAAAACAATGCCAATGATTCAAAAGTATTGAAAATAGTAAACATTATCTTAAGTTAGTAATAAATGCTGTAACACTAATCATAAATGTCTTCTTTTATGTCGCACTTGGTGATTATTACTGAAAATTATTTCAAATATTTTATGTTGATTTCGATTTTATGATCTTCTGTAGTCTAATACTATTTTACTCAAACCCATTTTAAATTTACTTTGATGTAAATATTATTGAATAAGAGTCATTTTCTTCGTAAAAAAAAACTATTTATTATATATACAAACCGACGGAGAACAAAATTTACATTGGGTAAAATAAATTATTAGCTAACTAGGCTGAAATCTTTAAAGGAGACATTTTACAAAGTTTCATGTTAAGCAAAAAAATTATCTCTACTCTTTCTTTCATACTTTCTTCGTATTTCTTTTCTATATTTTTATACAATTTGATGAATGTTTGACAAAAAATAAAGGTGAATATTTGTTGAATTAAATAGGGTGATTCAATTTAGGCTTTCACATGAAAATATTAAAAAAATCACAAAAATTAAAAAAAAAATGTTATTTTTTATTAAGTATCTTAGTTCAATTTAATATTAAAATACAATTGAACTAAAATACTAAATGAATCGTCCTATACAATGAATAAATAATATATTTTAAAAATTATAATGACGATTTTTATCACAAAGCACTGATCAATTTATTTTTTAAAAAAACGTTTTCATTAAAAACAAAATAAAAATAACCGATAAAGAGCTTTACATTTTAAGATAGTTATTTAATTTTATAATATATATATATATATATATATATATATATATATATATATATATATATATAATGATATATGGTAAGAAATAAGCACAAGTGATATTTTACAAACTTTTATTACATCCAATATCGTGTATCAGTATTTTCTCTTCATCTGTGACATATATCTGAGACCAATTTAATACGAAATTCAATCCGAAAAATGCGACAATTTACATTTTGATAACATATGAGCAGGTACTTTAATATAATTATGATGTTAGAAACATATTTCATTAATTCATACAAATAAGTTGATATAAAATACAATATATTAAATCTCTCATCACAGTTTTATTTTAATTTAATTAAATTTTTCTCATATCATTTCTTAATAATGGTATGTAAGATGTTTATAAAAAAAAATATAATTTTATTCGTTTATCTCTACTATTTTATATATTATTTTCATAATCATATTTTATTTTGTTTAATATTCACATATATCTCTCTGTGCATATAAGACAATTTTTGCGAGATGGTTGTCTTTTGTTTTAAGTGTTTTTTCCCTTTATCTTTGGGGGGTGCCAGAGACTTTTCCCTCCCTTAGGTTGTTATTGCGTATAATAATCTATAAACATATGAAAAATTTATGCAAAAACAAATACAAAATTGATATATTTAATAATCGCTCTTGTTTTTATTAATAGGAATTTCAAATAAATATCTTTTTTTAGAAAAATGGTTCAAAGTTAATTTAAAGAATTATGACTTCTTTAAATTAACTTGCAGTGCATAAAATAAATTATAGGAACAAAATATGGTTTTAAGTGCTTCTGTCTTGTTATAGTTTCAAATATATATATATATATATACATATCTATATATACATATATATATATATATACATATACATATATATATATATATATATATATATTTATATAAATGTGTATGTATATATGTATTCACTAACTCCAAATTGAAATAAAAAGCTTCCGTAATATATCTACAAATGCGTTTTTCCGTGACAAATTTGCTTGTTCTGTACGAAACTTCGATTTCCTCAAAGCACCTTTTTTTTAAAAAAAAAGAAATGTATACTTAAAACTGAATTTCTAGCACATTTGTTAACGGTTCAACGTAAATTTCACTTGACTACCAACTCAGATGTATTCATACTTTTTCATGAAACACTAATAAATTATCTGTTTAAACAGGCACTATGAGTAATAACACTTCATTCACATGTAAAATAAATCTTCTATTTCAACCGTTGTCGAACATTATTACTGTTTTCACTTTGATATTTTTTGTAAATATTTTACAAAATTAAAAAAATATCTGTAAATATTATCATTTCATTTCTTTTTTTTTTAAAAAAATAATAAAACTCTATTTGATATATTTATTTTTATAAAAGTATGCAAATAAAATGAATTGACGTAGTTATAATACTATATATATTTTTTATTTAATTTACGCGTATAATATAAACTTTATATTTGGATAAGTGAATTCTATTTCTCTCTTTTACATAGCTTGATATTTCTTTAAAGTTATTTTTTCTAATAAATTTAAAACCTATATGATATAAATACATACTTTTAATTAAGATAGTTTTTCGAATAAATATTTCGAATGAATAAATATTTCTATTATTGTGTTTATATAATAAATGGAATAATAGAATTGTGTGCCAATAAAAAATTTCAAAAATCATTTTATGTAAATATTTTTCGAACTAAATAAACACATACTGTATTATATATATATATATATATATATATATATATATATATATATATATATATCAGGATACACACAAATAAAACTTTAATATTTATTTTCAATACTTAAAGTTTTTAATATTGGTTGTATTCAAAAATGATCCGTTTCATTATTAACCCTTTCGCTGCTGTAAGCGTCTTTAGGCGTTCAACTAATGCTGTAGATGACCTTAGGCACTCAATTGAAATTATCGAGATGGTGCTGTTGACCCCTACAAGCGTATATTTATTATGTAACATGTTGATTGAATACAGGTCGATGGCTACCAGCTCTATTACATTTTCAGTTCTCTCTTTGAGCGAATGTCTATTGTCTGCCACGCACGCTCTGGATTAGGGTCAAAATGCTAATTTTGTTACACTCTCTAATTATCACTTAATAAATAAAATACATTTATTAAAATTATTTAAATTATCTAAACGTATATTGACATCAACATTCACACATTCTATACATGTGAGTATATGTGAGTGTGTATGTGTGTTTACATTACAATCAGTGAACTTCAAAACATTTAAAATGACTTTTTAAAGCGAGCCTTTTAAAAATAACTCTGTGCTCAAAAGTATCTAGCCGTCTCATAATATAAAATTAAATCATATTTTTACACAAGTTTCACATTTTAGGACCAAACCTTATAAAAAAAATCGCTTAAATAATTCCAGGACACTCTGTCTTTTAGCGAAAATTAAGTCGCTAACTTAATCGGAGTGGCTCGACGTTCAGACGCATGAAAGTCAAGAAAGCGTAAAAAGACATCGCAAAAAAACGCACTGTCGCTCGTAAAAATGTAACCCCAAAAACCACCTGTTAAATAATTACAAGACAGACTTAAATGGAGGCGTAACATTCACTTTACTTCTATTTCACGTCAACACAAACTAGTGAAAGATGTCGGATTGTTGGAAAACAACAGTGGGTGTACTATACAGTGACGTGGCAATAATTATTTTCGTCTTTTTTGTGCTACAAATTAATTTAAAATCAAATACAAAATTGCCACTCAAAACAAAATTTATCATTTTTTTCAGTACAAGCCCTAGTGAATTTTATTTAATATATCGATAATATATTAATATATAATAATGATAACCTCTACAAAATATATTCACAATATATGAATATATATTAATGATAATTTCTAACGTCAAATATGATTTATATAAATATAAAAAAATATTTCTTTATACCTGTATAAAAAGCTATTTAGTATGCGATTCCTATTAAAATAATGTATCATACTTTTACTTTAATATAATTCTAAAATTATTATAAAAGAAAACACATGTTTGAATCTACAATATAATTCGACAAATATTAAATATATAAAAATGTATAATTAATGTGAAAATATTTTTAAATTAATGTAAGTTATTGCAATGTTCAATCACAGTGAGGTCATATATATTTAGTAATAAATACTTTTTGAGAAATGAAATCAGATTATAAAAAAGAACATTGTTACAGAAAAATGTAATAAAAATTTTAATAATTTTTTACTGATTTTCAATAAATTTATTTCCATGAATTCTAATTTGAAATTTATTAATGGAAAAATATCGAAATACGTTTCGAACAATATGAAAAATTAAACGTGCATAAATATTACACTATTTATATAACTCTATGAATGTTAATTGAATATTTAAATCTGAAATTTTATTTAAATAGAAAAATTCCTAGAATAACCTTTTTGAAATTACAATTAATTTTCATCTCCGCCTCGTTTTTTTTATAAATGTATGAAATATTTAAAAACAATTAGCTAAAAATATATAGGTACTGAGTAAAGCGATATATTAATTAAAGTTTTGAGTATATAGACACAAAAATATTTATGTTAATTTTAAAAAAATACATACAATTCAGATTTAAAGTTAGAAAAAAAATACTGTAAAAATTTTTGTGACTATTTATTCGTTTCGAAGATAAAAAATTAATTAATGAAGTTTATAAATAAAACAGAGTTATTATAATTAATATACGATTACAAACATAATATAAAAAAGCCGAACTGGTTATTTTAATTCAAAAATATTATCAACAATTTTTGTAAATTTATTGAACAATTTAAATATTCGTTGAACTTTCGGAAGCAGATAGAAAAGTAAAACTTTTTTGGTTACATAATATTGAAGCAATTTAAATAATCAGCACATAATTAATAATAAGGAAAAATTATCAAGAATTTTATAAAATATAAGTATTGAATTATGATGTGAATATCATTTTATTTTATATATTTCAATTTTTTAATTATTATTCGTAAATTCTTTATTAAATAAATAACGAGTAGATATGAATCTAGAATATTAGAGAATATAATATGTTTAATTTATAAAAAGAGAAAAACAAGGACATCATTTAATTCTTATTTTCATTTCAATTTCTACTAAATATTTTAATATTAGTTTCTATATTAATATTAGTAATAAATAATTAACACATCAGATATTATTCAAAGTACATATTTGTTTCATTTCACAATTTTAAACCGTACTTTTTTTGATTTTTTCAGTAAAAGTTCACTTAAAAATATTTATAATTATACAAAAGTTTTCTAAACGAAATACAGATATTTATTTCTTATTAACTTACATTTAATATTTTTTTATATATTTACACAGATAATTTCCACATGCGAAAAATGGAACGAAAAACAACGAATGATTTATAGATTAACTGGTTTCGTTTATATTTTAGTATCCATATTTATCTATTCTCCAACATATATCATTTTAATGCTGCGTACGAATACATCTTTTTCATATCTGTTATATATGAACTATATGATTTCATTCATAGTACAGCGTAACGTATGTTGCATATGAATAAAAATTGTTAACGTTAACGAAAATATCAGAATAGCATATCAGAATGATATAAAATAAAAAATAACAATACAATGCGATATGAAATAAACCGAGCAAATATTTGATGGAATTGAATTTCAATATAATTCTTTGCTTTACTAGAATCGAATACATGTGTTTTTTAAAGTAAATTTACATGGCAAAATATTATCCTTCCTACACAGCAACGATGTTATTTTCATTTTAGGTAAATAACGCATAAACGAGCAAGCACAAACATTATATATTATACACATGTGAATTTACATACGCATATGAATTTAATTACACGTACATAATTTCTCCACACCACTGAATAACCGCTAGTGCTATTTTATATAAGAATAGAGAATGTCAAGTATCTCAACTTACAGAGCCCCAGTGCGGCAAAGACGCAAACGTTTCGCGTAAACACATTGGACGCGGGCGTCGAACTCAAACCAGTTATTAAAGGCATTTATCATTGTACGGTTGCTGGCAATTGCTGTAACACGCGCTCTGAACTACCGGTAATTAGGAAACGTACGCTAATTTGACATGTTAATTTACCTCAGTTGAGTGTTACAAAATTTCTAGCAATTTTATAAATTTTTTTTTATCGTAACTTTTCAACTCGAAAATGAGTAAAGTTTTTGTAAAAGTTCTTTATTGAAATTTTCTATACACGCATCGTAAAAAATAAATTACACCGTATGACAGTGTTATACGACAAGCAAAATACAATTTTGATAAAATTTCTTTTAAATAAATGAAAAGTTCCATTCTTTTAATTTTAAAACCATGCAAGACGAAAGTAATTTAAGAGCCTATGCTACACAAAATAAAGTAAGATAAATTGAAATATAATTGTATTATTCATAATTTACATACTTAATATCATGCATTCAAGCGAATTTGTGTGTGTATATATATATATATATATATATATATATATATATAAATATATATATATATATAAATACATATTTTATATATATATATATATATTTATATATATATATATATATATATATATATATATATATATATATATATAAAATATGTATGTGTGTGTGTGTGTGAAAAATAACTAAATATAAAATAAACAACAGTAACTCTTGTTTTAAAAACATATACAACTTTATAGATAACATTATTTTGCATATTTTTTTAGAATAAATAGTTAGTAGTATATAATAAAATGTTACAAACAAATCTGTTAAAATATTGAAACAATTTTTTACTCCGAGTTATATAAACCTACATTTATTATGTCAAACACACATATTTTACATTCATTTAAAATAAAATATATACTTCTGATAATATACACATACAAATATATATATATATATATATATACGTATGTATGTATGTATTTGTATATGGATGTATATATTGAATAAAAATGATATAAACAAATAATACATTCAAGTACTGTTAAAAATGTTATTAATGATCATTTATTAATTTGAAAAATTACTAAACCCCTATTTGTTATGAAGAAGAGCAGTGTAATTCACTATTTTTAAATTATTTATCCATTAAATTTATACTAACAATTAAAATTAATAAAGGTAAAAAATAGAATGCTTTTTTATATATTAACATCTAAAATAATTAAATAATTTATATACAAAAACCATAATAAGTCATAAAAAGAAATAAAATGTTCATTTTTATAAAAAATTGTATATATATAGTCACAAATAAATTATTATTCCATCCCACAAAATACAAATAAAACTTTTAAATATTTTTTTATTCTTTTTTAATCATTAATGATTATTGATTGTTACTTATGCGCATTTCGATAACGAAGCTACAATCTTGTAAACCTTTAATTTATATAAAGCCATATCTGCTCATTAAAAAGTAAGTAAACGAAAAAATCATTAGAAATTTAATTATAATAAGAAAACAGAACCGAAAAAAAACATCATTTTAATTTCTGTACTATTAAACATACTTTTATATAGGTATGATTATTTTTAAGAAAATATCTAAAATCATACTTTAGAGGATACTTATTTATAAAATATATAAAAAAAATAATGAACATTATCAAAAATTTGTCGGTAGATAGTTAAATATACATATATATATATATATATATATATATATATATATATATATACACATATACTAAATGTATCTCTCATTTTATTTCAGTTGTACTTAGTTTTATTATATGCTCTTTCTAGGAAAATTCCAGCTTCGTGGTACCGTGGATCATTGGTTTCATCACATTCACAGCATTCGAAGCTGTCGCCATGGTTTACTCGAACGTGCTACGCGACCATGTAAATCGAGTAAGTATTACTTTTCATTCTTTTGTATCCTATTCTTTTAACATTAACGAGTCAGCAATTTCAAACTAAACTCTCAGTATGAAGACAGTACAGTGAATGTTAAAAATTGTAAACATATTTACAGACTTTTCGATTCAAAATATTTTTTGCAGATATGAATATCCTCCAAAGATTTTTTTGAAAAATATTAATATAAATAAACATACAGATATCTGTTTTTACATACATAATAAATCTTTCATTCTTAGAAAATGTTTTAGAATTTTGATTTATAAATGTATATACTGTTTTATATTTTCTCATGCTGAATTACTATTTCTACTCGTAATTAAACATTTCACTGAAAAAAATATTTTATATTTAATACTATTATAATATTTCGTTTATATCTTTTTTTTTAAAAAAAAACATTGTAATTGAAATTCAAAAAAGTCTAAATGATAAATTTTCAAATTTGGTATTCCGTACTATCTAATCTTTTAGATATAAAATATATATTCGTTAACAAAGAAATTTCACAATAATTAATAAATATTTTCGGATATTTTTTGGAGAAAAAAATATTAATTTGAAAAGAAATTATTGCTCTAAATTAATTCATTTATTATTAAAATACAAAATAAAATTTAAGAATCATCATAAAATATCTTTCAAATTAACAGGCAATAATTTTTTAGATAAAAACTGATAAAAATAATTTAATAATAATACTAATAACTTTTCTAAGACTTCACTACGCCTCGTCTCACTTCACTAGCGCCGAACTAATGAGTGAGCGAAATTTATTTTTTAGTTTTTTTAACGTCCTATATATATATATATATATAGGACGCGACAAAAAAACCTAAATTATATATATATATATATATATATATATATATATATACCTATAGGAAAAGAAAAACTTCCAACCATAATCACTAATTAAATTATATAAATGTTATTTTAATATAAAGCACGTCTTGCATGATTGTTCATCTATATATTATTCGATCATTAAATTTCAAACAATATAAAATAAGCAATCATGTCACTATGTATTAGTACTACAAATAAAACATATCAAAACAAGCCATTATTCTCCATGTATCATATACATACAACAGATGAATGTAAATATTTGGTTTGGAATTAAAACTTCTACACGTAGTTCAACTGAACCAATAATGTACACAATTATTTTCATTTATTAATATAAATTCAATGTTATAATATTTTTCATATGAAATTAACTAAATGTTTAGTTAAATAAAATCGAAATCTATCAAACCTGATTATTGTGCAAATCTCTGTAAATAATTGTACATTAATCGAGAAGTTATTAAATATTTGACTACAAATTTGTAACTAATTATATTATTTAATGTTTAGTAATAATTTCCGTTATTAACATTCAATTACTATATATATATATATATATATATATATATACATATATATATATAAAATTTCTATTTTATGTGGAATAACCAGATTTATTTCTGGCATAAAAGTAAAACTTTATTATGAAAAAATTTACCTTGTCTGACTATATATAAAAAAGTACAATAAAAACTTATTCATTTTTAAAATTGCATGTACTAATAATTATATTCTATTATGACTTACTTTATAAATTTTATCAAAATACTGACAAACTATTTGTGATTCAAATTTTAAACGAACATTTAGAAAAAGATAGTTCCGTTGAAAATAACAAATTTCACGAAATATCTTATTTCAACTGAAATTGAATTAAAAAGAATATACTTTTTATATTTTTAACCATAAAACATACTTTTGAGATAAAATCACAAATTCAAGACATATACTTGTACAAATACTATAAATAATTGAATCTGGAAGTTTATAAAATGTTACAACTTACTCAATGTTCTCATAAAGAAGCGTACCACTGACGTGTCGACCCTATATATATTGAAACATTAAACTTAGAAACATGTACAAACATGATACCAATGTGAATACTAGGACATAAACATAAAAGTATAAAATAGATGTCTTGAAGAGATAACGAGCTAAAGCTTGCACGTTTTCACTTACAGCAATTCGACGCGTTATGCAAGGCTGAAATGGCGTTTTTCATCACAAGAGCCATCACGAATGTAAGTAAAAATTTTTCAAATAATATAAAGAAGTCGAAAATGTATTATATTTATGTATATATATATATATATATATATATATATATATATATATATATATATATATACACACATGTTTATTTCGTACACCCATTATTATATTTACACTCTAATACTCATTGAAAGTAAATTTTGAATTTTTATAAAAATTTCTGCTTGTCTGATAATTAAATGAAATATTTAAAAAGTAAAGATAAAAACACACCATTTTTACATAATTTAAATCGAGTAAATATTAAAAGAAAAATTATTCATTAAAATCTTAAAAAAGTTCATATGTTTTTTAATCTATAGAAATTTGATTATTTTTTATAAATGAATAATATTAAAATAAATACTTTCTAGTTTGTTTTTATAAAACATTAAAATAATGATTAAAATAATTAATTGTGATGATTTAGATTGATTTCCTTCTTTCCAGAAAACTATAATTTGATTTTTAACAAATTTATATCTAAGAAACGACTGAAATTGTATAATTAATAGAATATTCTGCCCCAATTTTACTGCATTTATTATATTTTTTCCCGATAAGGCACTTTAAATTCGAAATATTTACATTAATTTTGATGAGATTTAAAATAATTACGCTATAGAAAAAGATATGGATGTAGAATAATTTATATATGTATATATTTGTATAATAATTTACACGTGATATTAAATATATATATATATATATATATATATATATATATATATATATATATATATTTAATATTCATAGATATAATTGAATATCAAAAAGTGTCTACATATCGTTGTATTATTTATATACTATGTTTAGAATAAACTAAAATAAATAAATAAAAGTACCTGAATTCAATTTGTAGATTTTAAATATTAAAATAAAAATTCAACAAAATAATATTCAATGGAAATCAAACTGTTTGCTTTATATATCAAATACGAGAATTAAATCAGCGTTTTCGAAAATAGTTACTTTATAAGGAGTTCGTTAAATTAATTTATTTCAAAGCATTTGAAAATATCCTGATCTTGTTCAATATTACATTAATTAAATTTATTTCCATGCATACACACACACATATATATATATATATATATATATATATATATATATATATATATATATATCCTTGCAATGTAGCTAACAAACAAAAAACATCCAACTTGAAACACTATAGGAAACTCGTTTCTCTCACAACTGGCTCCGCGTACCTTATAAATAGTAATTCGATATATCAAGTTAAAATTTTAAAATATACATGAAGAGTAAGTTTTATTAAGTACATAAATTCACTTGATAGCTTAATTTCTTTAATTAAAAAGTTATTTTTTTAATATTCGTGAATACATATTTAAGAACATATTTATTTCAGACGTGTTATAATTATTATTAAAACATAATGTATACATTTATGTATAAACATTATTGTGTTTTATATAAAAGAATTACTAAAAATAAATCAATAATTTGCACAATAGACTTTATGAAATAATATTCTTAACTCGTTCCATGCATATTTAATATTTGTAATGTTCTGGTATACTCTAAAAACTTTTAAAACTGACATTTTTATTATTTCATTCCAATACAAAAATATTGTGAAATATCAATTGAAACATAACAATTTTATCATTTAACAACGATTTAAAATATAATACATTTTCATCTAATAAAAAATCATTTAATTATTAATTGAAATCTGTGCATAATTGAAAAATGTATTTATTTTTTTTATTCGATCAAGAAATAAATCAATACTAAATCAACCAAATGCATTAATATTCTGTTTTAGATTTAATTTTATATACATTTTATATACATTTATTTTAATATAATAAATATATTGGGTTGATTTTGAATATCATTAGTACTATTAAAACTTAATTGCACTTTAATAAAATAAGTTCCTATAATAAATCATATTTCTACTTCACACATTCTATTTTTGAATTTAAAATTTTATTTCGGAAGATTTGAACGAAATGAACAGAATGATTCGATTGAACAGAGCATCAATTAATTTCCGTTCTATAATTAGGTTTTAACGAAGATAAATTCGACGTACTTTGTATCTATGCATTTATATATTTATATATATTTATATATATTTATATTATATATATATATATATATATATATATATATATATGCATATTCGTTTATATCCTTTATTTTTATCCATATATTAATAATAATTTTTAATATTCATTTGAAACATAAATATAGAATAATTCGTCTCTATTAATTATTAAAATATTTAAATAACATCTTAATAAAACATGTAAAGTAAATATTTATATAATAAAAATATTATATTATTTATTAGTATCAAAGTTACAATCATGTAATCAAATGGTTGTTCAAAAAATTGTATAAGAAAATAATTTCAATTATATATTACTTAAAAATTTTAATTAAAAAAAATTATGCCAAATTGGAAGATACAATTTTTAACTAGCATTAATAATCCTTTTTTTATTTTTGAGGAAACTTTAAATAAAAATTTCATCTAATAAAATAAAACATAAATATTTTTTTTAAGTAAAACATGTCAATTTCTATATAAAAAACATCAAATTATTTCTTTAATATTATTTTTTATTATTTAAGTTTATTTTTTGTTATTATTTTCAAAAAGTTATCCGTTTATGGAAATGATTGATCGTATAAATAAATAATTAAATCATTTTCCAAAACAATAAACTGAATAATCATGAGGTCATTCCAAAAAATGTAATAAACAATAAAGTGGAAATAATTCTTAGTGCGTGATTTATACATTTATATGTATATATATATATATATATGTGTGTGTGTGTGTGTATATAAACACAAAATACAGGATATCAAGCGAAGTTACATAAACCTACAACCTTAATAAAATGACAGAAGTCTCAAAATGGTCATAATGTTCCTACGAGTTTTATACGCCTGCCGTAAATGATTCTTCAAATAATATTTCATGTGAATTCAACATTTTTCGTACACTTGTTTTGAGGAACATTTTACAACTTATAAAACCTTGTTCTGACTCTTATATACACGAACATACATGATTTGATTTAAAATTTATCGTGCGAAAAATAAGATAAAATTCTCGAGATAGAAATACTTATAAATAAAAATTTCATTTATTATAAAATATGTTATAGTGAAAAACTTTTCAATTTTCTGCACTTTACAGTTCAATATTTCATTATATCGTAAATTATTTTCCTTCGTTTACTAATATACTGACCTACAATTTTATTTTTCATTATATTTATTATTAATTTATATTTTTTTCGATATTTACAAGATAATATATATATATATATATATATATATATATATATATATATATATATATATCAAAAGCAAATTACATATTTAATTCTTGTAAAGTCTTCGATTGGTTAATATGTGACTGATTATATACATCATATTTAAAACGTAATCGCAATTGTTAAACATAACAGTGAATAATGTCTAAAGCCTCCATCTACGAGGAGAGGCTAAATGAGCGGGATAGCAACCACTAAAAATATGATTTTTAAATTAATGTTCAACCCAATTTACTAAACACACATTTTAAATCATTTTTACTGTTATTGAAAAATTGAAAAGTTTTTATATAAGTACCTCTTAAATCCTCTCAATATATATATATATATATATATATATATATATAATGTATATATATATACACCCGTCCCTCAGTTTACGCGAAGTATCCTTTCCACGTGAATTCGTTTTACCCGAATGAAAATCTCGTAAATTGAGTCTGTCAGTACAATAGAAAAAATATTGAAAATAAAAGCTAGTAAAGTTGTAGAAACACATATTTGTTTCACATAAATTATAAAAAAAATAATGACGTTTTAGAAAACAAAAGTAGATAAATTTTATTCGGTGTCACTATCGCTACTGTAATTCAAAACAATCAACCTTTTCCTTTTAATTGGCACAAACTTATCATCTGCATCGCTTGAAATATTTATAAGTTCGACATCATTTCTATTGTTAATGTTAATTTTTTCGGATAATTAGTTCTCTATTTTTTCTTTTACTAAGTTTTCATAAATTTGGTATATAATAAATATAATGAAAAATTATATAAAATGAAATCTATCTGACCGCGTAAAATGAGATCGTGTAAATCAATACCGCGTATAAAAAGTGCAGCGTAAATAGATGTATAATTTGCTGTGTAAAAAAACTCGTGTAAAAAAGTCCCGCGTAAATTGAAGGACGGGTGTATATATATATATATATATATATATATATATATATATATATATATATCAAATTTCTATTTAATAAAAATTAGTTCATAATCAGTTCTTACTGGTAATTTTTCTAAAACATATCTTTCGAAATTAATTTTTTCAAATATAATGCATAATTAAAATTTAATTCTAAATATATATATATATATATATATATATATATATATATATATATATATATATATACATACCATAAATTTTTGTTAATATGTTAATACAGCACTAGCGAGGTAATAAACAAGATCATAAAAACACTTCATTGGTCGAATCACCGCACACATGACCAAATGAATCGAATAATGAATTTGTCACTTTGAAATTGTGACAGATAACGACACCGAACACTAGTATCGTAAGGCTATTTTATTTCCCGTGAGATAGCATTCGCCATATATGCAGAAAACAAAAGCTGAACGAAAACGCTGACCTCGCAATGTTATCTCTCTGTGTCATTGGGGATGACGGGCTTTTGCACCCAGGTTCTTTATTTTGTACAGATTGTGACAGATATCAGTATCATGTGCACAGAAGTGTAAAAGTATGTGCGAACAATGATATTTTTGCCATATTCAGTTATTTATTTTCATAGCTTTATATATATATATATATATATATATATATATATATATATATACAGAATGAATAAGAAAAAAATATGAAAAAAACAATATGTATATATATATATATATAGTACAGCGAAAACATTGAACCGAAAAGTATAAAAAAATGTATGAACTCACGAAATATTTGAACTCAAATACATTTATTTCGCGACCTGTGATGCGGTTAGTTTTTTACAAGTCAGTTTTAAAATAAAAGCTCTTTTATTATTTTATATATAATACTTGCCAATACTTAAAGATATGAATCCCAGTTTGAAAATGATAATTTAACTAGATTTATTTTATATTTATTTATGTAGTCATTCTAATAGTATTTATTAAATTATTTTTTAATAATTTAATAAATTGTTAAAAATGATTTAATAAATGTTGAATAAGTTTTTTGGTAATCTCATTACACCGAACAACTTGATATTGCCTACATCTCCTAACCTATTATCTTTAGATTTTTATTTATAGGGTTTAATAAATAGGATGATATACATAAACAATCTTTAAAACTTTCAACGACGTTCAACAACATAATGAAAAGATTACAAGCCAACATTGAAACCGAAATTTATAACATAAGTGTGCAGAGTGTCTTCAAGATTACAACAAACGTGACGAGAATAATTATTTATTCTTGTATTATAAAATATTATAACATTTTTAATATATATGTTTTAACCCTTTTTTAATAAATTGTAAGCGTAAATTGAGAATATTTTTTTAATATAAATTAGGTTAATTTTAAAGAAGTGTATATAACAAATAGTAATACATTCTTTAAATTCATTTTTTACTTTATGTATATATATATATATATATATATATATATATATATATATACACACGTATATACGTGGGTAGTTTGATAAGTATGGTAAAAAAGTAAGTTAAATACCATTTTTTTGGAAAAAATCGATTGTATTTCTCAACATAATCTCCATTGAGGGTTATACACTTGGTTCAGCGAATCTGCAAAATACGCATTGACGGCGGTGATGGCATCCTCATTCGACGAGAATTTCTTCTTATCGAGACAAATTTTCAAGTTTGGGAAGAGGAAGAAGTCGCACGGGGCCAAGTCTGAAGAATTGGGTGGATGATGAACCAATTCGAAGTCTAATTCATGCAATTTTGCCATTACGACGATCGATTTGTGGGACGGCGCTTTTTCCTAGTGAAAGAGCACTTTTTTGCGATAATCCTGGCCATTTTTGTTTCAGCTTTTCTTTCAAACGGTCTAACAATGTTACATTATAGGCTCCTGTTATCGGTTTTTCCTTCGTCAAGTATTCGATCGGGATGATTCCTTGAGAATCCCAAAAATCAGTAATCATCACCTTCCCAGCCCACATAACGGTCTTCGCCTTCTTCAGCTCACTTTCATCAGTCGTTGTCCAGTGCTTTGTCTGCTGCTTCGACTCGTATAGTGGCAGATTTATGTTTCATCCACAGTGACGAATCGTCACAAAAATACCTGCTCGATTTTCCATTTTTGTGGCAACTGCTATAATACTCGCTTCAAACATCTGTAGAATGTGAACAACGCGTCACTTCTGGCTGAAATTTCGCCAATGCTAGTTTGAAAAGTGACATTTGATAACCGTAACGTTACCAAATAAATGGTGGCGCTACATCATGGAAATTTATCAATCTTATCAAACGACCTACGTATATGTGAACATATATACATATGTATATTATTTTACAACAGTACCATATAATTACTTTAAAATGATATTTGTCTTGTACCTTTTCAGACTACTTTTTTAAAAAATTCGATACATTATTTAAATATTTGAATTTATAAGATTTTCTTTTCTAGCACCTTGTTTTTGTAATATTTATTACAGTCTTATAGACGAAAGAATATGATTCACCAAAAAAGACCAACTAAATTTAATTTCATATTCAATATGTATTTTACTTTTTTTAACATTGTCTAATTATACAAATCATACGTTTAATTCGTATAATTCTTAGAGATATTCTTCAAGTTCTGAGAAAAAACACATCTGTTTTATATAGTAGTGAATGTTGGGTTTAATCAAACTAGTTTTTCGATCTCGTTCACTATTCATTTTTCATGTATTGAACTACTGTAAGTGTGATTTCTTAACATACTGTAATTCCTTAAGTGAATCTTACTTTTAGCACACTATCATAGTCAATATTATGTTATTAACAGTAACACATATCTTATTCTGAAACAGCAAATTTTCTATCTTAAAAAAACAATCGTTTAATAAAATTAAAGTATTTTCAAACAAAACGCAATAATTATTATTTACAATGAAATTAAATTTTTAAAACTGGTAATTTTTATTAAATATACCATATAAATTAACTGGTAATTACATATACACGCATTTAATTTCAGTGCACTAAATAAATGTATTACAAATGTTAATATTTTATTGATTCGTAAAAAATTATTATCAAAATCAAAGACAAAATAAATACGATTTTAAAAAATAGCATGTCAGCAAATGAGCACATTTTTTACAAGAAGAAAACTGTTAACTCATCAAATTATAAAACATCTTATGAAAACTTTTTCAAAACACAGTTTTCAATTCACAGAAAATCTTTATTTCCACATACCGAAATATTTAATTACTTGAGAGAGGGTTTGTTTGAAAGAAATTAAAAAAAATATGAATAAAGCGTCAGTATGCTGGCTTGAGATATTATACACAGACACTGTCATAGACGTTTCAGATTAAACAATTTTAAATGAAGAGAAAAAATGGAATACATTAACGTAAATTATATGTATTTTTTCTTAATTAAATACTGTTTACGAAGAGAAATTTTAATTATAATTTCCGAGCACATTCTTTTTAACGAGTTAAGAAATGTTCAAACACATTTCAATTTAGTTCTTTCATAATATTTAATATAAAATCTTTGAATACCTTTACATTATATATATATATATATATATATATATATGTATGTATAAATATATATGTATATATTATATACATACATACTTTTTGCAACAAAAAAATTAAAATGAAAAAGCATTTTAATTAAATTAAAATTATATTTATCATGTATATATTCAAAAGCATTTTGAAACAATTGTAGGAATAGAATAGTTTTGAAAATAATTTTGTAAAGAAGTTACAGTATATGATATTTATTTACATACATAAAACACAAAAAAAAATTGAAAAACTTTATAAGAGAATGTATTTATTTTTTTAGTAATTCAAATAGGTAATAATCATAAAAATTAATTAGTTTTAAACTCAAACTTGTGTATTAATTCGTTGCAAATAATTTTTCAACACTTATGTAGCATTGAAATATAATGTCAAGTTTTTTTGGTAGTATAAGATAAATAGATATTAGGGTTTGAGAGACGTGTCGACAATTAAGATCATCATTTTCTGTTATAATAATATGAAAGAAAACATATTTAATTATTTTAAAACGCTATCAACATTTCTAATAAAATGTTGTTTTAAAAAAAGATATCTTCAAAAATTATTATTAGATTTTAAAATGTAAAGGAAAATGAAATAAGCGTTGCATGTTACACCTGATTTTACAATTCTTATTGAACTCTGTCAGCCTATAAAGTAATTTTTTTAGTTACAATTACTAAATATAACATTTTTTTACTTATGATCTTATTTCTACAAATTACCTTAGAGTTAATTTTATTGTTGATTACTGCATACAAGAACAAAAGTACCTAAAAATAAAATTTATAAAAGAATCATTTCAAATTTGAAAGAAGACAATAAACTAACCAAAAATAAATTCTTATAATAAAAATTTAATTTTACAGTTAAAAATGTATATATTTTAAACTTTCAAATTACAATAATAACTACCATAATTCAAATTATATTAATTAACCGTCAGTAATTTAACTCATTACCTTCAACGTAGTTATATTTAATAAAGGGATGATTAATTAACAACCTTATATACTTTATATTAATATTTAAAATTTTATTTTAAACTAAATTAGCAGCATGAATATTTAATAGTTTTATAATGTTTATAAATTTCACAATAACTATTTCAACTTTTGAAATATATTATTAGGTTTAAATATTTTTTTATATTAATTTTATGTAGTTTCCTTGCGTTGATGATAAATTTCAACATAAATTCATCAATATTTATTATGATTGTAATTGTTTGCCAATTTTTATTATTTAAAATAAATCAAATTAATTAATAGACTCTACCGCTAAAATAAGCAAAATTATATGTTTAAAGTTTGTATATATATATATATATATATATATATATATATATATGTACATGTGTATATATATATATATAAGTATATATATATATATATATATAATCGAGATACAGTCGATTTATTATCTTTGTTACTCATCAGTGACTTGTTTTTTTTAATCAAGTCATTAGTACTCGATTAGTGACTTAACAATCGTATATATATATATATATATATATAATAAATATAAGTATCGTCGATATTTACGTATAATATCAATAAGTACAGGAGAAAATGATAGTACAGTTAATTAAAAGGAAAATGAACCCCCTAACATCAGTATAATTTTATCAGTATATTATACTATTAATTTTCCCTTTTTACTTTTTACTCAATTTTTTTATCAATTGCAGTGTTCTGTCTTTACAACAGACACATAAAATCTGAATAGAAGTACAAATATTTAGTTAAGCTCTTTGAAAACACATATATCTCTATTTTACGGATGAGTTTGTCTTTAGTAATATTAAGAATAACTGTATAATATTTTTTATACAAAATGATACTATAACAGCTAATTTCTTTAAACATGCCTTCTTTTCAGATATTCGCCATATACGGTGTCATGCGGTTCTATCACATGTTAAAGGCCGGCATTACGTGGAAAGGACCCGAAGCTATCGAGCTATGATACCAACGTGTCCATCAACGTGACAAAGATGAAAATGACGACGATGCTGAATCAAGTACCGAAGCAGATGATTCCCTTCTAGTGGAATACGATTCAGATTCATCTAGTGATGACCTTTTATCATCGGGCCCCGAAGCTGTTTGATACAGTGTACGATCATATCGAAGTGTTTTATGTTATTTGAGTAAAACAAAAATGACAATATGACGTTTTTTTATTACTATAACATCAATGTGAACTATTTATATGTATGATTATCTTCCAAGAGTCTTTCAAAATGTAAGTGAATATATGTAATTTTGTTACTGAATGGATTATATGTAATTAAGTAAATAAATAGAATACGTACAATGATTGAATGTATGTGGAGGTGAGTTACAAATTATATATAAAATGAAAATAGAGTGTTGTTATATCGATTGCAGCTTATAATTAGGTGGAGTATTACTTACTTCTTAGTGACATCTTTTTTAATAGTCATATATTTTTTATATTAAAAATTAACTTATTAATAATTATTTAATTATAATTATTCACTAATATTTTAAGAAACGTAAGTGTTAAAAACCAAAATAATAATGAAATATTTATATTTCTTCTATGTCATTTTCTATATAATAATAACTATCATTTCAGATGCAAAGAAGAGACTATTTTTATCATTAACTTTGATCAAACTGAATTCTTATATATATATATATATATATATATATGTTTTTTGATAATTTCCCAAAATTTAACCCAAAAATTAAATTTTTTTTACTTAAAAATGGTCTAAATGTATATTCATTTTGGAAAAATGTTAAGAAAATTATCACAAAAATAACTAACAGTTCCAAATAATATTATTTTTAATATACTTCAATAAATTATAATATTATTTGATGCTTTATATGTCTTCATCTTAATTAGTATTGAAAAATACGCACACGACCATACACACACACATACATATATGTATATATATATATCCTTCCAGTAAAGTCATTGCCGTATTTTATCCCTTACATACATATATATATATATATATATATATATATGTGTGTGTGTGTGTGTGTATACATATTCCATAAAATTAAAAAACAATTAAAAGCATTAATCTTTTTTTACTTTAACATATTTTATTTGTTTTTTTTTTCTGAACTGAAGATATGAATATAGAAATGGAAAAAAATTCTTGCAGATATCTGTTTTTCGACAAAACATGTTTTTTGAAGAATTCAAATATATGTCATAAATAAATACATGTGTATATACATATAACACTTTATAAGTTGTTTTATACATTGATTTTTATAAAACTATACATAAGTACGAAAAACTAAATTTTATATCTTTACTTGTATATTTTGAAACATTTTTTAATGTGTCGATGTTTCTCTAATCAGTTAAATTGCTGTTACTTTACTGTATATATATATATATATACACATATATATATATATATATATATATATATATATATATGTATATATATACATATATATATATATACTATAATTATTTATTATACAAAATTTACAAAAATACACATACAAAGGTACAATCAATTTAATGTAATTATTAGCCTTTTATATCATTGATGACTGCATAAAAAAAATCTACAAATAATGATTATATATATATATGTATATATATATATATATATATATATATATACATAAATGAGAAATGCAATGAATAAATTCAAGAAGTACCATTAAATTAATTATAAATTCAATTTTTTCACTCTTATCTTCAAATAACATTGTATGAATCATTTATTCTACTCTGGAAACAATATCAAATTTATAAAACTAATTTAAATTCAAAAATAAAATTCAATTAACATTAATTTTAACGTTACTGTATAAAAGTTAATTCAATTAACAAAGCATCGAATATATTGTATTCTATTTTAGTCATTCATGCATACTTAAAATCGGGGAAAGTGTATACACTTTCTATACATAATTAATTATTTATAAATTTCAATCAACAGAACAAACCAATTCGCCAAACATAATTAAAGAATATGCAAGTGATATACATCTAACAGTTTTAATATTTTATGATAGTACTTATGTGAATTAACTAATTAATTAATTCGTTTCAAATTCATGTATGTAAATTTATTACAGACTGATAAACATTTGATGTTAATGATTGAACTAGTTTGTCTTATTGCTAATAGCAGACAAATCGACTCTCATACAAACAATAGTTCATTTAACAAAGTTGTCTCGTAAATCATTGCTTTTACCGTCACGACACACAAATATATTGTTTATAAGGCCTTACTTAGTATTGCTAATAAGTGTGTGGGTATTTTATTTAACTAACTAAATCATAAACTGCGTATGATTTATTCAATTTATTTTTGGTGTAGAAATAATTCACTGCTTCAATCTTTTTTCAAGATTATTATTCGAATCATTTTTATTCTGAAATGAATTTTACTATTACCGAATAACTAAAATTGAAATTTATTTTCTGAATGCATTTTATGTTTAATATTGAAATATATTATTAAAGTAACAGAAATGAAATACTTTTATGATTATTTAATTACATATTGTGTAGAAGTACTTATTTTAAAACTGAATTTCATTTTTTTCACTTTATAATATATACGCTGTGTGCATCAATCGATTTTGAAACAAAACATAATTTAAATGCAGAAACATATGAAAAAGCTTTTCTCTATCGCCTCAATAATCGATTGTATCAAATTTTATATCATAAAAGTATATCTACTATATGACGTCAATATAATGATAGTATGGTTAAACCGTATATATATATATATATATATAAGAATAACACAATCAATAGAAAACTATATTTGTAATATTGTGGAAATTTCACGATAGAAGTATTTTTTATATATAGAAAGATTTAGTTTTTGTATATCTAATAAAATATGTAGTAATCTTTAAAACATCTGATGAGTTCAGATAAATATTGTTATTCATTTACTATATAGATATTATTAAATTATTATTTAAAGAACATATTATATAATAAACTATAAAAAATTGAATGTAAAAAATGGTACAAAGATAATACACATAAAAAATGAGAGTGAATAAAAATGGTTTTCAAATAGTTTCTTCAATTCAAAAATAAACCATAATATTGTCAGAGATCTGAAAGTGTGTATTTGTATTAGTTATATTATTAAGAAAAATAATATCATATGTAAAATATAAACTGATAACACCCGTTTGACTTTCATATAATATACAAAAATATATAATCATATTTTTATAGGCAAATTAATAAAATGTATAACGTAGAGTGCTTGAAGTTACATTTGTAATTTATAGGCTTAATTGGGATATCCATTGTATATTAAATTACTAAATAGTAGAACAAACGCATTTAATATATATATATATATATATATATATATATATATATATATATGTAAATTTTTCGCATACTCTTCCGAGTATTATCATAGAATACTATTTGTATACAAAGTATTAAATATATTTAATACTTTGTATATAAATATACAAACAAGATAAAGAAACATTCATTTATGTATGTATATGCATAATAAATATATATATATATATATATATACACACATATAAGTACGTGTACATGTATTTGTATATGATATAAAATTTAAAAAAAATAGAATTTTAAATGAAAATATAACAGGAAAATATTTCATACAAGTTGCCTTTACAAAAATGTTTTTATCTAACAATAAAAATAATGAGAAACTCTTGTATGAATATATTTATGTGAATCAATTATTTTTCATCATAAATACAGGAAATATAATTTTTAAAACCAAAAAAAAAATATTAGGAAATGACTTGATAGAAAAGAGTACAATCTTTAAGTATTCTTGATTAGAAATCGGAACTTTCAGAAAAAAAAATATACATGTACATATATATGTGGATCTGTGTATGTGTGTATATAAATATATATATATATATATATAAACATTTGTATGTATAATATATCATTATAAGATCTGCCATTCTAAAACTTTATGATGTCATTTTCTGAAATTAATTTATGATTTGTGAATGGATGTTATATTTTGCCGTTACTATATCAAGTCTTCTAGGAATACGGGCTGTTCTTTCTTTTTTATATTAAAAAATTCGATCATAAAAACGGAATATACGACACTTAATAGCAAAATAATAAACAATTTTGTCAAATATACCATTAAAAAAATGAATGATAGCAAATAAATAGTTAGAATAATTAGATTTTTATTTTCATGACAAAAGCTATCAGACCAAACAAAAATTCAAAAAACCCAGATTACTTGATTGAGGGAGGGAATTAAGGGGAAATAGTGCTTCTGAGGCCGTAAGTTCGTCCAATGTTTGTTAGTCGTGCTGTTGCTCCTGAATAACCAGGGTAACTATAGAACATTAATTTATGTAACTTGGTGTTATATCGTTATTCGGGAGCCAGAAAGTAATACGGTTGCACAAACATGTTGCGTCAATAGAATTTACCTACCCTGTTTGCCAGGGAAATAAATTTGGGTTGATGGAGCCTCTCGATGAGAGGGTTATCGAGTGACTTACGCTTATAAACGTTTATACTCAGATTGTGTATATGTTGTGCAACTGTTTCGATGTTAGCTTCCTGGTGGAGTGTCTTTGTCGGGAAGCAACAGCTTTTACATAATACCATCTTCAAAGCCTTATTCTGTACCCTCTACAGGATCGTGATGTTACGTTGGCAGGTGTTCCTCCAAATCGGTGCTACTTAAGTAATGATGGGCCAAATGATCGCTTTGTAGATCATTATTCTATTTTCGACATTTAGACCACTTCTACCTGCCATCGGACAGTTAATGCTACTTAGAGCACTAGGTGTCTTCCAGCGTACTTCCACCGTATGCTCAGAGTAGGTGAGCCTACTGTCTAAGTGTACACCGAAGTACTTGACGGAACTCTTCCATTCAATCTCCGTGCCAGGTTGAATCAACTCAGCTGGAACTTTTTCCTCCAGGAAAATATTATATTTCCGTCTTGGCGGCCTTGATATTAAGTCACCAGATTCTGAAGTATCTGGGTTTTTTTCCTTCAGTTAAATGACAATTTATTTAAAGAAACTTGTTGTAGATGTTTTTTCATATTTTTATTATTTATAATCGATTGCAGTATTTTAATAACAAGAACAATATTATACGACTATCCCTCAAATAATATTTATTAAACCAACAGCTTTTTAATGTTCATTGTAGTGTTAGATACATTTTAGTTACTTATAAATAACATTCAATCATTCAACTCAATCAGATGAAATATACGTATTATAATAACATATTTATTTTATAAAATGAATTTCTAGCGAAATATCATTTACAATGTTTTGTAATGGCAAATCTGTTATATATATATATTTAATACTACGAGTATTATTAATATTAAAGTACACTTTCATATAAAAGTTCTTAAAATTATTTGTCTTAACTAGTATTTATTGATGAATTCATAATATATTTACTAATTATTGTAATTATGCAAAATAAAAGTTGATACTAAAATAAATAAACTAAAACAGACATAATGACACTAATTCCCAAAAAACCGTTTTGTTATATATATATATATATATTTATATATATATATATATATATATATATATTTATTTATATATATATATATGTGTGTGTGTGTGTGTGTGTGCGCGTGCGTGTGTTAATATACCTAAATATATGACATTTTATGTATACAGACTGTATTTGTAACACGTTATTGAATGTAAAAATACCATGTAATCTAAATTTAATGACAAGAATGCAAAAAAAAAATAAAAAACTCTAGAAAAAAATTATTTATTATAATATATTAAATTTGTAAATATAAAATAAAACTAAATATATTTCAAATACTAGTAAAAACTTACTAGTATATATTAATAAAGAAATCATTATAGCTTTTGTAAATAGGAACATTTTTAATTTATAAACCCAAAAAAAGAATCATGCTCTTGATATACTCAAATATTTTTCGAAATGTTACAATAAACTTTCATTAGAAAATAATGTTTGTCCATACGTACAATATACATTCATATATATATATATATATATATATATATATATATATATATATATGTATGTATGTATATATACATCAGTATGTTTGTATGTGTAAAATATTAGCTAATTTTTCTGCTTAATTTAGAAATAACATTCAATAGTTTTGTTCTACGATAATAATAACTTTGCCCCAAAATTGAGCATCGTATAAATTAAAAATTGTAATTTTTTAATATAAGTCTACTAAATATATTAATATAAATATATATATATATATATATATATATATATATGTATATATATATATATATATGTTTATATACATGCGTAAAATTCGACTTGAGAATATATTAGATTGAAAACAGGCGTAATAAAGAAGATAGGATAATCACATTTATAACCAATAAGCATGACAAATTATTAAAAAATGAAAGTTAGAACAAACTCTTTCTAAAAATGTAAACTAAAAGATATAATAGAAGACATCTCTATTGCAACGAAAAATATGTTTGTATTCATTTATGTATCCTAACTCGTTATAAAATTGTGAAAAAAAAAGATAAAAAGTCTGACAATAAGTAAATATAAACAAATTATTTAATTAAACTTTTAAACACTATAAAATATATTTGTTGTTAATAAAAAATATTATTAAAAGAGTATCAAATAAAATAAATATGTAATATCAATGATAATTGTTAAAAATATCTCTGACAATATGATGATTAACTCAAAAACAATTTATAATTTCTGATTTGTTGTTTTATTCGCTGCAATGAAGTTCATACATAGAATAGATAAGAATGTAAACTGTATGTCTGATTGTGTAAGTGATATAACTTAAAATTAAAATCTTAATCATAATATATCAAAGTATATTATATAAAATACTATTTATAAGCTGAATTGTACATTATTTGGACACAAATAAATGATTTAAGAACTTAGTTCGTGTTTTGTGTTGTAGCATGCTATTATCTAAAAATTATTCAGTTCATTGTTCTTATATTTAAATTTTACAAAATACAGAAAAAACAGGTATATATAAATATATATATATAGAAAAATGATAAATACAAGTGTATTTATACTTGTTTTAAGTCTTGTTACATAAAAATTGGTACATAACCTCTTCAAGTTAATCTTCAGCATATATTATGTAATATAGGAAATAGACATTCTTTTGAAATAATAAATGATCTTTTACAACATTGTTCAAAGTGAAAAGGTTGTAAAGGATACATCGGTAGAGCTGATGATTAATGAAATCAATCTAGTAAGAAAAGAGAATATTTAGTTTATATATATATATAAAGAATATAAATTATATCTATAACCATTTGAAAAATGAAAGCATCTGTAAGGTAAGTAATAAGATACATTTTGCAAAAATGCTTATCATCTTTGAATTGATACGTGATCATTTTTAATTATACATATATATATATATATATATGGAATATAGTGAAAATAAAATATAAGAATGGAATATTTGTTCAAAATTTAAATTTTAGAAGAATTTATATTTTTATGTATAGAAATTATTTTCATATATTTCCCAAATTATATTATTTATTTTTATATAATATATGTCAGTCACAGATTTAAATAAATAAATTACATAATTCAATAATCCTGTGTACAATTATACACCAAATAAATGTTTAAAAAATATATCGGTATATCTTACTTAAAATTATTTGTAACAATTTGTGTATATATATATATATATACATATATAGGTTTCAATGCAGTCTTCTGCACGAAAGTATTCAAAAAAACAAAAATTAAAATAAACATTATTTAGTTATTCCCCATTTAGTATTTTATTTCAATTGTATTTTAGTATTGAATTAAAATACTAAATTAAAACTAACATAATTTTTATTAAAGCCAGCATCCCTTTTTAATATTTCCATGTGAAAACCTGAATTGACTCACCGGTATATATATATATATATATATATATATATATATATATATATATATACTGAAAGATTTAGGAAAACGTAATAAAAATTGACAAAATATATAAGAATTAATTATAAATAGTTCTAATAATAGTTTGATTGGGGAAATTTGTTGGTTCAAATAACTTTCTAGTCGCTTTGTTCGTTCGACATGCTAAATTGTAGTAAGTAAATGTAATTTATCAAATATAACCTCGGTGCAGTATTTCTTTGACACCTAAGACAATTTACATATCGAACTACTATTTGATAAAACTAATCAAATAGGAAAAATCCTTCTCACAATTTACATTTTTACCTTTTCACATTACATTGTTTTGCAGTACCTAAAGAAACTTATGCATGTGATTTGTTACTTACAATATAAAACACGGCACTTTTTACCCTATACACACGCACACATCCATACATACATACACTTATATACATACACATACACTTATATACATACACACAAACACACTTATATACATACACACGCACACTCTCTAATATATATACATATATATGTAATTGTATGTATATATATATATATATATATATATATATATATATATATATATATATATAGAGAGAGAGAGACACACACACACGCATGAATACATACACATTTCAGATTATTAATAGAAAAAACTGTTAACCAATTTGCTATTGATTCTATTGCTATTAATTCTACAGAATAACGTAGTTTTCGTTAAATCATTATTTCAAATATTTAATCTAAAATCATTATGTATATTATTAGTAGTGAAATATGGTGACACTGATTAAACAAAGAACATTGTAAGTTATTGTATATATATATATATATATTACATTGTAATGCAATAATAGAGTATGTTATGTAGAATAGTGATCTCTAGACAAAAGCAAGACACGCAAAAATTAACTGTGTTGAAAATGAAATATCTTAGTAGGTGCGTAAGTGAATCGAAGGAAGATAAAATACGAAACAAAGTTATAAAACAAGAATAATAGACACAGAGAAGATACTATACAAGTAATTGAAAATAGTATTTTGAAATGATTGGACATCTAAAGAAAATGAAAATAGACGGCCTACTATGATATATAACTGAATACCTAGAAAATATTAAAACAATAGAATAGCAGAAGCTATAGAAAATAGAATATTATAGTTCAAAGTTACACAAGTTAGATCAATCAATCATCGATAGCAGTAATCATATATATATATATATATATATATATATATATATATATATATATATATATATATATATTTGTATATATATAAAGTTTCAATTAATAGGCTTGTATTTAAAAAATGTGCTTTAAATATGTGCTATGAAAAATCTTAAATATTAAAATATAAATGAATACAATTATACGTTTACCACAAATACATATTTAAAATACAAAAAAGTTTCATCAGCTGGATCATAATGTATATGCTCTATGTAAATAAAATATTCACGAATAAAAAAAGAAGTGTTTATATTATAAAAGTTAGTAGCATCGTCCTTACCTGTCTGCGTTTTCATAATTAAAAACATTAGTTTTCTACATAATTAAACAACATATTTATGGCAGAATAAGCATACATATGGAATATCTGCTTTGATGGCTTCAAATTCCTTTGTAACCAGTTATCTGTCTTGTAATACGAGGTTTGCACCATTAAAATGTCAACAGTTTGTGCGGTGGCGTGTGCGAAAGTCAATTGTTTGCGTTGTGAACATGTAGCAAGAGCAAAGCTTAGCTGCTGCGTACACACGCTACGTTCGCATTTGTGAGGTAAATATGTGCACGCATATGCGTGTGTACGGTGTACGTACATGTTATTTGAATTGGCTCGTTCTTGTAACATTGCTAAAGCACAAGCACCGCCTGCACCATCAAGTGTATTCGCTTCTGGTAACAATGAATTCATTCGCTGATATATTCACACGCATCATTTATCACACGTATTTGTTTCCATGTGTTTACAGGCAATGACGTGCCGAGCCATTAACGAGACTACGGTGCTTTTGTTGTGATTGATTGTGTTTCTTATACTTGATGTGATCGTCGGCATTTTTGTATTGTTTGATATGTACTTTTATAAAAATATTTGGACGTTTTTCAGACTGCGCGGACATTTTAATAAATTGATATGGGCATTTTTACGAAAACTTTTTGTATTTACTTAAATAATATATCTATTTTCCTCTTGTGTTCTGCTATTTTTAATAACATTATATTCCCATATTTAATAAATTTTGGGTAGAATGAACATATATATATATATATATGCATACATATATATACATATATATGCATACATGTATGTATGTGTTTCTATACAAATAGTTTATACATTTTTATTAAAAATAAAAACCCACATTTCTCGTCACTTTGTCCGAAACGTGGCCGTCTGCCGCCATCTAGCGAACGTGGTCTATGAGGAAATGTTCATAATGGATAAATTTCAAGTTTAATCCATTAAGTTTCGTTCTAAGGTATTTTTTATGTTTGAATATATTATGTTGTAAAAACCAATAAACAGTTTTTCTTTCTATTTTTCCGTCAATTTGACGAGCTATAAACTAGTTTCACAAGTATTATGAAATGTTGCCAAAATTATGAGCGCCGCAAAAATGTTTTAACATTCTTGTAATTTTATAGTTTTAAAGTTAGTACAGTTTGTTTTAATAACTGTGTATTTGTTATATTATATTTTTCAAATATTTTTCGTTGAAGCACAATACCCGTATAACACGGTTAGTTTTGAATTTTATGTCATCTAGTATTCTTGATATAATTTTAGTATAAAGCTGCCTTAAAATTACAGATAATCCGTGTTGAAAAATATAATAACCGTGGCCCAATACTCGAAGTAAGCTATATAGTTTTATATTTTTTCTGTCTTTCGAAATATATTTTTTTAAAACATTTCCCAATTGATATCTATTATTAACTGAATTTAATGCCTTTTTGAACGATTTGATATTTACTTTCGGACTGAATCGTAAACAATAAAATAAGGAATTTGTATAAGAATAAAATAATCGAATGAAAATAACTATCTCTCTACAACGTATATTATATGAATTTTGTAATACAATCAATGTGTGCCAGTTCCCTAAAAAATCAACTTGTATCACAGTATTCATTTGCGCATTCATTTGTTCATTTGAAATTATTTTCTCTATATGAACACGTTATATGCGCATGTTATTTTTTTAAAAAAAAACCATTAGATTCTGTGTTTAAAGTACATAAAAAAGTATTTACTTCTCGTTTTGAACCAGAAAGATTTATATTTTTTTATGTCCCAAATATTATTAATAAAGTATTTTTATAAATGTTTTCAATTTCAAAAATAGGTAGTTCACACCCAAATTAAATTCCATCATTGTTGTAAGATCCATAAAATATAAATAAACAAACGTTTGATGAATTTCAAATGGTTTGTTTGATATGTAAAGATTAATGCATATGTTGGAAGAGCTATTCCTTTCCACACAAAACCACTCCTGTCACTGTGGTGAGAATTGCGTCCATCACATGTTTGAAACTAACCGCAACAGAACTCCATCGTCAAGAGAACAACTATAATTATTCATCCAGACAACAATTCTGTGTAGTATTTATTTATCTTATATATTTGTATTTTATGACTTAAAATTTTACTAAAGATTTTAAAGAATATATTATAAAAAAATAGAGTATGTTGTATATACATATATAATGTTTATATATATATATATATACATTTATATATATATATATACATTTATATATGTATATATATATATATATATATATATATATATATATGTGTGTACACTTGAATATATACATATATTATATAGAAAAAATATAAATAAAGTTGCAAATAGATGAATATTTGGAGTTTACGATAATATTGAAAACCCAAAAATTGAAAGTAAGACGATTTAGGCAATCTTAGAATATATAATATAAAAATATTAAATATATTAACACATTACCAACAGATAACTGATGAAGTGGATGGAAATAACATGCACGTACATTACTATATTCACATATCATAGGAAGTATGCATTTATATATAAAACTCGATAAGTTTAAAACTAAACTTACAAATTTTATGAAAAATTATGAGAGTATTTCTATATTATCTTGTTTTGTATAACACTTAATTGGAATATAATTACTACTCGAAAAATCCGATTAGTAGGCGTTCGTTTACTTACGGAATTCTGCCCATGTTTAGAAGAGTATTCTTACTAAACATGTGCATTACAATGTATTAGTACAAGGATAATCAAATTTTAATAATAATATAGAAATATTTTTTATATATAGGAAAAAAATACAACTAACGTTTCAGTCATCTCCCTTCTACCTCTGATAATATTAAATAAATATTACATTCTAAGGACAAGTAAGTATATATTAAGTAATTATTACAATAAAATAAAATTATATATATATATAGGCAGACGTACGTACATACATGTATATAACAAAATTAACCTTCAATAATATCGTGCTGTTTTAAATCGATGTGTATATAATAAAAAAATTAATAGAGTACCTGAACAAATTATATTATATGCATTATAATATTGATGAAATAATCATATTCTTATAAAAATATATTACATTTTATTTTTTAAGTTACCGAGGAGCTCTACTCCTTACTCTCTACGCTCGCAGACACTCGAATAGGATTCACTCCCCACTTGCTGACTCTCTCTCTCTCTCTCCTCTAACAAATAACAGAAATATTAATAAATTATACGCACAAAAATCTGCGTAAAATGCAAGTCGTAAAATTTTTATTGGAAATGTATGTATAAAAATTAACAATAGAGTACAATGTTAAAATGTGTAACAATTTTTTTACTCTAATGTTCCAGTACAATACAATATTTTGAATAAATGTCATCAGTTTTACATTGAAATCGTTTATCCTCTTTCTTTATAGACCGTGAGAGAGCTACATACATGTGACTGATGTCAAACAATCAGTACAAAGATCACGCGATAACCATCAACCACTCATTGATGATCGGGAATGGAAATGGTTAACATGCTACTTGTAGTGTGTACCGGGGAGAGCGGCGTTGTGAGGAAGTGGCCTACACGAAAAATAAAAAAAAATTGTTATATGGAAATTTTACAATGGAATCATTTTTTATCTATAGAAAGATAATGAGTCATCGACTTAAAACATACAAATAATAAAGTGAGAACAACGACGACTTTACTCATGAATACCGATACTCCCGTTTCATGACGCATGAAATTGCAATCTGATTTCATTTTACATTGCTTTCTTCCCGCTTCCTTCTGTAGTTTGTAAAAGTATGTCGAGTAAAGCTTCAAATTTGAAATGATAGTATTTTTGTAAAAAAATTTAAATAATTATTTATATTTTTTACTTTAACAGATAATTTTTATTACGTAATTGCTAAATATATGACAATATGAGTTTGTTATGTTTATAATTGTAGTTTAATTCATTATATGTGAACATAACCGATCATGTGTATATGTGAATATATATATATACATATATGTATATACATATATATATATATATATATATATATATATATATATATATATATATATGTACATTCAATTTATATCACGTTGGTGAGAAATAGTAATGATCTCTAAAGTGGTTCATTACACATATGTAATGGATACATCACAATAAAAAATCCATATCGGTCCTAATGGATGTAATATATACATACTGAAATAGGCTAATTCCATTAAAACGAAGTTATAATTTAAATATTATTGTATAATTGTTCATTCCTTCTTCGAAAACCCACGACTGTTTAACATTCTGTTCTCTTAAATGCAACTGATAAGAAGAAAATAATAATTAAATTATTTATAATACTCAGAAAGAAACTACCATAATATTTTGATTTCTTGTCATCTCCGTATTTTAGATTTGTTAAACCTCTACTTCTTAATAATGTTATCAAGTTGTGTAGAAAAAAGATATATATTTATCAAATACACAAATAAAAATACGAGAAAAATTCAGA
Source organism: Acanthacorydalis orientalis (assembly GCA_034766995.1). Lineage (NCBI taxonomy): Eukaryota > Metazoa > Arthropoda > Insecta > Megaloptera > Corydalidae > Acanthacorydalis > Acanthacorydalis orientalis. The sequence continues at coordinate 32,655,334 of CM068313.1, read as the reverse complement.
ACATGTTTTTTTTTATTTGAAAACTGAATTAGAACAATGAACAAACTTTTTGAAAAGTAAACAAGAAAACACAAAATTATACAAGTAAAGTATATAAACTAACTTAAACGATGGTCGAACTTAATCAAGAAGGCAAATTAACCTAAATTAAAATAACCGCGCTGCTTCTTAGCCCGAGGTCGATTAATCATAAATCACATAAACAAGCAAACCATGTTCATTATGCTGCTGTCGTCGTTTGTATGTTTTTCTTATGGAGCAAGTCAGGAGAATAGACTGGCGTCTCTAGATGATGATGATGGCTTCACTATGTTTCAAACCCTTCTTCCCAAATCCAATTAGTCAAGAAAGTCGACTACGATGGATATACTATCTATGTCTGTCTTCATTTGTGTGCGCGACGAAAATGTGTGTGTTCAAGAGTAATATATACATACATAATATCACGTCAAAACCAAGAGTATTAAGAATTATTCTGTCATATTTACTTATTATATATATATATATATATATATATATACATTCGACGATAATTAAAAAAAAAACAGTTATATTTATTAAAACAGTGTTTCTTTCGTTACCAATAACATTTTTAAAAGTAAAAATTACAGAACGCAAATAGGTAATAAAAATCAACTGATTTAAATTATACCCTACATACAAAACTTGTGAATAAAATGTTTTTATATAATAAATATTAATATTTAAGAAATCCATCATCCTTCAAAACATTTTAAATAAATATCCTTTTTCTCGCGTGTAAAATTTAATATTTATTAAAATTCAATAAAAATTCACATTGTTTATTTAGAAAAATGATTTTTCTTAATATGTATAACTTTCGCTTATTCGCATAATTAAAACAAATGTATTTATAACAGTATAATTAGCCAATTGAAATAATCTTCCAGGAAACCAATCGGTAAGATTATCCAATAGGTAAAATTATTATCTTCAATTGAATATTGTTCTTCCAAAAAAAAATTTTATCTGTTAAAATAAAAGAAAAAAACTAATTACAAACTTATTACAACTTAATTTACAATACGTTTATATTTAATAAAAAAGAATATTTATCTTTCCCATACATTTATAATCATTATATATATATATATATATATATATATATAGACACATATACACATATATATATATATATATTACTCATAAAGACATTTCTATGCTAAAAGTAATTGTTTAAAAATACTTACTCGAGTCTATTTATTATACCCGGAATTGTACCTTATAAAAACATCAGTTGTTTCAATTGCATAAATCAGTTGTTTCAAAAAACAGTGCTATTTTATTCATTACGTAATTAATAAAACATAGAGCTTAGTTGTTTTTATGTTAGACAGTTAAAGTTATTTTTAAAATATAAACATTCTCTCAAGAGAAATGTTTCCTCGTGAAAACAACAACAAAACTTTTAATTTAAAGTAATTTAAAATTTTTTGCAAATTTTTTTAATTATACAATTACTTAAATAAATGTCATGCATTTAATTTATTAGTCAATTGCAATTGACTAATAAATTAAAGAATTTAGTTTCAATACATAAATATGAAAATAATTTATAAATAATTAAAAATAAAAAAAAAACATGAGTGGAACCTTAAAATATAAAAGATATTTAAATTAATGAAAACAAAATACATTATGTTTCTTTTATTATAAATTCTAGTTTGTTTTTCAATTGATTATAAATAATTTTATAATTTTTAAAAACAATAAAAGTATTATATTATAATGCATATATTTATTTTGCTTTTTTTCATTCTGTCGCCAAAAATTTGGTCATTAGAAAATGAACACAGTTATGTAAATTAAAACATATAAAATTTAAAAGTAACCGAAATAATAAAATAAAAATTAAATTTTACAACAAATACAGGTACGTTTATGCATATTATGAACAAAAAATAAACCCATATTCATCTGAATATACCTAAAAAATAATATTTAACTGAATGTTCATTTTATAAAACAAACATAATATTTAAAAAATACCTTTTCTAATATCAATAAAAAAATATACAAAATAATAAAATCCTTTTCATTATAATGTGTCACAATATTTTTCAAGGTAAATATTTATTCTAATTATAACTAAATTTTTTATAATATTGAAATATCAAAAAAGTATTAAATTAATGTATCTATTTCGTTACAAAATTACTTTTAAAATCATTTAAAACATTCTGTCTGTTTCGTCTTTGTACCTTTTTATTCTTATTTTTTTTTATCTTTGTATATATATATATATATATATACATACTCATATATACTTAAATTTTCCATACATAAATTCTTTGGAGTTTTGACGTGAACATATTCGTATATGTATATATTAAAACGTAGATGTATGTCTCTTGTGGAGAATCTCAACTCGTTATCAGATATCACATCTATGGCGGTGTGATGCTCTTATGCATAATATAGTAGAGGGAAGGGTTATATTATAAACGATAGTTTGAGGCAGATTTTACGTCCGGAGAACATTTCGTCGACTCATTCCTCCTTTACATGCAATCCGGATGAAACGGATGTAAGTAGTGACCGGCAACACAACCCCTCGAGTTTCGTCCAAGTCTCATACACCGTCCTACTGCCCTTTTCATAACCTAGAATATGTAAATTATATTAACGTTAACATAAGTCGTTGTAGTAACACAACACAAAATAATATGATATTTTCCAATGCAACTTGTATACTTTTTCTATATTTAATTCATATATTAAACACTACGCGGTTTTAAAATGATATACAATACATATTATACATGTAAGTAATCATTAAAAATAAAAGTAAATAATAATCCTCTTGCATTTAATAGATATATATATATTAACTACAATTACAAATAATTTAATTTAATATTAATGAATTACTTTTTTCTAATTATTTATAAATTACATAGAAAAATAACATAGTAAAGTTATTTATAAACATAAAAAAACATTAAATATTTTATATTAAAATATTTAATGTTTATATAAAATATTAAATATTTTATAATATTAGTGAAGTAAAGCATAGAAAAGTACAAACATTTTTTTAAAATTATAAGTAAATTTATATACACCGACTCATACTTAAAAATATATTAGTAATTAACTAAATTATATTTTTAAAAATTAAATAATTATTCTGTTTAAGTAAATTACAAAAAAAATGTTTTTAGTTAGCAATAAATTCAAATTTTTAAAAATAATTTACATTTGTATGATTGTATATTGAAATAACATTAATTCATTACTATATGTATTCTAGTTCTTAAAAATATAAATAAATAATTGAATTTGACAAAGATGGAATATTTTTCATTTATAGTTTTTGTTCCATTGGTACTTTTTATCGAAATAAATTTAACAATCGATTTTCATTACTTTTTAAAACTGACATTTGAAATTAAAGTATACACATACAATGGATATGACATTCTGTCAATGTCAGTATAGAAAATATTTAAAAAAAACTGTTAGATACGACTTTTCTGATTTCCATATGTTTGATTCGTTTATTAAATTTATATAAATTTACAGACAATAACATTTATATATATATATATATATAGTCACATATCAATGTTTATACGCTATAAAATTAAAAAATGAAATATGAAATTTGTTGTTTTAAAATCTTAAAAAAATAAACTTAATTTAAAATAAATTACTTATATAATTATATAAGTATTATATTATTATAATACTTATATAATTTTTATTTATTTTATACAAATAATTTTTGTATTATTGTTATCATAATTTACCAGATTTTTATACTTTTCAAAAAAATTTTTGTAACGTTAAAATATTGAAAAGACATCGTCCGAGAAATGAAATTAGTAATTATTTAATGTACAAAAACAAATCTGTGTATTTCAGTAGAATGTAACTAATATCATAATAAAAGTTATATAGTAAAAGAAATGTACACAAAACAAATGACTAGTACTCCACAACTTCTGTCGATGTTGATAATCAAGTTGGAAAATCAATTCATTCTGAAAATCATTCACATGATAAAAAGGATATAAATACAAAGGACGAATAGATCAAAACCCCGAATAGGTAAAAACTAATTCAATAAAAAAAGACTGACTTTTGAAGTGAAGGAAAAGAACTGTACATGGATTTTTTGAAACACGATATAATTACTGACGAAATAAATTATAATATTTACAATTCTAACAAAAATTAAACAGAATATTCAAAACTAAACAAATTCCATAAAAAGAAATTTCAAAACTTATTTCAAATACAGTGCTAGAAAATCAATTTTTTGATTGTATGATGAATAAACAAAATATATTTACGCTCAAAAACAATTTAAAACATACTGCGACAGAATATCATAACGTATCAAATTTATGTTACAAAACATAAATTATGTTTTACTAGATAATGGATAACTTATAATTTTCCACAAATAATGAAATCAACCAAAATATTACTTAAATTTACTTCAATAGAGAATGTATGAAAAGAATTATAAAACCAATACAAAAAGAAGACATTAAAAGAAATATTTAAAATTAATTTGTAAATATTCCAATGACAAGGACTTGTTTAAAAGACAAATAGAGAAATCCAAACAATATGTAATAAGATACAAATTGCAAATCAATAACCATGGGATCAACAAATGTTATTAAAGATTCAAACCAAATTTTAAAACAAGTATTAGTATTAATTTCTAAAAAGTATTTATTATGCACGAATAGAAATATTTTATGTTTATTTCAACAATAATTTTTGTGTTTATGTATACATATATATATATATATATATATATATATATATATATATATATATATAAATAATTTTATTTTAAGGAAATAGATTTACATGTATATTTATGCAGCTGAGAAAAAAGTAATATAAAAATATTGGTAATATTTACATTTTTCGCACTTCACATAATTATGACTAAAGTCTCTATATATTGTCAAAATCCTTAAGTAATATGACATTCGTTGAAAATTAATACACAAAATGTTATTACTAAAATACTCATAAAAATGATACCAGAAAAGTATTTTATTATTAACTTGAACAAAATGTGCTGTGAACAATAAACATACAATGTTATTAAATAAATCTACCAATTCACTGTACTAATATCGAAACTAATTCTATTTTGCATTGCTAATGAACTTCTTAATTAGTAAACTACAGTTTAGATCACTATTTAAATGAATTGAAACTCAAAACACATTCGTAAATAGTTTGTGGAGCATATAATTCGGTTTCAGTTTCCTTTCAAGTATATTGACTGTAGTGAGTTCAATTCATAGAACATGCAATATAATTATTGCATAAAATGAATATAATGATTAATTTACAATGATTTTGTTTTTGAAAATATGTTTAAAATTATATTTACAAATATAAATCAAAATATATATTTATACGTAATATTTATATAGTGAATTATATCTGCGTTGTAATTTATAATTATAAATAACTAGTTAATATAAACGTAAAAAATTGCACACTTCAATAAAATTTATTTTCCAAATATTTGGAATTTTTTTCACTTTCTCATCATAAATGAAAAATATTCAACACACAGTACCTGCTGTTGACAACAAGTGAAACGCGTACATATATATATATATACAAAATGTTAAATACTTAAAATAGCAATCTTATTAATATCGGGTATATTTTTATACACATATTTTTTTACATTTGCGCTGAAAAGTTTTCCAATTTATTTTGAGTTTGCTAAAAAACATATTGTTAACTGAGTCGCCGTAAAACTTTTTTTATCTTAAGAAATCGAATATTCTAAAGATGTTGAAATATTTATGCTTTCATGCTAATATTTTTCTCTTTCATATTTTTGTAAAAAGATTATAATATAGAACAATTTTTGAAGTATCTATAAAATTCATTATTTTACTTATGACTTGATAAAAAAAGACTGATATTGTTTCAATAAAAAAAAAATAAAAATAGTCAAAAATATTAACGTATGATTACATATACTTTAATATTAACATTAATGTAGCCACTTATGCATCTGAACATCAACTTTTACTTGTGACTCGAGGGCGATGAACAGAAGCTCGAGTTTTAGGTCCGCAAATTAAATTTCATTAGGGGTCGCTCGTGCATGGCTGGGTTTACTCATTAAATATATCTCTATAGGTGGTCTTCATTTTCAAAATTAGTTTTACTATAGATAATCGTTCTTCACTTCTAATCATCATATATAAACTTTTCACAAAGAATTCTACTGTTTGTTACTTTGTAAACTTGTTATTTTGAGTCTATTAATTTATATATATATATATATATATATATATATATATATATATATTAAACAAATATTTTAAAATAGTTAACGAAAATGTTTATATTAAATATTCTTTTCTACTTTTTTACGTTTTTTTTTAGTTGAATATATTAATCATTACTAAATTAGAATACAATTAGTGTAAATTACAGAGTATCATTTTTATAAGTGAACTCTCAATAAATAAATTCCAACAACAATTATTTCTCCATCACTCAGTAAAACATTTTTTTTTCTTTTGTAAACTGAAAATTAAATGATGCAGTATGTTAAAAAATCGTCATATTTACCTGAAATTCCACGTGGCATGGTACATTTGGTACATCATCTTGAATAAATTGTTCGACGCTATTTGATTGAGTAGAGCTAATACCATTTTCCTCGTCGACCAATATTTCACTGAAGTGTGCCACTGTCAAAGACACACCAATCACAACAATCAACACGCTAAGACTAAACATACCAGCCATGTTATTTCGTCAACACTGATAAAAACATATCTCACAGAACGTTTTATAAACGCGTTGGAAACCAATCAAATGCCCCTCGAAATACAATTGGAATTAATTGTGTACTTTATAAGATTTCAAATATTGCTCGAAATACCCTTAAATAAGATACAGAAAATAATTTTGTTCTAGGTTCAAAATATCTCATCATTTAATTACTATTTATTTTTATACTCATCGCTTTTACATTTGTACGATTTCTTAAAGTTAATATAAACATTTTAGTATAATTATAAATAGATACAAAAGTGTTTTCTATTTTTTGGTAACAAAACAACTATGATGAAATACAAAATATATCGATATATTCCCATGTGTATATATATATATCACAATATTTTAAATTCATATATTTTAAATATTTTTTTCACTAACAAAAAATTAAATTATTATTATTTTTGATATTATTTAGTGTTTGGGTTAATTAATAATATTAAACCTCAATACAAGTTATAGGATTTTTATCTGAAGTGAAAATTAAAAAAAAACTATCTATAAGAAAATCATTATTAAATTTATTCAATCAATAAATGAAAACATTTTATTTCGTTTTTATGATTTTTTTGTACATTAATATTATTTTAAAATAAGCTCTTTCAATCATTACACTGTGTTCAATTGATATTAAATAATGTAAATTGTAAATTAGATGAAACTTTTAATTTTTTATTAACTTCATTATAAAAAATTGATTTTACTATATATTAATTTATTTTATATAATATAATTTATTTTATTTAATTATATTATTTCGAATTTCTGTTTGAAACCACATAACATTCCTCTTTTTATTTAATTGTCAACATAAAACATAATTTGAAAGGAAAAAATATTATCACGATTAAGAACATAAGCCCAAAAAATGAATAAATATATATTAATTTTCAGAATAAATAGATATCAACGCAATTAACATCAGTTAAATTCTACTAGAAATGATATCAAGCGTTAATAATGATTCACATCAAGGTATATCCATTAATATTCTAAATGTATTCAACGTTATCTAGAAATAATAGATTGCTTTATATACAAGTAGAACATTGAGTAGAATATCAACTGTTGATGACACTCATTGTGACGTGCTTAATTACATTCTGTCCAAATTATCGCTTATGAGACAACTCTAAGCTAAATTCATTGAATATTGGTCAAGTATAATTAATTTATCATACAAAAAAAGTATTTGATTATGTGATATTAGAATACTATAAAAATAACTTTGATAAGTATCTTAATGAAATAGTAAGTTTTAATTAAATTATTTATTAATCTAAACATATATATATATATATATATATATATATATATATATATATATATATATGTATGTATATCCTACAGTAAGATATGTAAAAATTGCAAGGAAAATGTAATGTCATAAATTTTACCAAACATACAATAAATATGTTAGTACTATAGTTCTTTATTTCACTTACATAAGTAATGATTGTAATATTATCAGTCAAGGTTGAACTTTCTTGAACATCTGTTACATTTCTCATCCCAAACATCGAATAACTGTTTTTCATTCAAAATTTATATCAAAGTTATGTATAAAACTTTTCTTTAGAAAACATTTTGACGTGAAGTAAAAAATATCGATCAATACATTTTACATACTTTCATACATCGTTGTGATAGTTTTTTCTTGTAGCATTTTAACAACTATGACATGTTATAGAAAAATTTATAGAAATAAATAAAATAATAAATACTGTTATTTTAGACATTTTTATACGGTACATTACTAAAACTGAAAACACACATAAATAGAACTTAATGAAGATAAATTTGGTAAAATTCATATTAAATTTGTATATACTAGTCATAAATCTTGTAGTTACCTTAAGTTTTATTCAACATATTCTAGTTTAAAGCTGTAAGGATTTAATAGAACAAAAAATGAAGAAACCGACAAACTGCTGATGATTTAATATAAACTTTTATAATTTATATATTCTCTAAATTTCTAAGAAATTAAAAAATAATATTCATATTTACAATTTAAGCAATTGTCCATAAAAAAGTGTTTATTACAGTCATTCATATTTAATTTTACAACTGCTATATATATATATATATATATATATATATATATATATATATATATATATATATATATATATGTATATAAAATTTAAAATACGCCAAAAATGAAAAGCATTCTGTATTTAATATGACACACTATAAAATAAACTATTAAACGAACAAAAATCTCGATTTGTTATCTACAGATTATTATTTTACTCTTTTTTGTACTGCATTCCAGATTTTTAGTTGTTATGAAAGTCACGTTTCAACAAAATGGTATAGCAATGTGCTATTCTCATTTTATTTCGTTTTTCAGATAGATTCGTTTATATATATATATATATATATATATATATATATATATATATATATATATATTAACACATTTATATATATATATATATCATATATATACATATATATATATATATATAATTTAGAGATATAAAATCAGTAACAAAAGTATTCATAATTATTGGCTTTTTTAATTTATTTTCTACATAAAATATAATCTTTTAATTTATAATACCAGGGCACTTTACTTCCTAATCGCTACGCTCGCTGACCGCTAGGAAGGGCTTTGCCCCCGACTCGCTCTCTGGTAGCAAATAACAGGTATTAACAAGTTATACCAACAATTAATCTGCGTAAAATGTAAGTCGTAAATTTTTATTGGAAAGTTTCTAAAATTTATCAATAAAATACAATGTTAAAATGTGTAAAATTTTTTTTACACTAAAGCTTCAGTGAATAAAATATTTTGAATAAATTTCTTATCAATTTTATACTGAGATCGTAGTCACATTTTTTGTTGTATAGCATGAGAGAGTAACATACATGTGACTGATGTCAACTAATCAGGACAGAAACCACGCGAGATCAATCAACCAATCATTGGTGATCGGGAATAGAAATGGTTAACGTGCTACTTGTAGTGTGTAGCGGGGAAAATGGCGTTGCGAGGAGGTAGTTCACACGAAAAAAAAATTGTTTTATCGAATTTTGACGATGGAATTATTTTTTATATATAGAAAAATAATAAAATGTTAATTTTTAAATAAATGCCGAATATCATACGCATAAATTTAGCCTTCGAATGAAACTTAAGTAATTAAACAAACTAAATTTCAATACAAAACATGAAATGATTTTAAAAATTAATGCACTTGAAATGAAAAAAAATTATTAATATTAAAATAAGAACATTGTTATAAAATAAATATAATTTATGGAAACAAAAATGCACAACATTTTTTTTAACCAGTTTTCTCAGAATTTTTATATTTGGATTTAAAAATAACAAAATTAATAATAAGAATACTTTGATCATTTCATATTATTGTTTATTTTCTTTCAAATCATACATACACACACACACATACATATATATATATATATATATATATATACATACAAATTATATACATGAATAACTCGTTTGTACTTAAAAAATCAAATAATATCTGTAAAAAGATGTTGAATATATAGTGACAAATAAAAAAGTAATGTATATTTAACGTTCAACATGAAACTCCAATAAAACTGACAAGTTGGATGTTACGCATTTTGACGTCACTAATCCTATGGGATATGAGATCAATAACAAGAGATGACATCATACAACATTAATATGAAATATCTGTGACATATTACAAAAAGTTTAATATCATTGAATTTATCACAATTAAATTAAGATTGAAATTCTTAATTTGACTAAAAGCTTTTATAAGATTGAAATAATTGATGTTAACATGAATCAAAAGAAAGACGACTATCCAGATTATATATTTTTAAGAAACAAAAATACTATAAAACATATTTAAGAGAGGTCACTGGAAAATATGAAAAACAATATTGAACTATTAAGTTTTAAAATAGATTTAAAAACAAATCTATTAATCATATAAAAATGTGAAAATGTGCCATCAAAGATTTTGTTTTTATAGGAAAATAGCTTATATGCTAACAGTTTCTACTCGGATCATTTTAAAATTTTTTTATTTCATAAAAATAATTGAACTACTAATCACATTTATGCTGTAAACAAGATTGAATTTCATATGATATTATCAAATAAAATAATAAAAAAACTATATCTGACATTCAGATATTATATATATATATATATATATATATATATATATATATATATATATATACATATGTGTGTGTGTGTTCAATCAAGATCAAATTTCAATTTAAAAAAGAAAATTGTATCTCAAGGCAATGGTTGTAAGCGAATATTCTTTTATTTTTCAATGAAAAGCTAAAAATTATTTATAAAATCAATCTATCATATTTTTTATTTCCGAGAGGAAAGTTAACAATTAATAATGGAGTATATATAATTTTATATTCATTCCTTTAAAATAAAAAAAATAAACAGATAAAATGTTAAATGCTTCAAAGAAAAAAAAATGAAATATGTACTTTTACTGTATATTGAAGTATAATTTTATTTATTTTTAGAATACTGTTCATAAAAATAAAAAATAAACTCATAAGAAAAACATTTCTGTTTTGAGTATAAAGGGCATATTTATCAATAATGTTTAGTTTGTTATGTTTAAGCTACCATTTTTACTTCTCGGGATTTATTATCAACACTGAAATCTTAATTTTAATTAAAATTTATGTAAATCTGAAAACCATAATTATATTTTTTACAATTAATCAACTTTTATAATTCATTGCAAATAAAAACGAATAGAAAAATATGTTCGATTTCTGTGAAATTGTTTCAATTGAATGTAATAAACAAGAATATATTTACGAAAAGAAAACTGATTAATTTTAGATTCAATTCGTATACATATATATATATATAACTCCAAAAGGAAATTTTATACTTTTCACCAAAGCAACTTAATGTCTCAATTTCCTATTAGGATATTTTTTTATTTTCTCGAACAATGTATATTTTTATATCCTGAAAAAATGAGGTATATCGTTGATAATTAATAAATTTATTTTTATAATATTTTTCAATATTATTTCAAATATCAATGAAAAAAATAATAAGATTATAATAGAGAACTTATGATAAAGATGGAAAATTAAAATTAATATAATGAAAAAATATTAATAATTTATTAATTTAATTCTTGAAATTAAATGAAATGAAAGCTAGTACTCGACTAAACGTTAATAGTATCATTAAGTAGACAAATAGTTAAAAATCTAATAAATATTTAAAAAATATTTCGAAAAATGACTTATAAGTTAATAACTAATAGTTCGATATTTTAACTGAAATAATATTTCGAAAGATGCAAATATTTTGTGTTAAATGAAAATTTACTAAAAAATATTTAGAATAAACAAATGTTCATAAATTGGTATCTTATATTAATTTGAGATAATTTTTTATTCAAATTATGTAATGCATCGTAGTTAAATATAATTATAATACAAGAAACCGCTTAATTATTTATTAATTAGAATACAAACAATAATCAAATATCTTAACATTGAAATTAATACTCGTAAAAAACATTGTCTGAATAAAAATCATTACCACACTTCGTTTGCCAACGAATAATAGACTAATAACAAGAATGATATATATATATATATATATATATATATATATATATATATATATATATATATATGTAAACACAAAATACAATCTTATAGAAAATTTTTCAGATATAGACTATACTGAAAATAGTGAAGTCATTCAAGATCCAAAATCTGTTCTATATGGGGTTATTTACTCTTGATATATATTCAATTGGTTGCTATAGGCTCCATCCCTTTTTTGTAATATACACAAATATTAAAATTTTGGTCACGTTTTAGAATTGTCAATTTTTCTCTTAAAGTATTTATCATCAATAATCAACGTCTCGAAAGAAAATAACGTTTTACTGTTTATTGAACTCCTAATCTATTGCCTTTCATAAAATGACAATGTAACAAGATAGTAAGTAATTTTACTTCTAAAAAAATTAATTAATTGTGAAACAAACAAAACTTGAAAAATAATGTAATGTTTTTTAAAATATTTTAAAAAGGGGAAATCACGTTTTTATATTTTTAATTTATTTACAAAATGTGAACTACTCTATCATAATAAATTAATATTAATTACAGTTAATATATGGCCAACATTTACAATATATGCAGTTAATCTATAATTTTCTAAATAACTTAATTTCTTATTAAACTGGAAAATACTACTCATATGTCATAGGTAAAGTCCGACTTAGCCCGGCCGCCGTCAGTCAAAGTCCGAAGTAGAACCTCTACTCAGAGCTGTATACTTGCGCTTGGCTTGGTCAAAAAAGAGTAAGAGTAAAGATGAGGGTAAAAGAAAGTGAGAAAGAAGAAGAAGTTGAGGGCAAAGGTAAAGGTGAGGATGAAGGTATGGATGAATGTATGGATGAAGGTGTGGATGAAGGTGTGGATGAAGGTGATCTAATTTTAATTTTATAAATCAAGATATATATATTGACTAGTCAAAGTCGGATTTTGACTGATGGCGGCCGGACAAAGTCGGACTTTGCCAACAACATATATATATATATATATATATATATATATATATATATATATATATACATACAAACATAATAATATCTTTTCAATTTTGGGAATTATATCAGAAATTCCCATTTTATACATATTTAATATTTTAAATATTCATTATAGTATATATATATATATATATATATATATATTACTTGAAGGATTACTTTATATTACATATGCGTTTAATTTATATTTATCTTATCTATAAGTATTTATAAATATTTTTGCATATCATTTAAACAGACCCATCATTCATTACATTGCTTTTGAACAATATTTCTTAAAAAATGTACATTACATATATAAATATTTAAAAAGTATGTGAAATTTTTATTAGAAAGTCATTTCAAATGTCCATTACAGAAAACTTATCGTCATTAAATTACTCCTTATTTTCTAAAAGCGTAACTTTGTTCATTTTTATTAATTTCAAACTGTGCTGGAATTTAAAGAATTCATTTAAAGGACAATATTATGTTGGTGGAAAAATAATTGCGGTTTATGACTTAAATTCATATACATTTTTTAATCTAAGTGACTCTGAACTGTTGGATGACCAACGCCTAAATTTTGTGTAAGCTCTCGAATTGTTGTGCGCGATTCTGATTCAATTAACGCCTTCAGTTAGTCATTATGAACTGAAGGACGACCACGACCTTCTTCATCTTCAAGACTCTCGTCCCCAGCACTTTGGAATCCCAATTTTTGGAACCACCATTGCACCGTGTACGTTCCTTAATAGTACCCACACTAAAAACATCGTTTAGTTTATGAGCAGTTTCTGTTACTGTAACCCCGTTTTTAACTCATAAAAAATGCCCTTATTTGTTTCCTTTCCATCTCTAATTCAATAGCTCAATTTGAAGTAAAATTAATAATAAAATCAAAATCGATATTACTAACATACAGATCAAAAATGCTCTTAAAATGATATTAACATGAACACGATGAAATGACACTTTCATTGAAAAAAGATAAGATTAGAATTCAGAAAACAAAAACCGCAATTATTTTCCTACTAACCTAATAGTACTTTTTGTAAACAAACAATTATAATATATAAATAGAACTTTTTAAAATAGATAATAATTACCCAATATTTCAAATACATATAACTGCAAATCATACATTTATCAAATGAAACTACTCAAACAGACGTGATGATGCTTCATTCATCTTAACATTATTTGAAACTTTTGTATATTTTTGTATTTGCAAATCAAGAATTTCAATTTCTTTTTTCATTTTTATAACGGTAAATTCATGAATTTGTCTTATATTTGCTAAATTAACGTCATTAATTTTTTTTTGTAATAAAAACGCTTCTCTTTGATAATCTGTACTATATTCATTTTGTTGGGTATCAATTGATTTTACTGATGTCATCGTTGGTGCTTGCGAAGTTGTGTGAATACTGGAAAAAATATTTTAACAGATTACATTAATTAAACACTTTAATGATATACATTATTAATACTTATATGAAAATACTTTTAATAATATACATATATCCATATTTAAATTATATATATATATATATAGAGAGAGAGAGAGAGAGAGAATATGTAATATATAAAATAACAATTTACCAGTCATAATATATATATATATATATATATATATATATATATATATATATATATATGCATAGCTTATTTATATTAAAAAAAAAACAATTTTTATTTAATACCTTAGAGTTTATATGCATAATTAATACATATCTAATATTATTCAAAATATAAATGAAATTCATATTATGATTATTATGTAATAAAAACATATTTCTTTCGTATTTTGAAATTCATGCATGCATGCATTAATCTGCATTTTTATTTTTAAAATATATTAGAATCAAAAAATTCACATACTTCTACATAAAGTATATAAAATAAATTATAGAAAAAATAATCTTTAATAACATTATAAAAATAGTATGAATTTACATACACATATTTACAGTACAGATCGCAGATACAATAGAACAGGGCAAATAAACAGATTTATTTTATAAATTAAAATGCATGCACTTCTTAATGATTTACCTATCATTTTCATTCTGGTCACTGTATATTGCTGGATTATTTCGTTGCTCTAGACTTCGTAACAAAATATCCTCTATTATCCAGTTATTAAACTGACTACTATTTACATCAATCTTATGAGTATGCAGACTTCTATGTTTTCTCTGACCATTCTTCATTTTAGTCCAACACGATTTCAATTGCTTAATAGAATGAGAAAAACCCTTGCTTCTTAGTTCATTTGCTATTAATATCCATACCTCATTTTTTCTGTCTCTAATTACTTTATCATATTGATTTTCTACATATTGTTCATATTTTTTAACAGTTTTGGCTAGTTCATTTGTAATATTACCAGTAAAAATTTTTCTAAAAATTAAAATATTCTTAATAAGTTCATGAACACGTTATTTAATAATAATAAAGAAACTAACCTGTCTTTAACAGACATTTAAACAAATATAGAAAAATATAAATAAGAGAAGGAAACTTTTAAACCCGATTCGAAAATCACAATTAACTATAATTTCATTACACTGTAGCATGCAATTAACAATCAACTATT
This sequence comes from Acanthacorydalis orientalis, assembly GCA_034766995.1. Lineage (NCBI taxonomy): Eukaryota > Metazoa > Arthropoda > Insecta > Megaloptera > Corydalidae > Acanthacorydalis > Acanthacorydalis orientalis. The sequence continues at coordinate 32,639,362 of CM068313.1, read as the reverse complement.
CAGAAATGTATATAAACATTTTATATCCACTGTTCAATGTCAAATTATCTAAATAGCAATAATTAAAACAAATGCAACAACCATTTCAGAAAATATTTTTGAATTATTACATATCTCTATCTTTTTTAAACATTTGTCATTTCTGCACTCTGATACAGACACAAGCCCACACACACACGCGTTCACACGCAAGCACGCACACTCACGCACATATATATATATATATATATATATATATATATATATATATATATATATATTTGACAGAACGTAAAATTTATAAAAAAAATATTGTTTTTCTATTTAATTATGCGTTTGATGCAAATTTAAATAACAAAATAATTTTTTTAACAACAATAAGTGTCCGTGAATTTAATTTCTCTTTCTCTCTTCATCAAAATGACAGTGCATCCATTCCTACAATACAATCATTCCTTACCAATGCTAAAGAATAATTATACAATTTTATTTTTGAATTATTCATTTAAGATTAAAAAGAAATATTTTAATGTTATCCGATTGAGATTGAACATCTTTTATATATGAATTATGTTTCAATTTAAACTAATTATTTTACAACAATTTATAGTTTATTATTACGAAATTGGTTCAAATAAATAAAATAATTGTAACTTACCGAGTGTATTTTCTATCCCGTGTACTTAAAAAACTTGAAACATGTTCAGTTGACATCAATTCAAACGAGTTGTTCATAAAACGCATACCTTGTAGAAAACTGTGTCATATAACGAGCTTCTTTTCTAGTAAGGATATATCTGAATATCTTAGATATGTAAAAAGCTTTCGTGCAAAAATATTTCCGTCTATTGCAAATATCTAAATTGATCAGTTTATATCCTAGTCACGAATATCATCATACAGAAAGATACATTTCTTTAGCTGTCCATATATATATATATATATATATATATATATATATATATATATATATATATATATATATATATATATATATATGTATATATATATGTATATGTATATGTATATATGTATATATATATATATATATATATATATATGTACGTATGTATATATGTATTTATATATTCAAAACATGAACAAATAAACAACTTAGGTATATTTATATTTCAAAAACTTCTATGAAAGTTCTCTCGACAGAGTTCAGAATAATATTATAAATTGTATTCATTTAATTACACATTTTTGCAACACACCCTACAATAAGCTTTTAAAAAAATTTTGATAAATAAGAAATGAAAAAAAATTAAGACAATTAAAAATTTTAAATATTTTTACAAAAATAAGTTATAGCGTTTAAAAAAAGGTTTTTCTATAAAGAGACTTTCGAAAATAAATTAATAAAGAATATAAATTTTATCTAGTTTTTTTCAAAACATAAAATTTTAATAAACAGTAAAGTAATGTAATTTTAAAACTAAAGAATAATCCCCTTAAAAATAAATAAATAAATATTTGAAATGATATCCTATAAACTTTTTTTTCGTTTAATTCAAACATCGAATAAAGATTTCATCTTGTTCGTGGCCAATATAACACCGTCTCAGCATGTCAAAGAAGCGCATTCGTCGAACTGGAAACATTTGTTTTCTTATCGATAATATAATGAAATATGCAAATATTGAAAAATGTCTTTGGTAGGTTCCGGGATTGAACGAACAGCAGAAATTTTCTAGTTGAATTATTTTTAAAGAAACTTTTCAGTTAAAATTATTTTTGTTCATTCGTCTTCTTTGCCGGATTATATAGAAATATATAAAATGAAGTTTATTCAACAAACAATTTGAATTTATGACAAAATTTTCTATTCAATAAAATTTTATTATTAATATATTTAGACTGGGCAATTCGATTTCTTTTTCGTACTACTAGAATTTTTTGTAGTTTGTATAAAAAAGATCTCAAATAAAAATTCTTCAACTATTTATCATAATGTTCAATATATATATATATATATATATATATATATATATATATATATATATATATATATATATATATATTTCTTTTAAAAAATTACATTATTGGTGGCGCAATGCAAAGAAACTAAATTCTTAGTAACCCTACACCAAATTATTCTACAAAATTATTTGAATGGGTAAATATCAAACAGATGAGTATAAATGGTACCCTACATGGACAATGGTCTGTTATAATCGGAATTGACTTTTGTATTGCTTTGTTGTAAACTAATAATAAATGAAATATTTTAAAATAAAAATGGATACTTTATCTTAAATAAAATAACAATTAATATATATATACATATATATATATATATATATATATATATATATATATATATATATAATATATATATATATATATATATATATATATATATATATATATATATATACTATATACATATATATGTATGTATATAATTTTGATTTCTAAATTTGATATTTGTGTTTAAGCCATTTTTATTCCCGATTTATTTTAAAATATATCTAAATTGTTGGTTTTTTGACTTTCATTTATTCCATGATCCACCGATGAATGACATTAAAGAAATACTTATTTCCACGTCATTCACCGACGAATGTTAGAAATATTAAATTTCATTAATTTTTCTCATCTGTAAGTAACGTGAATTTAAAATTTTAAACTACTGCAATATCTTTAATTCCTCATTACAAATCACAAGAATAATAATAATAATAAAACGTTTTTTAAGTGAAAGGAAGAGATGATTGATATTGGACATTTTGTATTAAATGCAAATTTTCGAAAAGTACTGAAGTATTAAAAGCAAATGATTTTATGCTTTTTGATAACGATGACAGCCTTTGTCGGAAAGGTGTTAGAATGAAGTGATAGAATCTGTTTGGCTGGTTAGATTGAAAAAAAAATAATTTTATTTTTTCTGAAACTTTGGTTTTTAGAGAGAATAATTTCTCTGAAAACTTTGAAATGAAAATAAAACGGTTGAACTTCAAGATCAGGTAGTGAGTTAATAAACGTAATCAAGTTCTCAAGATGAAACATTAATTTAGACAGTCTAATTTTGAATAGTAATGGTCCTTTTTCTTCGTCCACTTATAATTGCAAATAAATTCTTCAAATATATTACATATGTAAGACCGTGGTTTTCACTTTCATTAGTCTCATTTTCTAACACAATCACTACCTCGTTTAAAATCTTTTTTCTGTAAAGCCTTTTCGCTTTGATGAAAGATGATCCCCCCATACAAGGGTTGGTTGAATGTATTTTTCGGCAAAAACAAACACCTGAAAGTTTTATCTTTGGTGCACGAGACAGTCTTAGATGAACAGTTAGGAACGTTGTCTAATGTAAAATATTTTTTACGTCTTTTTGTGGTGTATCAAAATCTTCGAGTTAATATTTTTTACTTCAACATAAAATGTTCAAAAACTCAATAATGAAAAATTTCCGAAGTAAACTATGCTTTTTTGAATCATAATAAATGATAGTTAATTCATACAATCTTTTAAGACTCTTGGATGACTTGATTGGCAAAAAATAATTGACCTTAATCGATTTGAACCACCAGCGTTTACGTAAAGGAACGCTGAAATCCACTCTACTTATTTTCTATCCAAGAATTAATATTTTGTGCCTAAAGCGTGAATTTTTTCTCAAAACAAATCTCATTCACATTGTAGATTTGAAACTTAAATATATATATATATATATATATATATATATATATATATATATATATATATATATATATATATATATATATATATATGTATATAACAAGAAATATTAAAGAAATTGTCCGTTAAGACGTGATTCGTTAAGGAGACTAATATTTATTTTTAGATCTAATTTAGAGTATTGTTCTCATAGATAAAGGACTCTCTCATAGATAAAAGATTTCTCTATTGGTAAAAGTGGATATAAAATATGGATAAAGACGATAAAGACTTATAAAACACCAATTTTATTGTAGGTTATGTAGAAATGTTTTATTTTATGTAAACATGAAAGAACTTGTATCTATTTGTGAAAAAAAATTTGTAGAAAATGCGATTAAAGAAGGCACGGTAAGATAAATAATATTTTTTATTATTAACATCCAATGTTTATATTGAAAAATAAGAATTAAATTGTCTTTTTAGAGGTTAGATGGCAGAAAACATGGTGAATTTCGGGAATTGAAAATTCATTTTGGCGCAGATTGGGGTGGATGTTTTGTGACACTTGGTGAAACAAGGTACACATGTATTTTGCAATAAATGAAGACAAGTAATTCATATATATATATATTCTTTTTCCAAATGTAACAGTGTATTGGCTCAAGTATCATGTGAAATTCAACAACCAAAAGCTTCACGACCCAATGAAGGATTGCTTAATATTAATCTTGAGCTGAGTCCAATGGCAGCTCCTTATTTTGAAGCAGGTCGACAATCTGAATTGTCAGTTCAACTCAATAGGTTATTGGAAAAATGTATAAAAGATTCGAGAGCAGTTGATTTAGAATCATTGTGTATATCTGCAGATAATAAAGTTTGGTCTTTACGAGTAGATGTCACTGTTTTGAACCATGAAGGTAACATTATAGATTGTGCATCAATTGCTGCTTTAGCAGCATTAGCGCATTTTCGTCGACCAGATGTTTCAATTACTGGAGAACAAATAACTATACATAAGCCAGAAGAACATGATCCTATTCCAATTATTATTCATCATTATCCAGTTTATGTTTCTTTTGCATTGTTTGAGAAAGGGTATTGTTTTTTAAATATAATTTTGGTATAAATTTATGACATTATTTTTTTTTAGGACAAAAATTATTGCAGATCCAACATATATAGAAGAAAATGTTGCAGAAGCCCTATTATTCTTAGGTATAAATTCATACAATGAATTATGTGGTTTGCATTTAAGTGGAAATGCCTTAGCTAATCCAGATTTAGTTTTACGTTGTACATCTGAAGCATCGAAACGTTCAAGTCAAATTGTTACAAAAATCAAAGAATCAATTAAAGAGGATCTTGAACTACGGAATAAAAACTTTGCTGTTGGTTTTTCTGAATGTTTACGACTTAATAAAATAACATCATTGACCGAAGATTCCATTAGTATTAGATTACGAAAAACGAAATTAAATGAACTGAATTCAAAGAAGATAGTTGAGACTGTTGAAAATAAATCTGAAAAAGAAGCAAATATTGTATTAATTGGAAAAAATACAGTTGGGTTAATTCCAGAATCAGATGAAAATAATTTTGAAGGTGCAAGTAATACATGGAAATCTGAGAAGGAAAATGATTCTGATTCATCAGATGATCTTCAAATTATCAGTGAAATTCCAGCCACAAAACATATACCTGCACGCAAAAACTATACAATAAATAATGTAGATAGTGAAGAAGATGAAGTTCTAATTCTTGATGGTAATGAATAACTTTTTTATTAAGAAACAAAAAAATGTCTCAATTGAAAAATATTATTTCATGTAAAATAAATTTGTATAACATATTATTTCAAGTAAAATTGTACTTATTAAAATTTTGAATTCTGGTTTCATTATTAATGCAAATGCAAAATTTATTTACTTTTTAAAAAATATGATAAATATAAATTGTAAAAAATAGTCTGTTTATGTAATGAATAGTAATTTATTACTATATTAAAATTTTAGAAAATAATTTTATATATTAATTTTTGCTTGAATGGTATTTAATTTCAACTATTTTTTTAATAATAAAAATGCATTAGATTATTAAATGGCTTAATATATTGTTTTATTAAATAATAGCAGTTGTTTTCCTAATCACATTGTCTATCCATTAGGAAGTTAACATTTAAAGAAAAAGTTTTTGTGAAGAATCTCAACATTATTTCCAGTTGAAAAATATGTAACACTACCAATATAATAATATAATGTTATATGGAGATTATTCATCATTTTAAATATTACATATGAAATAAGTTTTAAACATTCAAAAATATTTTTTTTATAATATATTCACAGATTTTAACAAATATGATGATTACTTCTTATTTGTCATGCATTTTTTATACTTTGCACCTGTAGAACAACTTATTATTTGACCATTGCAAAATGTTGCAGTTTATTAGCTACATAGTAAAAATTCTTCTAGTCTTGCATTTGAAGAACTTTACTTTTTACATCTTAAAACATGAAAATTTGGAATTACTTCAGTATTGTTTAAGGAGTTAGATTAATTATTTACATAAATTCACCCGTTATTATCTATAAGTACATAACTTTTTAAGAATCGATATTAATTAAGTTTAAAATATTTTTATTGGTTGTGGCGTTTATGGTGTATACAATTTTTATCGCAGTTTATATATATATAATATGTGAATATACACATTATTGACATGAAAGCTAAAATTCGTTTACACAAATACAGTCTTAATCAATTTACTTATCATTAAATTACATTAATGTTTCATTTATATAAATTTCCGTTCTTTTGTTTCTTCTAAAGTCAATGTTTGAACATATGTTTAATGTGTAAAAAATATTAGTCTATTATTTAGAATAAGTTTACTATTTAATATGTAAGTGAAAACTATATTTAAGTTGCATTTATTTTAACTTTGTTTAAACATTTCTAAACAATTAAAATTATCGCGTCTTAATTATATACATTTAAAATATTTTTAATTTGTAAGATACATTAATCTTTAATTTTAAAGTTTACTAAGAAAAATTTCGATTCCTATTTTATGAGATGCTTTATTGACATGTGTGTATACTTATATTGACGTGTGTATACTTATTCTGAAAGTATGAAAAACGTATTTTTTTTAATAACCATCATTTATAAACAGTACTAATTTTAATATTAGCTAAATTAATGAAATTAGGTTTATATATAAGAAAATCAATACTAATATTTTTTATGTAGAGTGCAATATCACATTTATTTAGTTTGAATGCAGACAAATCATAGTGGACCGATAAAATCACCTACATCTCTGAAAAATGTCTATAGCTTTATATTCCATCGCTAAATTATTTAGGATATGTAGTATATTTTACCTATCACAGAACTCTTAAAATTTGTTTAGATTGTAGCTAATGTTACATTTCCAATTTATCACACTATATTAATAACTATATTCTATTAGTATAGGGAAAGTACTTTTCTAAATTAATTAAACTTTCTTACTATATATAAATATATATACATTATTAAAACTTAAACTACTGTAAGTGTACTAAGGATGCTATTGAAAATAAAAAATATACATATCTATTTAATACATTTATTTTAAAACAGTATTTTTTCAATAGTACTATATACAAAATAATATAATCAAAGTTTAATAATTTAAAATAATTAAAATGAAAATTGAATATAAATGACAATTTTAATTTTATACTTCACTATAAAAATTATTTAAAATTTTTAATCAGTAAATTATTTTAACAAAACTAACAAATGTTTAATAAAATTAAATACAATTTTAATTTTGTATTTGAACAGACATAAGTAAATTGAATATTTATTTGTATATACTGATGTTTGATGATTAAATCATTTTTTATATTGCTATATATTTTTCGAAATCAATCAAAACATTTACAAAAAAAATATATGAAAAATAATTACATATTTTGTAAATCATCGACCCACGTTTATTTGAAAAAAATTGTTGTGCACACACATACAACCTGTTATTTTTTTTTAAAAAAAAAACAATTATATTCTCAATTAATTCCATTAAAATATGTTTACAAATCTTGTACATTTTCATAAATACAAAATACTTATAGGATTTATTTTATAAAACACCTACTAAATATTAATCAGTATCACTATTATTTATAATTTTATGACAGACAAATGTAAATGTATATACAATCCATATATGTAAAAATGAAGATTTAAGCATCATAAAAATACAGTTAAAGTTACGTTGTATCTGAAGTAAGGCCATTTTTCTGATCTAACTTATTGCTGTTTGTTTTTACAGTGTATATAAAAAAAGTTACAACTTCTTTCTCTTTAACAGGAATTGTTTTAAAGTGTTTCATTATATTCTGAAAGAAATAAGTATTATTACTAAGTCATATAAAGAACAGTAAAAGAAAAATATTTTCATTCAAATCAAAAAAAAAAAATGTATTCTACATATTTACCTAATAAATTTTATATAGTAACAGCAAAAACAACATAAGCATTTTTCTATCATACATTTTATACTCACATCTACAAGCTGCGCTTTATTCAAACCAGGTCGGATGGACATTTTGTAATGACGCTTATATTTTCTAAGCGTATTAACTTGTAATTGAAAAAGATCGACTTCAGGTATATCTGTATCTGTTTCATTACTGTCATCTTCGGAATCCTTACGCCTTCGCTTAGTTCTCGCACACTGAATCATTGTTTTGTGATAATCACAAATATATATATGTCTGGCCTACAAATATAAACAAATTATCAATCTATACATAACCAATACATTTAGGAAATATAAAAACATGTCACTCACGAAATGATCAATATTTAATCTAAGCCTTCTTTGAGTTACAGTTTTTTGAATTCGTTTACTATATGACGCGTTACCAGCAGGTCTCATGCAACTTTCGCCATCGTCAACTAAACAACAAACTTGATCTGTAGGGCCTCTTGAATCTTCCTCACCAGTACTAAATCCGTTCATTCCTGAACACTTCACAATATTCAAAAACAAAAATAGTTCTCTCCAGAAACAAAATGTTTTAAACAGATGCTCATGAAGTTAATCTATTTTTTTAATATTAGAAAAAAATATGTTATCATTACATCATTTTGAAAAGATTAATACTTGTTGATTGTTTTATGTTTTTCTAGTCACGGCACCAAAATATTTATAAATAATTTGAAAATTACTTTCAAGTGGTTCGGTTCAATATTGTTAGCTAGCGATTGGCTTATATTTACAAATGTCCATCAACCCCGCCTTGATATAAAACATCATTAGATTCTTTCAACAATTTAGGGAATTTTATTTGTAACTAGTGTCGATGCCAGATGTGTTTTTAATTTGTAACAAAAAATGTTATTAATGATTTAAACACTTTTTAAGAATAAATATTATAATTATAAACACTGACACACTAAAACACTGAATTAAATTCATTTTCTGTGCATTGCGCAATTGTATCAAAATTGGTAAGAAATGTATCAAAATAATAAAAGTTTGTTGTGATTGGTGCAGTTTTTGCGGCCTATCTGAAATAGACCAATCGCGCATTCAGCATAAACTCTATATTACTTGTATGTACCGCATAAGTGGCGTGGGGCTGTGAGATACGAAGCCGAGAATCCTTTAGTTGTTCATAGCTATACCAGGTAAGAAATATTTGTATTTTTACTATTAGAAATTGTCAGATCTTATTATTTTATATTTTATTAGATTATTATATTATATAATCATTGTGAAAACTGCATGGCTCTTTGATGTTTGCATGAGTACAAACTAAATTCCTTTAAATTGCTACGTCTATATCATAACAGTTAGGAAATGGCTGCCATAAGCAAAGCATAGATGTGCACATACGATGAAAATATGAATTTTTTTCGGAGTCTTGTCAGAGGTTTTCGCGAGTGAAACATTTTAGGTGCAATAGTGAAACATTTTTCTATTATATTTATTTTTTTCACGCACTGTGCGTTTGATCGTGACCGTAAAAAAATAATTAAATGTCAATGCTTTGTAAGTATGGCAGGCATACACTAGCACTATACAGTGTATATGGACTCCATTAGGCTTGTATATTGGTCTATACTGCTATATGTTACTGTGGGTTATACATGTCCTTATGTCGATATATAGTAAAATTATTGAATGTGTTTTCGCTATTTTCGGCCAATTTTTTTTGATATGTACATATAAATTGATATTCATTTATTAAAAATAATTATAGTTTTAGTCATAATCTCTCGAATTACGCAGTCTTTGTTTCGTAATCGTGAAATATTTTATGGCAATGTTCCCAAACGGGTAAACATTATACATTGTGCATTGAATGCATTCCCGCCAAATGTGTCCATTGTAGAATTTTAATAAATTTGTTTATTAATTTTTGTTTTTTTTTTTTGTATTATATTGATCGAAGGTTAAAGGAAGGTCATCATGAATATTATTCTTTAATTAATGATTAAAAAATAATTTTAATTATCAGTTAAATATCTTAAAAAATATTTTTTTAATAATGAATTGTTAAAAATCGATAAGAAATAAATTATGGTTTCACGATTTCTTCGATTCCTTCTAATATTATAGATTTTAATTTTCAATAAAAAATACACTAATTTCTTTATGGGTATTTAATTATAATGCATTTTTTTAAATGTTTATTGTTAGGAAATGTTCTTTTTTATTTTATATGCTGATAAATTACTCTTTTTCGTAATTTGTATTTATATATATATATATATATATATTTATATATATATATATATATATATATATATATATATATACATACATACACATATGTATACATTTACAAAATGAATATTGGTGATAATTTATATTATACATTTTTGAAATATTTTCGTCAACTTGTTTGTAATAAATGATAAATAATTGTTCAATAACTTACAATTCCTCAAGTTATAACTGTATTTGTAGATAAATACTTGAACTCAATGTTTATAATTACATTGGGTTTATAGTTTCATACTATTCAATTTTTGTTAACTGAAATATAATTTTAAGCAAAAAAGTAAGGAACATATCTCCATGTTATTTTAAATAAGTATGCTTGTGTGGGTGTATGTATGTATGAATGTGTACATATATATATATATATATATATACACATACATACACACACACTCATGTTCTCATATACACCTGTTTGACAATGAAATTTGATTTAATTCAAATAAAAAAGATGAAAAAATTAACAATCATAAAATTTAATAGAAAACATTCTTTGTTTGTTTGAAATGTTAATTGTTTATTCGGTTTTCAGTTTAGTTGTATTGGCTCAAAATAAAAAAAAAATCAGTTTGGGTTTATTGAATCACAATTGTAAGCATTTACAATGTTATTTTAATTATTTACTACAAAAAAATGTGATAATTCTTTCCGTAGCTATTTTTATGTGAATGAGTCCTATGTGGATATATATATATATATATATATATATATATATATATATATATGATTTGGTTTGTGGTAAATTGAGTAAATTTTAACTTTGTGTTTTACCTTAATAGCGCAGCATTTATAAATGTGTTCCCTAAAAAAATATTATTTATATTAATGATATCTACATATTTTGTAATTTTGATAAATGATTTCTACTGTTTTGTGTATGTCTAATTGTGGCCTAGTATTATATATATATATATATATATATATATATATATATATTATATATATATATATATATATATATATATATATATATATATATATATATATATTATATATATATATATATATATATATATATATATATATATATATGCATGTATGTGTATGTATGTATGAGATTGATGTATATATATACACATTCACACGTACATAAATATTAACCTTAATATTTTTGAAATACTGATCCTCCTGATATTAATTTTGAAGAAAAAAAATCATATCGAATCAATCAGATATCTCTCAATCCCTTAAGTCATGCATTAGTCATTTTCATTATTTTACAAGTTAATTTTCATTGTTTTGAATGCATTCTAGTTATATTGCAACGTGTAGAATTATTTATTTTGTATATAATTACATATCACACTATTAAGCTGGTGACTTTCTGGTACTTACTAGACAAAGCTGGAACAAATCTATATTGTTTTACTATCTGATATTGGTTTTATTTTATTTTTTAATTAATGTATAAGCACATACGCGTACATACGCATATATATATATATATATATATATATATATATATATATATATCAAAATTATCCACTAAAAATAAAAAAGTTTCATGACGTGTACTTGTTTATTTGGGACGAGGTTTCTGTGGTACCCAAATATGTTTATCTCATATATAATTCAAAAATATAACAACCATGTTGCAATATATCTGCGAGAATGTTTATATAGACATAAATAAATTTTAAAAAATATTTTTTCATTCGATTATATATACATGCATATATATATATAAAATTGAATATAATATTTTTTATATATCATTTTAAAATTGCATTTAAACATTTTTAGAATGATTGATGTAAACGCAATGTATTTTTTATTTGATTAAATTTAAACATTGTGTAAACTCAAATATAATTAGTATCTGCGTTTTATGGTTATTAAATATTAGTAGTCACAAAAAAAATAAGTTTTTCTCCTTAGACTCAAGATATTTATTGATTTATTTTGTGTAGGGTACTTCAGTGTAAAACTGCCATATTTTTCTCAGTTTTCGGGGATCATTAAAACTTTGACTAGAAACAAGCTTGAATGGTATTGTGCAATAGCATTGTATGCCTATTATATGGAAATAACGTGAATTATTGTAATGATCAATTATCCCTCTTATTTCAATTAACAGTTATCATGAAAATTGTTAAGAAATGTATCATTGTAAACAATGCCTGTTGTAATAATTGTAATGCAATTATTCATTTTTCCTAAATTTTCACTTCATATATTTAAACAATCATTGTCCAATTGAACATTTTTAATAATTGATTATTGAGTATTTAAATAATTATTTATGTGGAGTTCTAGAATAATCGATCATTCTAAGAGTTTTTTTTTATGTATAAGTGTATTAACAAAATTAATTCAAAATGTTATAACATTATTATAAATTAGTAAAATGTTTAATAATGCCGAATAAATTTCGTAAACATTGAAAGAAACTCTATTCGAACTAATGCGAAATATGTAGATCGAAATGTTTAAAATTTGAATACCTTTTCCAAAATATCACAAGAACTTAACACATTGAGATGTTGCATATATATCAGTGTGTGTGTATGTGTATATATATATATTACACATTACACATAACATTTGTGGTATGGATATAACTAATTCGTACAAATTCGTAAATCTTTTTTCTTATAGTGCATACACATATTTACATCTGAACATATATAAACATCGCTATTATGTGTGTCCTTAGATGGCTCATTGTTTGAAATGAGCCAGTTAATTATGGTTTCGTGAAACATTTGAAACTTGCGAATTTTGATTTGAATGTATTTTGTCGTTTATTATTAAAATATGCCATATGAACATGTTGGTACGTGAGCAATTTTAAGAATATGCTCAGGAACCATTGTAAATGCCGATCTGTAATAGTTTTCGTTATGTACATATTTTTTGAAATTTGCGTGCACCTATTACATTTTTCATATTTAAGTATATTTCAGAAATAGGTTATTTGAATATATGAAATAAATGTTTGAAAATTTTGAAAAAAATACTTTTGAATGAACGACTTTTTATATTTGTGTAAAGAAAAAATGATATTAGAAATCTTTTGACCAACAGTGAACTGCTATATTTTTTATTTAATTTTTAAGGTTTAGTACTTTATCTACATTACTTCTGTTTATATATATATATATATATATATATATATATATATATGTATGTATGTATGTGTTGATGTACTTGCGTACTTATATATTACATACATATTATTCTAATATCGTGTATTTATAAAATGATTATATTAGTTTTACTAGTTAATTAGCTAGTAATGATCTGATAAAAATGAATGTAGCTCATTGTATGAAACATTTTTGTATTCTGTAATTTTAAAATTAATTACAATTTAATTTCTTATGTGTGATATACAATAATTTCGTAAATAAATGATTTTGTTGTGGTTTAAAATGAATATTCATCTAAAGTATTAAATGAACAATTTGCATTATTAAACCAATAGTACTTACAATTTTTAAACCAATTAAATATACCCAATTTCTCTCTCTTGGTTAATCAGCGAATTCTTTTTTTAATATATAGATACTTGCCCATATAGACAATGTTATGAACTAAATGTATTTTATTTTCCTAATGGTTCACAATTTTGATCTTCGTTAATGCATATTAACTGAGTCGGTGTAATTTTAAAGTAACTATACATTTACATAATATAAATATTGTTTATCCAAACAATAATACGAGGACAGAAGTAGTAATAGAGGCTAATTCATAAAATAAAATAATTGTTTATAAGTTTAAGTTTTTCTTTAAAAAAACTCAGAATATATTTTTCTGATATTTTTTCACGGACTTTGAGATTAAATTTCTTGCAAGGTCATATGCATTGCCACTCAATAATTTTTAATTATTTTTTCAAAATTTTAAACATGAATTTAATTATATTTTATGGATGAAGATATTAATTTTCTATTATTAAATTAAAAGTGACGTTTTCTTATATGAATATATACATACATACATACATACACACACACATATACACACACATACACACACACACATACATACACACACATACACAACTAGACATATTAACATAAACTTATAAATTATTTTCGTATACTCATTCACTAATTGTTTTAAATTGTTTTTTTTTATAATTCGTTGAATACTTCACAAAAAGTCATACAAACTTTGAGATTGCATTATTCCATCGAAAAAGTCCATTTTAAAATCTGCAGCTGTTGAGTTTATTGAAACAAAATATATTTTTTTGTAGAAAATAATGTAGTTAAAATGTTCTTCGAGTATGGGTGTAACTATAATACAGAATTTCACTTGTTTTACCCATAATTATTGATTTGAAGTGTAACCATTTGCTTAAAATTTTAAGTGGTTAAATATTAAGTTTAATTTTTTTTTACGAATATGAATGATGAGGGAAAATTCGTAGAAAAAATATTTTGGTCAAATATATTTTTTAGTGACTCTCAACATTGTTGGATGTGTTTGTGTTTATATATATATATATAAACACAAGGACATGCGTATATATACAGTACTTCTTATATTGTAACTATATATAATATACACTGTTGTGTGGATATGTGTGCGTGTGTGAACTAACTCAACAGTCAATTTTAACGGAAGTCTAGTTTTGCGAAGTGCAGCAGGCAGAAACGGAACCACGTGTCTGTAACAAACATTTGCGCGCGAAGACGATCTGCATTTCTATTTACACAATCGTAAAAAGTATAGAAATATGTATTGCCAATATTGTACATCGTATATAAACTAATACTATAAAAACACTGTAAAGTATTTCTAGTTTCTTGAAAGTGCAATCGAAGCGAATACACAAAAACAAAATTCTTTTACCTGAATATTGTAAAATACCAAACTAAAATTTTAAACAATTACTTTCCGTTATAATACGGCTATAAGTATTACCACGAAAAATGTACACCATGGGTGTATAGGCGGCATCATCCCTCGGGGGGTGAATTGCTGCTGCAGCTGGGGATGAGGTAATTTAAAGCTTAGAGGCTGGCAGGCTGAACTACCTCTTGCCCCTTCTATGTACCTATCATGATCAAAAATAACAGTGGTTCTTCAATTCATTTATATACACAACTCACATGCCAGCAGTATATATATATATATATATATATATATATATATATATATATATATATATATATATATATTGATGTGTTTGTGTAAACTTGTGTCGATAAGATAAGGTGAATTTTGAGATTACAATTAACATAAAAGTATATATATGTATTCTATAGCACATCTATATTGTCGGTTATATTCATATATAGTATATTTGTGTGTGTGTACATATGTATGTATATATATATATTACAAGCATACACGTATTCTAATAGTATATGTTAAAATTTAAAACTACGCGATTATTGGCTTTTTTTATAAAAATTTCCGAAAATTGCAAATCAAAATATATAATATCGAAAATGGATAGCTAAAAAATATTAGAATACGTTCATATACTTCAATGTATTTCTAATTATTTCACTAAAGAAAAACGCGTATTAATTATTCTTCAGTATATTAGTATAAAATTTGAATTATATAATTATATTTTAGAATACTTAAAAATTAAATAAAATTGAGCAATTTGATATTATATGTATATATATTTATATATATATGTATATATATATATATATATATATATATAATAGAATTTGATTGAAAATATATGTAGCCATTAAGTCGTATCATTTTTCTATTCATTTTTGTATCCATAAAACTATTCTTTAATGCGAGTAGTAATTTAATTTAAATATACAATTGACGTCACGTTGAATATATGTTAAACAAAATTGGAAAGTAGTTGTTGAAATGAATATTGAAAACATATTGAAAACCACTGCTCTGGCACACACATACACAAACATAGCAGCAGCGTCATGTTGGGCTTGGCTTCAGCAACTCGACACGGCTTGCTTGCTTTTGCCTGCCTGCTCCATAGCCCTGGGAATGCGTATATCGCCATCTTATTGACCGGCCACAGCCAGCGTTTCGTTGGGTTTGTACGGCCCGACACATGCGCGGGGCAAGGGCGCGGTAACATGTTCGTCCCGCGTCGCGCACTTCTCTTCTCCCATTAAACGAGTGCGCTGCTCTCGACTATTGGCGTCCCAAACGCAGTGAGCAGTACCATGTTGCCACATCGCGGGCATCAGTCGTGTTTCAATCTTTCTCGGCGTCTACATGTTATTTTTTCAAATGTGATTGTTTGTCCGTTTCCATGTCACGATATATGTATTCATGTCGTCTCTGTTGTTCAGTTAATTAGTTAAATGTCGACTTTTCACATTCGGTTTTTCTGTCATTGGTCCGGGTAGGTGTTGGAAAACATGTGGTGTGCTTGTGTTCTACCAGCAGCAGTGTCTTGATGATTCCGTCATCATATAATACACGTTTTTTTTTGTGTCTCAAGTTTACTCTTAGTAGTTTAGTTTTGTACCGCCAAAACATGTTCAGTGCAAACACTACAATATACATTAATATATCATTCGATAATTTTTATTCTATCACACGATTTTTATAAAACATTTTTTTACAAATACGAAAAAGATATATGAAAAAAATATCTTAACAAGAATTGCATATCGAGTGAAATCTTTCGTTCGGAAATTTGCGGCAGATTGAAACGAAACCGCGCCGAAGCGCGCGCGCTGACCTCGAAATTCAAGGGTAGCGTGAAGGGGGACCCGTATATTTGAACCGACCGGCCGCCCCTCCAACGTCGCGCGTTCTTTGTGGTGGATCGCGCAAGAACCAAACGACAGAAACTTGGCAACAGTGCTCCGTAAGTTAAGCACAGCCACCCCGACTGACGCGCGCGTATAGCTTGCGTGAGCGAGACGGACAGTCGACGTTAGAGCGGGAAAGCGACATCTCCCTTTCGCGGTGGTGTGTTTGTCGAGTCGAACGCGGCGGAAAGACGGAGGACCGGCACAAAAGTGTGTGTGAGTGGAGTGTATAATAGCATAGCGGCAGCGTGTAGTGTGGAAGCCATGTCTGAACACCACCGCGGTGGTGCCGCAGCTTGGGGCGCGCGGGAGGACGCAGTGTGGTGGCCGGGCGCTATAGGCGATCAACAACAGACTCTACAGTCGCATCATCAGCACCTGCTCAATCAGCATCATCAACAACAGCAGCAACAACAGCAGCAGCAACAACAACAGCAGCAGCAACAACAACAGCAACAACAGGCACAGCAGCAAGCCCAACAGCAACAATTGGCTCAGCAACAACACGATGTGGCACGCAGTACGGCAGCGACGCACCAACTATTCTCGTACAAGATGGCCAGCAGTTTTCAGAATCCGGCGGCGACGACGGCCGCCACAGTAGTAAATACGACAGTAGCACCAGCCGGTATGCGTGGTTATGATTATCGTTTGGGTATGGTGCAACCTGCGGGTGGAGCACCCACTGCCACACAATGGTGGTATCCAAACGCGGCCATGGAGAACGCAATGCAGAATATGCAGAATGTATCGACTCCACCACCGGTAAGCTAAACGAAACGTGTAGACAAAACTGAACAATGAAAGGTCAAGCTCTGTATTTTTATTTTTTTTTTTCAATTTTAATATTTCTTTGGTTTCTTATGAAAATCTCTAGGACATTTCAGATGTGAACGAAAATAGGTCATTTTTAGATAAATGTAAAACTAATTAAAAAAAATCTTACCGGCCACGATAAATACGTGTTCGTAAATTACCAACCCGTTAAAACTAATTTCAACGTACATTTTTATGTAAAATGTTTAGAATATTTCGTATGTATAGGTTTTATTTATCAGACGTGTAATAATGAATTTAAAAGTATATTTGTTTTAACATGCTTTTAGGCTAGTAGTATTTAATACGATGTATTAAAGTATATGTGCTTCTGCTTAGTATTTAGTGCTTTTTAGTGTCCCCAAGTGTTGTGTGTATGTTAAGCCGTGAAAAAAATTTAAAGTCCTATCAACAATATGTTTATGTATATATATTTGAAACATCATTAAACTATTTATTTATAATGATCGCTAATCAGATTTAATGATATAAAATATTTTATTAATTAATTCTTATTGTTGACTTTTCATGCAGTAACCGCGGCTAATCTAAAATTATTTAGTTTTTAATACCATATGCTGTTTATGCATACAAATTTTATCCTTGTCACAAAAATATAGCATATTCATTGTTCATATTAAATATATTTTCATGGCATTTATAATTTTCTGAACGTTGTGTAAAGTAAGATTTCTTTATATCAACGAGAATGTTTATTTTTTTTGTGATATGTTCAGGTATGGATTTGTTCAATTTTTTTTACCGGAAAAAATATTAATTTTTTAATGCACTAAAAAAAAACATTTCAATATTAATATATTATCCTATGGAATTTAAAATTTTCATCGATCTAAATATTGTGCATTTTAAAATTAATTAAGGGGTGTGTTGTATTCTAATTAAAATATAACGTGTTGGAATTACGTTTGTTAAAAGATGGCGGTATATAGTTACTGGTAGAGGGTGACCTGTGTACATCAAGAGGCTAAAAGAAAATGGTGGACCATTTCTTCCTTCAGTTTTAATTTATTTTTTTATTTAGTTAATATTTTAATATATTGCGACGATTATGATGACTTTAGTTGTCACATGTCGTTGACAGGTTGCGGTTTGTTGTTTATCAAACACGTGAAGTCACAAATGGATAGATAGACAACTTAGTAGTGTGCGCAATAATGATGGATTCTAATTCTCAGACAGCAGGTGTGTTTGAGTATAGATGCTTATATGAGTTCACGCTGTTGTGAAGTAAGATGGCCGTACATGAACATAGTTTGTTATGTGTGATGCATATATATATATATATAATAAATTTATTTATATATATGTATTGTACATAAGCACAATTTTGATTTTAAATATCATTTTATTTTTTACATAATATAGTTACTATTATTTATTTGTATTACGTATTTTTTCTTTATTTGGGTAAAAGCAGAAATGTAAAATTTAACAAAACCAGTATGCTCATATTTGTTCTTATTTATCTGCAATTTTAATTGATTTCTTTGTGTAACACAGTTTTTGTCTTATATGTTTCATAAAATGTAATTATATGCCTTGTAAATAGATATTAAAAACTATACAATGACAGTTACCGTGAAAATGGTTATATGATATTGACTTTATAGGTGTATTGACATTTTAAAATTCATTTTATTTAT
Source organism: Acanthacorydalis orientalis (assembly GCA_034766995.1). Taxonomy (NCBI): domain Eukaryota; kingdom Metazoa; phylum Arthropoda; class Insecta; order Megaloptera; family Corydalidae; genus Acanthacorydalis; species Acanthacorydalis orientalis. The sequence goes on along the minus strand of CM068313.1, from coordinate 32,619,767 downwards.
TTACTTTTTTTTATTTATTTAGTATGCATGTAGGTATGTGTGATGAAGATGAGAATGCACAAGGGATAGAGGTGATTGTATTAACGATGGTGTAGTTTTTGATTTAATGGAAAATCAAATAATACCCTTTAAAGGTCAAGTTCTAGTTCGAGTTCATTTTTTTTATATATAAAATAAAAGTAAACTATAGTACCGATTTCTTTCCATCAAGTTGTGTATGTAGTTTTTATGTAATTAAGAAAAGCATTATTACGTAATTAAATATATTTCTTAGTGTTTTCATTTTTCCCATTTGATAATGTATTAGTGCAATAAAAAAGAAATTTTTAAAGAGGCATATATCACTGTCGAATTACATATATTATATTATTTAAAAAAATGACAATTATGGTATTGTACTAAAAGACAATGTAACCAGTGCTTTTAAAAAAATATCTTTAATAACAATAACCATTATTACGTAAATGTTTTTGTAGATGTTCCGCGAGATTATTGTTGATTCAGGCTGTTCTTTTTTTCTAATCGAGCAATGATCTGAGTGCTTGCCTGTGTTATTTCATTTATTTGGTTTTCTCCATACGTAAAACGAAGTATCAATCTGAAATACCATTTTGTTGTGAAGCAATGTATATAAATATTCCAACAATTTTTTTTGTTAATGTCAACTACAAATATGAAGTTCTTAAAACAAGAATTACTTCAATTAAGAGTAGTTTTTCTAGTGTTTGCATTATTTTTTAAATAATATGTTAAAATAAATTCTTTTCTAATAAAATAGGTCAATGGAAACTTGGATAATATTTTTGAAGAAGCTTTTGATATAGTCATCAATAAATTATGTTAGGAGTTATTGTTTATTTTAGCCGCATAAAGAACAAAGGAGAAACTTTGGTTGATAAAAGCAGTGTTTGAAAAATGATTAATAATGTTAATGTTAGTCGTTTTTAATAAGGTTTCATAAAAGTATTTAGTATTAGAAATAGCTTTTAGGAACTTAAATTAAAATTCATTACAAGTTTTCTAAAACTTAATGCTTATTTTATAGCCTACATATTTTTTTATATTATTTAAAATAATTATGCATTCTGTTTTATTCATGGTTATTACCGTCTCTTGTATGCTGATAAATTTCATTTCCTATTGCTACATGTTTTTTAATCGGAAAAAAATGTAGATATTTCTAAACAAATTTCTAATCGTAGTGTCGATACGTAATTGTTTGAAAATTACTGTTTTGAACATTAATGTGATGTACATCCACTATATAAACTATCAAATTAATTGTAATATTAAATGGACTTATTAGCAAAATTCAATTTGTAACAAATAATATCAATATTAAGATTAACTTACTACTGTATCTATGTCTAGAATGAGAGTAGCTTATATTATTACATTTAAAAATTACGAAATTTAATAATAAAATATATTGAGTGGTAATTGAATTCAAATGCAATAATTTATATATATATATATATGTTCTCATCGGGGCAGCTAACATAAAAGATACAGAAGACTATAGACATAATATATATTAAATCTTTGTGAACATAGGTTTTCTGATATTTTTTTTAAATTCACCTGAATCATGAAAATATTTAAAAATTAATTGTTTTTGAAATTGCTTTTTAATTTGTACTTTAAAACTAACTTTTTTTTCATTAATGTTGAATGGCTTTAGATTAGACATTTATTAATATAATAACAAATTATTATATTATAGAATGCTTTATTGAATGATGAATATATTTTTAAAATAGATTACTGGTAGATAAAAAATTATCTCAAGAAATATTCTATATCAATTTTTTTTTTAAAAAAAATATATTTGCAATTTATGCAAGTATATCATGATTTTTAAAATAATTAAAACGCAAGAAATCAATTCACAGAAATAGAACATGTTTTTTATTTTTAATAAATCATTAATAGATATAGATGAGTGTGTGCGTGCACATTTTTAACTTATTCGTAAGTGCAATGGAGTATTAATACCAATTTTTTACTGTTATTTTCAATATATTAAAGAAATATCCGTATAATGCATGGGTTAATTCTTATGTATTAATTTTTATAATTTTGAAATAGCGCATTAGCAAAAAATGACACCTCTTCAAATGTAGTATAAAAATTTATAGTTTTTGAAATATCAGTTCAGTAAAAATTATATTTTTAATGTTTTGTTTGTAGTCATCTCTTGCGTAAATTTTTTAATGTGAATAGTTGTTATTTTAATACTGATTATTTAAAAGCCAAAATGTTATATTAATTCATATTGTATAAAACTTCTTATTTATTATTTGTTTTTCTTTCATTGGAAGATAGACTTTATAGCATCTAAAAAAATACTTGTCTATTATTTACAGAGGAACAGAATTGTTTACTATGTAGTTGACAAATTAACAACAAATAGTTTTTTTTTTAAATCACTGCAAATTTTTAAAATTGTGATTTATAAATGCAAATTTGAAATTACAGAGATTTGTTAACTTCGAGTTAAATAATAAATTGATCTTTTTTTACCACAAATTAAGATTCATTTTGTTATTGGTAAAAAAAACTTATAGTATATCATGGCTGTAATATGTGTTAATCTCATTTATGACATGTAACACTATTATATTTAAGTTATTTCTATCTTTTGTTGTATGCAAGGTTTATGGTATATAGTGTATTGTTCATATATTGTAATGTAGTTTTCAATTTGCGATCGTTATACATTTTTGAAGGAATATTTCTTTAGAAGTTCCCAACTTTATGATCATCATATATATAATTTCTTTTTACAAAAGACAAATTAAATGCGAAGATTGAAGATGTGGAAAACTCATTTGTGTAACCTGACTTGAAAATGTAATGATACATGTATTTTAACATTTAACTATTCTATGGATTGGGTCAGAGATTTATAATTCGAGATTTAATTAAAAGTAGCAAATTTATAATATTTATTGCGTTGGTTATATTTTTGATATATTTTAATATCTTTTTATCATCATTACTAGAATTTTTAATGACAATTTGTGATTCAAATCAAATTATATTGTATTTGATATTTTTCAAATACTTGTAGTGTTTATTATTTTTAAATTTTGTACTCATGCTGTATTTATTACTTTCAAATAGTTGATTTTTTATAAAGTATTTGATTACTTTCTGTCGTAAATCAATATATTGAACAAGATAACTTAATCATTGTATTTTTAATGGCTATTGAAAATGGATTTCTTCAGTTTTAAATTAAATATTATTAGATAGACTTCATATTCGTTAAATTTTATAGCTTAATTTTCTTATTACACATTTACGCGCGCACACACACACACACACACATATATATATATATATATATATATATATATATATATATATATATATAGTATTTGTTACAATTTTTTTACCATCAAGGTGCAAATTATATTACTAGTTTCTTTTCAAACTATTACTGAATAATTGCAAATTTTGTTTTTTATTAATTTATTTTTTTAAAAAGAAATCCTGTTACATACTTTGCTTTTAATTATTTCTGACCATTGTCATTTTTAGTTGAAAAAAAGTATGTTCGTTTGTGTTTAGATGTACATTTAATATGTAAAAGTTATTTTATATATAACCATATTTGTATGATGTGTATTTTTAAAAATATATAAATGCGTCGATACAGTACTCTTTTTCAAAGTATTGATTTGTAGTATTAAAAGATAGTAGACGCACTTGTGTAAATTTAAATTTGCAATAACTTGTTTTTAAATTCATTATATACATTTTACATGTTATTTAAAGGTCATTTTCCCGGCATGTTAGAAATAAATATTTGATTCATTTATTTTTTATATGTTATTAATCGTTAATCCATTTTATATACAGATGTAAAATTCCCACTTATATTTATTGGCATATTATATTGTTTTGTTTATAAGTATGTATATATATATTTGTATTCTATACATGTTACAAACACAAACCATCATGTCATTTTCGTTAGATTAATCTCATAAATGAATGTTTAGTTACTATTAATGCCGAATAAATAGATAGTAAAGGAATGTTTTTTTCTACGAGATTTAAATTGTTTTTTGTATGTTAGGTTTTAGGCAGACTTGCTTCCGAATTCTTATAATTTGGTGAATGAACATTGACAGTCACGTGTATGATAACCTTTCAATATATGCCAATTTGCATTATTTTCTTTTTAGCCGACTCTAATTTTAAAATAATATAGCAAAAAAGCAATTCTGTCTAAAAGGCCTTGTTTGAATTGTATGCATATAAATATACGAGCTGTTTTTTTACACAATTTGCATACTTAATTGATTTTTTGATCAGTAAAATTGCTTTTTTATAACACTTCCATTTTTTTTCAGCAACAGAATCAACAAACGCAGCAAAATCAACAAGTGCAACAACAAGCGGCACAACAAGCTCAACAGCAAGCTAATCAACAGGCACAACAGCAGCAGGTTCAGCAACAACAGCAAGTTGTTCAGCAACAGCAGCAGGTGCATAACCAAGTCCAACAACAGAACCAACAATTACAGAATCAACATCAGCAGATTCAAAATCAACAGCAGACCCAAAATCAACATCAAGTACAGAGTCAACAAATCCAAAACACGCAATTCCATCAGCAAATACAGAAGGCGAGAATGCCGCGAGCAAAGGCCGATGCTAAGCCTAGGGGGAGGATGACGGCGTATGCGTTTTTTGTACAAACGTGTCGTGAAGAACACAAGAAGAAACATCCGGAAGAAAATGTCATTTTTGCTGAATTTTCGAAAAAATGCGCAGAAAGGTGGAAGGTGAGTGTTCTTTTTTTTAATACCTGCATGTAAAATATTTTTCTAACTTTACTAAAAACTCCATGTTTAAATGTTAAAAATGAATAGTAAAAAACTTGAAATGTCATTAATACAAAAATTTGTTAGTGTACTGTAATTCATGAATTTCTCCTTCCTTTAAAATATATTACAATTAATTCAACATACTTGATAATATTTTACAAATTACAAATATATAGAGTAGACAGAAGAGTAGTAGGTAGATAGAATGAAATGTACTCATTTAATATTAGTTACGAAATTCACAGCTAAATTCAATTACAATTTTATATAAAATAAAAATGCGTAATATACGAACAGTAATAATAATAAATCATTTGTGTGTTTAATAATGCTCCGTAATAAAAATGATAAGATTTGAGCACTGTATATTACCAAGTCTGGTAATAAAATAAAAAAAGAACATTTTCAATATTCGGTAAAGAGCAATAAATTTAACCGCATTCCTTCAATAATACATTCATGTTGTTTGGGGTCAACAAAACTAGTTGATTTGGCGTCTTTCCACTCTAAAGCCAGATAAAAATTGTCCTCATTTTGAATTAAATGCGATATGATATTAACCATAATCTCAAAATATTTTTTCATCTAACATTAGTTTTAAATATGAGATCATTTTCATAAATTATTATTAACATTTTGGAAAAAAAAATATTTCAACGGTCAATTCTATGGTTGGTATAAAATAGATGCAGAGGCAAGCAGTCAAGCATTATTATCTGGCTTTAGGGCCGAAGGCAAACTGGTTTTCGTTCAAGTTGGCCAGGCAGAGCCGGGTGTTCAGCCAAACTCGATGCGTCGTCTTACAATATTGTTATAGATATATAAAAAGAACGTAGATAACTTTCTCTTGAAAATATAACACGATATAAATGTTAACGCGTCATATCTGTATTATCTCAAATAGTGTTCGTCCGTAATTGTTGTTTTATTTCAAAATTAATTATTTTCTCATTTTAATCTGAAAATTAATTGTACATAGTTTAGTATCGTAATTTTGTGTTCATTTATCGTTACACACTAGTATACTAAATAATCATATACGTAATTAATTAGCGTTTGATCATTTTTGCTAAGTATGTTTTCGAACATGAGAATATGAATCTTAATGTAAATTTTTAAATATTCATTTTGTAAAAGATCGAGTATGCGCATTGCATTCATGCGTAATTTTGTTCTGATTACGATTTGTAATCAAATAATGCAAGTTTCCAAATCACTGCAATACATAAATTTTAAAATTGATTAATAGTAGTCAATATTGAAAACACGTAATATTTAGAAAGTATTGTATATTAGGTATCCTGTCTGCTGGAAATTTCCAAGATATTTTATGTATATACTAGTGGTTATAAAAACATGGACTTGTTTTTAACATGCCTCAATAATGGAAACTATCCTTTTATTCATTTATAAATACTTAAATAATGTATTAAGAAAAAAAAATTTTTTATATTACGAAAAAAAAGTATAAACATTACTCAAATATTTTTTTATTACGTTAATTTGTCGTAACGCCATTGGATTAATTTACTACGAAAACAGTTTGTAATTTTGAAAAAGTTACCACTTATTGATTGTATCATTTTTAATTTTTTTTTTATTGTTTTATAATTTGTTTTTTATATACATCCAATTTTGAACCTTAGAATGCTAATAATGTGATAAACGATACGATAAGTATATTTTTTTAAATTAAACATGTTAAATTTATTAAATTTGTCAAAATTTAGTTTTGTCATTCGCTCTCCTTTGGTTTTTTAAGGAATTATAAAAAGTATTTTTGAATTTGATGTAATTTTCTATTTATCGGCCATTTTGTTTAATGTATCAACTATATTGACCCATTTTTAACTTGTATGTATATTTCAAAATAACTTAAAAAATAACTTTTTAACGCATAAATATATATGGCTGTATATGCGAGAGAAACACATGAAGGAATTGAGTTTCTTAATGGAGTTTACAAGCTTTATAAAATAGTAAAAATATATACACGCGTAATACGATATACCGTTTAAAAAATTATGTTTGTAAATGAGAACAGTTTCTTAACAAAAAAATATTCATTCATTACCAGATTTTTTGGAACAATCATACAATAGTAAATTTATTTATTTGAAGAAAAAAATGTACTCGAATAAAATGTTTACATTTAGCCTAAGTGTTATAATAATTTTTTATAGATAAATTTAAATGCTGCAGATGTAAAAATCCTGATCTGTGTTATATATAGTAGTTAAGATTAATATTCGAAGATTTATATATGCAAAACCTCTGTTTCAAAGTGAATTCTTTTGTGGTGATTCAATCACCGTATAACATTTCAAGATCTATGAACGTTCTCACAAACGGGTACACTGTTGCCGCATTTTAGATCTGCTCTAAAACCAGTTGGATTTCCTAACGCGCGGGAAAAGTTTAATTAACGCATTTTTTTGTTTGAAAATCTCGCACGCTATCTATACACACACACACACAGATATTCAAAATTTTGAAATGTGCTAATTATCGAAAAAAATGTTTTTGAAATCACGATTGAACGGATTTTTAGTACCTATAACGTAGCATCACTTTTTACATTAAATAAGAAATAGGCAGGTGGTACTTCTTATCATGTTTATAATATGAAAGCAATTTTAACCTTAATCGTTGCCCAACTATTTTGTATTCATTTTTTTCCATTTCAATTAATACAAATAAAGTAGTTTTCTTAGTGTAAAAAAATAAGTAACCTTATCTTTTATCTTCCTGCGTGTTATACAATTACTATTTATATTTTATTGGGCAATATAAACGTTAAGGATTTAATATAAAAGTTACAATATTTTTTGAAAAAAAGCTGCTATTTTTTGTTTTGCGACATTTTTTAAAAAGATGTTAACAATGGAAACAATATGTAATCATTTATTTTTTTAACAATTACTAACCGACATGTAATTATTTGAACTGTAAAATATTTGAATGTTTTTGAAATTTGTACAAAAAAATAATAACTTAAAGATTCAATTTGATAGTTGTCTTAAAATTTTTACTTACTATTTGATTATAAATACTTTTGAAAAATAATTACACAAATGAAAATTATTTTTTCAGTTTCAAAATATATAACAGCCAAAAAAGAACATGTATATAATGACTTTAAATGTAATAACCTATTTTAATATAAATTGAAATGTAACAATAATATAATGTGCGTAAATTGATTATATCAGAAACCATCAGCGATAAGTATATAAATAGAATCAAATGTTTCGTTATATTTTGTGCATACTTAAATACCGTTACAAACGTATACCAGAAATATTCTTTTAAGTATTCAAATATACTTTCCAAATTGTTTAGTTTTAAATGTTAACAATTATAGTTAAATTTATAGTCTTTAAATGCATCACGAAATCATCTGTTGCCACAAAAACAGCCGCCTCTATTTTAAACGGTTTCTGAAACTATTTTTGTTTTCCATAATTCACATTATACAATTTCAAGAAAACCTTGACTCATCTGTTCTTAAAACTGGAAAAAATAAATGTAATGACACGTGGACTGAAATATAATTTGATGGTATAAATATATATGTTTACTATAAATGTTACCTTAATATTTTTATCGAAAAGTCATTCTTACTTTATTGTATTTTTCTTTTATTTAAAACTCGTTTTACTCACACTTCCTAATATATAAGCATTAATTGTCAGATGTGGTTGTTTTGAGTAAAATAGGATAAATCATTCAGTTCAAGTACCACACAATGGCATTAAAAAATAAAACTGTATAAACACGTACTATCGTATGTATATGCATATAAATAACTGATGCATGTACTGTAAATAACAGTAGCAAAACGATCACAAAATCCATTTTTTATTTAAGTAGTATTTTTGCCCGGATGAATTGTTTTACAATTTTTAATTTTATTTATTGTCTAGAATATGTATGTTAATTGTTATTTATATTTAATTTTATAATTGTCGTTTTTTGATGATAACATGTTATCGGTATTACAATTATATATATATATATATATATATATATATAAAATATGCATACACACACACAAACGTATATATTCATAATTTTATAAAATACAGGATTTGTTTACATAAGATTAAGAAAATCAGTATACTTGTTGAATTGATTTAACTAGTTATTAGATTAGATTTTTCTATTCTAACATATTTCATTTTCATGACTTATCCAATTAGCTTGATATCTAATAGTGGCCGATATCACATTAAAAATTTAAATATCATTGCTTTTTAAAAATTATTCCAATATTGTTTTTGTAACATAATATCGTGTAAATAGATTTTGTTGAAAAACCATTCATCAAATTTTCGAAAAATTTGATGAATTTATTTCTTGATTGAAATACCTAAATAAAATAAAGAGGATTGGAAGACACATCCCATTTATTTTATTTATGTATTTTTTTTTTACTTTGTATTCATCATTTTTTTTGTTGTTCGCTTAGAAAATTATAAATCTTTGAAATATGGATATTTTTTATGATTGAATTGCTAATGTGGAATTATATCCAAATATTTCATCGTTGTTATCCTTAATAGTTCTGCGATTTTATATATACTATTTGTTCAGAATAAATATTTTTTTAAATATACAATTAACTAATTATTTGTATAAATCGTAATTCGATATTCATGAGAACTATTTCATTTTGTATCTATCTTACTTCTGTACCCTGAACACGAACAATCTCAACATAATAAATTTCTTAGACATGCATTTAGTAACAAAAACAATAGGGGGAATGAAGGTTAAATATTAGGGCAAAATCGACATATTTTTGATTATTTACTTGTTTGGTTTTATTTCCAATTACAGATAACAATATAATTATAAAATTATTACGTTACTACCTGACAAAATCCATAATTCTGATAAATATTATAATTCATCGATTCGTTATTGTCTCGTTTGCTACAGTTTTACCGTCTTTTAAAGCGAATTTTACTCTGAGCATTCTATATGTTACTGAATATTTTTATAGTGATTACAATTAATTTAAACCTTTTTTTCGAATTAACGAACATTTCATTCTGATATTCCTATTGTTTTTAAAGTTCTTTACATTCTATGGTTCATATTCTTATATAGAAAGAATGTCACCATTTCAGGCAATGATTGTCTTCATTTTTTTTATAGTATAGTATTTTATTTTCTAAATGGATTTATTAATTACAATTTCCTATTACATATGTTGATAAGCACCTTACTTTGTGTGTAGTGATATGGATACTATATAGATATACTAGTTAAATATACTCATTTATTTTTCAGAATAAAATGCTTTTAGTGATTTAAAATACAATGATTATATAAAATACATGATTATACTATTTTAAGAGAAATTCAGATCTTAGTAATTATAGAACGAAATAAGTTTATCTCAAGATGGATATTCATAAACATTTTCTATTTTCTTCCGAAAGTAGGATCAGAATAATATTCGTTAATGCTAAACATAAAATTTTAGAATATGTGTTAGTAATAGGTATATACAAAAAGTAACTTAATTTTTTTAAAAAGAAAATGTGCTGACAAAATACACTTTTATCGGAGAAATTTATAAATTCTACCAATGAAAATTTATTTTAATATTACAATATACGATGCTTTTTCTCTTCATTGATTTTTGTGTTAAAAAATACCCAACTTTATAATTAAAAGGACGAATAATATGTGAAAGGATAAAATAATCGTAGCCTGTTTATTTACTTGGCCATGCAGTGAATGCACGAGGGGAATACGAAAAGGGCACAGAGTAACGGCGTCGCCATTGATTTTTGAAAGGAAATGAAAGAGTGGCAACCCTGCCGCTAGCTTCTATCGCCGTCGCGCTATTGCACGATGTACCATGTTCATTAAAACGCACTTGTTTCTTCTAATCAGAACCGTTGCCGATAATTATACTTCTTTTTTCTGAATTTATATTTTAAATAGGAATTTTAATTCTTTTTTAAAAAAATAATCATTTTCAGTATTTCATTCTTTTATTTGCGTCGTCTTTGCAAAAAAATGTACAGTAAAAATACATTTTTTTCAATATAGAAACGGACTAATATTTATTATAATTATTTTTTTTTAATAAAAATCCTTTCATTATTTAAACCTTAGTTACAATTGTCTGCGTTTATAAATCGTGTGTAACATATTGAGGAAAAGTAATTAATTTGCAAGTAGTCGTTTCTGTTACGTTTATAACTCGCTTAAATAATATTTATTTATTAAAAACCTACAATGCTTCCTATATTTTATCTAAAATATTAATCATAATTTAAACAATGGTAATTTGTAAATTAAAAACAAATTATATATTATTTGATTTTTTTAAATATAAGCAACTTCAGGAATTGCAATTTTTGAATGAAAATTAATACTTTTTATGCGTAAATACCTGTATCATTAAAATCACCCCCGTATATACCATATAATATTTTTTATGATATGAATGTTTGTGTCAAACCGTCTTGCTCATAGTCAATTAATTACATAGTTTATAAATTAAAGTTTTTTTCCTTGAATATTCAAATTATCATGAATACGTAAATAAATGAACTAATTCAGTAGTAGTGGCATCGATTTTAATTTTTTACTTATAAATATTATAAATTTCAGAATTTATTTAATTATCTTTTAAGTTGTTTGTCAAATTTATTAGTAATTTACGATTTTCGATTTTAATTACTAATTATTAATGTAAATAATACTTTGATACAAACATTATAATTGTCACCTAGATTTTCATTCTTAATTTCTCGAATTTGCATATTTTTTGAGCTTGTGTTAAAACATGTCAGTAACAAAAATTGGATTAAAAAATTCATACAGAAGTACACGTCACCTTATTTTGCATTTTTTTATTTTTATAATACATGGATTGATTCCATCGATAACTCATTTTTTCCATTCCTCTTCTATTTTAAATAATTTACATTCAAACATTATATTAATATTATTTATTTTTCATATATTTTCTATTACATCATCTTTTTTAATTAAGGTATTGAGGGCGTTTTGACATCATTGCTCATAATTGACATTGATTCGTTTTGATTCAAAGTAAAAAATAACACGATACTAGTACTTTGTTAGAACAGTTCCTTTTTGTATTCAAATAAATATATAAAAATGCAGTTGCGTCAATCCATTAAAAACAATTTTCAATTATATGTAAAATAAATAAAGTCAAAACGTTAAATAATCTGATGTGTAATGATTTTTAAAATATTAATTTGTGTATTCGTTTGTATATTTATAGACAATGTTAGATAAGGAAAAGAAGCGTTTTCACGAAATGGCTGAAAAGGATAAACAACGTTACGATGCCGAAATGCTTAACTACACACCGCCGAAAGATCAACCGGCGAAGCGAGGAAAGAAAAGGAGACAAGTGAAAGATCCAAATGCACCCAAAAGATCGCTGTAAGTTTTGTATATATAAATAAATAATTTTATATGCACTTTATTAAAATATTGATGTGCGCGATTTATTTTGATACTGTTTTACATTTGAACAATGTTTTATATATATATATATATATTCTTAAATAAGTCATCCTTTTCTGTTATGTTACTCGTTTGATATTGTTTTAAATACTGAATTACTATTTTTGTATGTTTCTTTTATATTTGTTAAAAGTTTTTTTTTAGTATAAAAAAACACTTCAAGAAAATGCTTTCATCAAAATTATTAATATTTTTATAGAAAATACTTTCACCACTCTTAGAAAATAAAATTATACAGTCCAATAATTTAAATTTTAAATCTGGCACTTCTTTGTGAACAAATAAATAAATAATTGTACTTCCAAGTTGTATGGCACAGATTGATCAATAGTAGATTTAGTTTCTTAAATCTTCTGTTATAAACCTGTGCTAAATAAACGAATTTTATTTTGACATGTAATTAAAAAATTGAAGATTACATAAAATAAAATTTCTACACACTAAGTATAATCACTTTTGTCATTAGAAGATGTAAATATAGCATGGTTAATTTGTGGTTTATTTTGTTTTCAGGTCAGCTTTCTTCTGGTTTTGTAATGATGAACGTAGCAAAGTAAAGGCTGTGAATCCAGAGTTTGGAGTTGGAGACATTGCAAAAGAACTTGGTAGAAGGTGGTCTGATGTTGATGCAGAAGTGAAATCAAAGTATGAAGCTATGGCTGAAAAGGACAAAGCTAGATATGATAGAGTGAGTGTTTTTATGGATTTCTGGCATTGTTAATGTACTTGTATAAAATTCAATTTTTCACAATATTTTGTTTTTTTTTTTTTGTATTATTTTTAATTTTTTCTACAAAACTATTTCACCTGTAAATTAAGTACATGTTCTATAAAAGTTATTATTGGACGTTCAATGAAAAAATAACATTAACTTGAGGGAAAATTATTTTTATATGTTTCTTTTTTTCTTTGTCTAGGAAATGACCGCATATAAGAAACGAGTAAAACCCACTGAAAACGTAATACCTGAACAACACGAGGAAGAGGATGATGATGAAGGTGATGAAGAGGATGACGAATAGGCCCACGTGTTTCCCGCACCCATCGTCTCTCCGTTACAATCATCGTTCATTCCTTCTCCCAAAGTGTATATAATAACATGATGCAGTGTCTGTGTACTTTAGTTTCTCATCGTACGATATCTCGTGCGTACTTACACAATATAATAATACTACTGACTGTGTGAATGGTCGAGAGTGCATTTATTCATCGGTCACGACGAATCTTAGCTTTCTGCCCTGCTGCAGTCAGGTTGTTACAACCGATTCATTGATTTTACTTTGTGTGTATGTAATTTTTGCAATTTAAAAATGATTTTGATAACATGTGAGCGTGAGTACATATTTCTTTTAATTTAAAAATGGTTGACTAAATAAAAACAAACAGATCCATATTGAATTGTTCCGTGCAGGATTTTAGACGGGTTTTTTCGAAATACGATCGTAATTAATTAATTTCTCGATTAAGAAGAATCAAATATATTGTTAAGTCGCAACATTGTTTTGTAAACATCTTTTTTATAGCCCGCCGGCATCAAATATAACAGAGCAGACGGTTTTACAGTATAATTTTTTAACAGATAAACAGGACTTGTAATTATTAACATGTACGACATTTTAAGTATCCCGCGTCATAGTGTGTGGGAGTGGAGTGCACGTAAAATGGACCGCACGCTCACGTTTCCTCGGGAATGGACAATGTGCGAACCCCTACGGATCGTCGATGCGTCGATTCTCTCCGTGTACATTCCTCATGCGTTCGACGACGAATCGTTAGACTTTGTATTTATAATCGCTACTCGTGTCTGTGAGGAATCACCATGTTTTCATTATAATATCCATGTAATTTGTTATCGATAAAAGGGATACAAATAAAATTAAAAAAATAATGTATAAAAATATTAGAATATTTTACTACTCATTTACAGTTGTGCATAATTTATATATCTCATTATTAAAAAAAATGTCGAAGGGAAATTAATTTTTCCATAAGATGGAAAAATTATTTCAGACCTCATGACAGATTGCTCTGTGTTATTTTAGGGAAATTCATAGATGAAAGCAATGTTTGTTTTGTATCTCATAGGGATAAATAAACTTTACAGAAAATTGTGTCTTATTTTTTCCTTTTATGTATTAATTACCTCAAAGTGAGTTTGTTTTCTAAGCAAAAATCAAAATAAGTTGTTACTGCAAGTTTGTAGAAATCTTAAATCGTAAGAAAACTGCATTTATATGAAATTGTAAAAAATATTTTTTTATATAATCTGAAACCATTTACAATTAGTAGAAAACAAATTCCATGAAAACATTTTATTTTCAGAGCCTCAAAAATTATTTTTTGTAATTTACTTAATGATAGAAATGTATTTACAGCTTAAAATAAATTTGATTTGAAAAAAACAAATTGCTGTTTTATTTTTAATATTTCAGAAACTGAATATTGTGTTCAATTGTATATATTTTTTATTTTGCTTGAATTCACAAGTGTATGCATGATATGTAAGAAATCCCAAATGATGAACTTTCATGATATGCAAAATTGATGTACATAAAGTGTTGAATAATTTGTATCCATAAAGTAAATTCATAACAAAGTAATTAACGCCAATAGATGGAAAAGCTTATTACATTCACTTAATAATAAAATATTGGCAATACAAATCAGTTTTTGTTCATGTACATGTGGTGAAGACTTTATATGTAGATTCTATGAAGAAATCCATACAAATAGAACATTTGAAGATAAACTTAGGTTTTACGGTAAATAATGATTATGTTCAAAATAATACATGTGTATATACAATGCTTTTTAATACTGAAAATGTTTTTATAATAATATTCAGATGTAATTATGTTATTATGATTTTTAAAACAATTGTTTCTTAGCTACTCCATAATAAATTAATACTTTTAATTGTATTCGATTTTCTTAATTTTTTAATTCTATATCCAAATCTCAATTCATTGAAATCTTATAGTGTTTTTCATTTCTTGATATATGTTTTATACTTAATCTTCAGGATTTCTCTTATTAAGTTATAAAAAAGTACGTCAGAAAATGAAATAAAAAAATTGATATGTACTTTAATAATTATTGAAATTAAGTATTTTACTAAGTAGGTTTATTAAACTACGTAATTTAATATTTCTGTATATATAAATATAATTTTAACATTAGTTATGAACAAAAATTTATAGTTCTAAAAATTCCTTCGTTCATTTGAAAAAATAATGTTATGTTATGTTCCAGTTACAAAAAAATGTTATAACTAAGTAATCATCCCCCATTTGTGAATATAAACGATGGCGGTTATATTTAAAAGTATTTACAGGAAGTTCAGTGTTTTACATACCAAACGCCTTTCTGATTTTCCCTAGATACCCTGAACGTGTATCACTAGTAACAAGTAAGTGTTAATTATTGATATTCTTGTTATTTTTCCATAGTAAACTCATTTTATTCGTCTAGTAATCGATTTTTTAACGAATTGTTAAAATAGAATAATATATCATGTTTATTACGTTTCTAGTATATTGAAAGTTAGTTGTTCTAAACACGTGTAACCGTAATCGGTTAACCATACTTCAGATAGTCTTTGATTTGCAAAAGTGTAATAATTAATAAAAGTACACATTTAAAACCTATAGTATTATCGATTTTTAGTTCATTTATGGTTTAATTTTATTTCAGTTTATAAAAATGACAAACTCTAAAGGTTATCGTCGTGGTACAAGAGACTTGTTCTCCCGAAAATTCCGGAAACATGGAGTTATTCCACTATCCACGTACATGAAAACATATAAAGTCGGAGATATTGTTGATATCAAAGTAAGTGTTGGCTTTAGTAAATTATTGTACTTTAAATTTTCATTTATTAATGTAATCAGGGTAATGGTGCAGTACAAAAAGGTATGCCCCATAAAGCATACCATGGAAAAACAGGTCGTGTATACAATGTTACTGCACACGCTTTGGGCGTGATCGCCAATAAAAGAGTTAGAGGAAGAATTATTCCTAAAAGAATCAATGTACGTATAGAACATGTTACGCATTCTAAATGTCGTCAAGATTTCTTAAAGCGTGTAAAGCAAAATGAAAAATTACGTCTTGAGGCTAAAGAGAAGAATGTTCATGTTAATTTGAAGAGACAGCCAGCCCAACCACGTCCAGCACATATTGTTAGTGGAAGTGAAAAACCAATTTTACTTGCACCAATTCCATATGAATTTATTGCTTAAAATTTTTACATAATAAGTAAATAAAATTACTACAAAAGATAAATGTTTATTCATATTATTTGAAGACCTCTTACTCACATATTGTATTGTATATTTTTCGTAGAGTTAACTATTCATTTTAGTAAATAACTTAATCTATTATGAATTTAGCAAAATGTTTGCCCATCAGCATTCTTAATAATGTTAAAATATTAGTTTTATGAACAAATAGTGTAGGCATTATGGCTTAATTTGTTTTTGATTATCTTTGTTAATGTTTTGATATTGCATTGATTTCATATACTTTTATTAAATGCATTGTCGTTTTTCACTTTTAATAAGAATTGTTATTGTTTATTGACAAAATACTAAAATTGCTTGTTTTAAAAACCAGAGGGCGCTGTTCCTTACTTGCTATGTTCGCTCTCCTGTAACAAAAAACATTAATAATCTGTGTAAAATGTTTGTTGAAAAAAAATGTAAAAATTAAAATATGTAATGAGTTTTTTAAAGCTTCAGTGAATTCAATATTCTGAATAAATGTAATCAGTTTTGCATTGAAATCATATATATTTGTCATACACTGTGAGTTACATGTATGACTGATGTCAACCAATCAGAACAGAAACTACACATCCATCAACCCATCATTGATGATCAGGAACGGAAATAATAAACATGCTACTGGTAGAGGGGAGCAGCGTTGCGAAGTAGTGATCTACAGGGAAAATAAATGTTTTTAGGAAATTTTACGATGGAATTATTTTTTATATATAGAAAGATAAAACACATATGTAACATTCTAATTTATAATAAAAGTTCTTTATTACAATATATTTACAAAGAATCATAAAATAAAGGAACATACTTAATATAACATGAAAAAATGGAAATGTACATTGATGAGCTTTTAACAAGCATGTATATGTATGTGAGTATAAACATATATACACACACATGTATATACACATTATTTTCTTCATTGACTACTTTTTATTTTGTAAAACTTTTATAAAATTACTCTAAAATTCTTCATTCGATAAATAAACTAATCTTAGATAAAAATTTACTCGTATAAACGAATTTGTCTAAATACCTAAATCTTTTGACTGATAAAATAATATATAACCAGTTTCGGAAGATTTTTGAATATCAGACGTAAGCCCGTAGAAGTCTTCTATTGTAGATGCATCAATTTTCTGGAATCATGGAATTTGTACATTTATATATACTAAATATTAATAATTAATGTATACTTTTCACTTATACAAAAAATAAATCTCTTTTTTATTCAAACTTAATTCATGAATATAGAATGAACATTAAATGTTATAAAATAATTGAAATCAAAACAATAATTATTTTAAAAACTTCTTACATCAACCATATCATCATCGAAAAGCAACCAAAAACCATGGCTTTTAACAATACTGATATAATGCCCTCGATTTGGGCCACTGCCACAATGTATTACAACCGCAACAAGATCATATAGTCTATCAGGATTCACAGCATCATCAGACTAAAAGTTATTTTAATTTCAAAATTCATACTTAACATTTGTAACAAAATGTTATGTGTTCACTTTTAAAAATACATTTATGATATTTGATACTTAATAGTATTCTAAATGATAACTATTATTTGTATTAATATTCTTAATAATAGTAAGTATATATATATATATATATATATCAGAACTGATTTTAATAACATCAACTATACCGTATTAAATAATCGTAATTCGAGTGGGAAAACAACTCTATGTGATACTTTAATATGTCTATTGTACTGTTCCATATATTTAAATCGTTTAAGATGAAGGGCAAGAATCATAGGCAACTTTTTGACACGCATTCTTTTCTGAGCTTCTTGATAACTACAGCAGTTATCACATTTAAATTTATTATCTCCACATAATGTTTCTGTGTTACTAAAACATCTTAAACAATGTGTTATGCTTGTATTTTGATCAATATCTACTTGAAGATCGAAAAAATTTTCATCTTTGCTGCTAACTGTTTCACAACAAAGACATCTAGTTTCACTGGTTAGAATTCCCTAGAAATAACAAAAAGTTTGTAATTGTATAAATTATACTGAATTCCATTTAAAATTACTTGAAATATTTCATGAACCCACGTAGGTTCTGGAGGTGGGTTGTTGGAATTTCCATTTTCAATACCACTTATTTTAATCTTTGAAGAACTCTGATGTCTTTCCGCTGAAAATTATATTTTTATCAATATTGAAATAAACCATGTTATCTATTTACATAACAATCGTTTACACTGATGTAAATGTCCACTTACCTAAAATTAACTCATTGATGTGATTAATTAAAAAGTTCAAGAACTCATGAGCATCTTGTTGCATATAATTGTCAAATTCCTCTATAATAAATTACTGTTTATTATCACATATCTCAATTAATATATAAAATATGTACCTTTTTCTTTTCTAAGTCTAGCAATAAACTTTTTAGGTGCTATTGAACCAACTTTTTTTTTCTGCGTTGCTATACTGTAAAATAAATCAGCTAAACATGTCAACAACGTTTCCTTTGTTCGTTTATTTTTTGCTTTGTATTCAAGTACTTTTTCACGGAATGGTTTACAAAAATATAGTGCTTGTAATACAGAATTACTGTAACATGTATTACCAAACTGGAAGCAAAATTTACTTATTATAAAATGATTCATTTACATAACTATTTATTAAACAATATTCCTTTTACTTACATTTACCAAACCAAAATAATGTTCATTTGGTGGAAACTGATCAGATCCAATATCCCGTTCTAGTTGGGATATATTTGCACCCTAAAAACATATATAATTAAATTTAATGTTTTTATTATCATTAAAGAAATTCTTAAGATGTGATTCTATTAATTAATTCCAATATTTATTATTGAAAATGAGTAGCCAATTATAAAATATAAAAAATTATATAAAAGATGTCAATCAAAATTTTGTATATTTATTGAAAACCATATTTCTAATACACATGAAAATATTTAAAAGAACAATAATGTACAAGAATATGTTAGGTTATTAAATAATGGCGTTCACAAAAACGCAAATACATTATTTTCATTAAATACTTTATTTCTTACCATTTTTCCAAAGTAGGCCCATTAAATTAAAATTAATTATTCAATTAACGTATATAAATTATTTTATATTTTGTTACGTCTGCACTCATGTTTGCAAGTTAATTAACGATGTCGCCAACATCAAATTCGAACAAAATTGTTTATTTTTATTTTCCAGATATTTAACTTATTATATAGTTGTAATTCGTTGTATTTATATGTAGCAAACATGGATTTAATTCATTCATTTATCAGTTTTTTAATGCATTTCAATTATGTATTTTGTAGCGATTCCTTTCTGCTATAATTGATTTTATATATTTTAAATACTAAATTATTTTGATATATTTTTATTAATACAAGAAATAATAATTAAGTTATTATTGAAATGATTAAAAACTTTCATTTTGGGATATTGTCATTAGTCAGTAGATCACAGATATACATATATGAATTAAATGACAATGGAAAAATATCTCAAGGTGCATTAGATATAAATTTAAATATCAATTATTTTTTTTCAGTTATCAAATAATACTTTTTTTATCTGAAATAATTAGATTGTTAATTGCGCCGACCAGTAAGATATTTTTGAAAAAGTTAAAACTAATAAATTAAAAAAATCGGATGTATATATATACACACATGATGTACATATATATATATATATATATATATATATATATATATATATATATATATATATATATATATATATATATATATATATATATATATATATATATATATATATACACATATATGTACAAGCTTGGATGGAATTGTTATTAATCTTTATATTGAATTTATTAACTGTATGCTATAAATCATTTAAAAACAATTAAACATTTGCTGGTAGGTGACTGCAACTCACCAGCGTTTATGTGTGTAATGATATTATTTATCTCACTCACAGACTGACAGAAATATTTATGTACTTATCAGTCAACTATTTAGATTTGATATGCAGAGTTAAGTAAATGTGTGGTAAATTCATTTTAAGATTTGGTCCAGTATTTGTTCTGGAATGATTAAATATCTTCAAACTTCAGTATGATGATGTGGTCAGAGGGAGTTACAAAGTAAGTATTGGTACACGTCACTGTTCGATGTTTCTCTGTGTTTATCGTGTAAATATAAGTTGGTTGTTCCAAATTACAGTAAATATTTAATTTCGTATTTTTAGAATATTTCGTGTTAACATGATGAGTCAATTAGGAGTTTTATTGTTTTTATTGGGTACGATTGCTGTTGCTATACCTAAACCTGACGAAAAGAAAGATCGAGTTTTAAATCATGATTTAAGTAATCAAGAACATTTTCGTAATGAGCATCATAATCCGGAATATGATCATGAAGCCTTTTTGGGCGAAGATGCAAAAACATTTGATCAACTATCACCAGAAGAAAGCCGGAGAAGACTAGAGTAAGTTTGTTGAAAATTTGTAATTTATTTTTTATTTGTATTTATTTCAGTTAAAAACTTTTTGTTTTCATTTGATTTTTAGTGAAAATAATGCTCATAATATGCTATACTATATAAGCAATATAGCTATATATGCTAATATGCTAATATGCTCATATACTCGTATACTCATATGCTATTTTAATTGTATTATGATAATTGTATTAATGGGATTTTAATTTATACATATATATATATATATATTTATATATATATATAATATGTGTTTTTAATTTTAGGCTAATAGTAGATAAAATTGATAAAGATAAAAATGGTTTTGTATCTCATGAAGAGCTGAAAGATTGGATTAAATATACACAAAAACGGTATATAATGGAAGATGTTGATAGACAGTACAAACAACAGAATCCTGATAATAAGCCATCGATAACATGGGAAGAATATAAAAAAAACGTGTACGGATTTTTAGATGATATAGAGATAGATGATGCGAAGTTGGGTAGTGATTTAGAAAAAGAAGATGATGTTTTTTCTTACAAAAATATGTTAAAACGGGATAGAAGAAGATGGTCTGTTGCTGATAAAGATGGTGATGATTCATTAACAAGAGAAGAATTCACTGCATTTTTGCATCCTGAAGAAACTGAACACATGAAAGACATTATAGTTCTTGAAACGATGGAAGATTTAGACAAAGATAAAGATGGTAAAATATCTTTAGAAGAATATATTGGTGATATGTATAGAGGAAGTGAAGGTGAGATAGAACCAGATTGGGTTAAATCTGAAAGAGAACAGTTCAGTACTTACAGAGATAAAGATAATGATAACTATTTAAATTTGGAAGAAGTTAAAAATTGGATTATACCACCAGATTTTGATCATGCAGAAGCCGAATCGAGACATTTAATTTATGAGGCTGATGCTGATGCTGATCAGCAGTTAACAAAAGAAGAGATATTAAACAAATACGATTTGTTTGTTGGTTCACAGGCAACTGATTTTGGAGAAGCTCTTGCAAGGCATGATGAATTTTAACATGTTAAGTGCTTTATGAGGCTGATTTTAATCTTAATTTTTTGTAGGCAATCAAATTATTTTTATACTCTAATGTAGTACATCTATTTCTAGCCTGAAGTTGATTCCTGTTCAGACTAAATAACCAAATATATTTTAGAATTAGATTAATAAATACATAAGTAATTGACTGTAATCTTTAAAAATGTGACTGTTTTAACTTTAAATGTTATAATAGTAATCATTTTTAGATTTGAATTGTGTTTTTTTAAATGTTTATAGTTATTGATCTTTGATATTCAGTCAATAAATTGTTATATAATAATATCACTCATAATATTCAAATATATATCTATTTGAGATTAAAGTATTAAAAAAAAATATAAATTGTTCAAATTGTTTGCTAAATAATCAAAAAAATAGGTTTCATTGTCAATACTTTTATTTTCAATTAAGAAGATTAATTTTTTCTTTGTATTATTTAAGTTCCATGACAAATTAGTGTAGTTATTATTTACTTAAAAAATCAAATAATGATCATTTTTGTTTTTAACAGAGGTTTTTTTTTTTAAATTTAATTAATGATTTTAAAATTGGTTTATAACATTTGATTATTATTTATTTCTAGCAGAGTTTTATTTTAGTTATTTATTTTTTTACGAAGCTTTAAAATGCAGCCATATTGTTGTGTACTTGAGAAAATAATATTTGATTCAGTTTTGTAGTAAGGTGTTTTCATGTATTTTTACATTTTGATAGAAATATATTTGAATAAGTAAATTTACTAACTGAATCTACAGTTAGTAAGAGAATATATTAATGTCATAATTCTTTAAATTTGGACTGTTAATATTTCCATTTTATGTGAATCTCATTTTTATAAACCAAAAAATGCGGTAATGTACCTTTATATCTATCTTTTTATATCTATCTATCTTAGAGATAGTTTAGTTTTTGCTTTTGATAAGAAAAATCAGTAATTATATTTTTGTTCAATATTTTTTTACATTTTGTATTTTCTATACCAATGTATACTTACAATAAATAAATAAAAATATCTATTGTCATTTGTATGTTCTGTATTTGTATAAAATATTTTGATATTAACAAGAAAGGCTTGATCTGTTTATTTAATATTTACTTTTTAAAAGTTTGATATACTTGGTTGTAATGAGTATATGTTTTTATTTTAGTCAATGATCAAGATTTTTGAATTCATGGATCACTGCTAAGATATTGTGAGAGTAACATTTTATCCTTTTAATTATATAAATCAATTAAAAACAATTTGTAACCCAGTTCATTTTGTCTAGTTCAGAGAAAATGACATTTTTCATTATTGTTATTTTATATGTAATTAGTTACTGAATCTTATTTCTAGAATATTTAAATAGTTGTGTATTGAAAGAACTTATCTAAGTGTACAAATTATAAGCAAAAGATAACTTTTTGTAAGTTTTCCATGTTACAATTTCCAATTGGAATTCCATTGGAAATAAATATTTTATTAAATGGTTACCAGATTTCCTAGCAATCAGAGCAATAACCAGTTCTTTTAGCGTCTAAGCCAGTTATAAAATTACGGTCATATATTTCTTTGTTTTTACTTCATTTTAGCATCATTGTACTGTATAATTACTTGCATTTTTTGTATGTTTATTTAATAGGGCTCCCGAGGCAAATGCTTCATTTACTTTGTCTTTTATGAACTAGCTGGAAATATCGCGTTATTTGAAAAATAACACGATCCTAATCAATTATAAATACGTTGATCATGTAAATATTTTTCGCCGTGTTTAAGCAATAATGTTAATTGAATAAAATGTAATTACAAGTCTTTATATCTGTGATCTCATTGATTCGTTGTTTAACTAGTGTCTGTTCTTTGAAATCATTTTAGTGTGGCCTCAACTTCTAGTTTTGGAATGTCTGGCATCTTCAACTAAATTTAGAGCCTGTATGGGCTATGTTTCTAAGCTGCGTAAATTAAAAAACGTTTATGAAAATTCATTACGCGATAATTAGAAGAATATTTCTGCAAAGTAGGCAATGAATATCAAACTAAAAATGATCGAGTTCGGCCAATAAAAGTGGATTTTTTCTCATTTTTGTAATTAAAGACTTTTCAAATAAGTAATTTGAGATTGTGTAAATCGTGGTTGCAGTATATATATATATATATACACGACAGCAGTTTGAAGAGTAATTTCGTTCGATATAAGAGACAACAGCTTCAGTTTCAATGCGTTTCTCCGCCTGCGATAGGCAAGCTACTTTGAGCAGATGCCGGACTCAAGGTACCAAAAAGGGCCTTGGATGGACGAGGCGGAAGAATACCTGTGGGCAAACCAAGGCTCAGATGGATGGACAATGTAGAGAAGGATGTAGTGGAATTGTTGAGAGTAAGGAACTTAGAAGGACTACCAGTCAGAGGGATGTCTGGAGGCAGAAAATTGTGGAGGCTCAGTCTCGATTTCGGCTGTAGTGCCATCGAAGAAGAAGAAGAATTAAAATCGTTTTAATTTAAAATATTTTCTGATAGTTTTAAGATTTTGAATTGCCAAACTTAATATTTAAAAATACTATATATTTTAGTCATCTTACCCAAGCAGTTAACATAACCTCAGAAAAGAGTAGTGAGCAAGATGGCGTCCGAAAAGCAGCATATAAAGCATTGTATACTTTACGCATTTCAGTTGAAAAAAATGCTACTGAAGCCGTGGGAATAATTTTTTCAGCGTTGGGGGAAGGTGTTGTGTCGTATAACACATGCAAAAATGAAGCACTGAATAATTTGGACAGTAAAATGTAACAGAAAATTCTTTAAAACTTCAACAGTGTTAAAAGCCAGTGGCACTTATATAAAGAACAGAAAAGGAAGATTATTGGATGGATATATGATAATTAATATTTTGTTATCTGTTTTTCTGAAAGTAGTTCTCTTTGTCATGAATATCCGCTTCATATATTTATCCGCTAAATGGATATATGAATAGCGATGTTTGTATACACATTTTTTGTGTGCATCTGTTTAAAAACATATCTGAAAAATGAGAATTTTCTGCATGATTTATTTAAAAAAAGAGTGTTTTAATGATTTTATTGCAAATTTGATTTATATTTAATATTACCTTTATATTAAATATTAATTTATTTTTTCTTTTGAAATGAATTTGATTAAAAAATATTTTTTTAATAGTAGAAGTATTAACGAACGATAAAGTAAACTTTATAAAAAATGTCATTTAAAAGAAACACTTGATAAAAAATTATGTATATTTTAAAATTTAAGTCTTCTTTCGAATTTAGTTTTACTGGCGGGTATATATTTAACATGTTTAGTTAATAGTATTTCATTTATATAATAATTTTATGTAAATAAATAATTAAAATAAGTACACACACACACACACACACACACACACACATATATATATATATATATATATATATATATATGTATATATATATATATATATATATATATATATATATATATATATATATATAATTGTATGAAATGAAATGAAATAAAAATGAGTTTATTAGTATTTAAAATGTTAAAATTGTAAGACGATTCATTTAGACAATAAGTTCAAAGTAACAAATTAGTTAATGTAACGTAAATGAAAAAGTTTATTTTTAGCTCAATGTTTGGTTTATGATTTTTATAAATTGTTTTGATAATGAATTTTTCATATACACCTATATAGTTTTATCATAAATATTTTCACTTATTATTATATATTATTTTAAAGATTGCTTGTTTATATTTTTATTTAAGACATAATTATGATACATTATTGTAAACAAATGTTTTTGTGTTAGTGTCAAATAAAAAAACATATGAAAATAAGATATTCTAAATCAGTCTTTATGACTTTTGTTTAAATTATATGCAATCTACTTTTAATACAATTATATATTTAAAACCTATTGTTGTTTGATGTACTAAAAATAACAAGGAATAACAAATATAACGTTTATAGAGAATGCTGAGATTAAAATGAACAAAACACGTTACTTGTAACTAATTTTATAAACAAAGAAAATACGTGGATGTAGAAACAACATTTTAATTGAAAATATCTGAAAGAGAGAGAAATGTTATCAACTACTAACGTTCAAGTAGCACTCGATCGAAGCTTTTATTTGGTATTGAATGTCACGTTGAACGACGACGATTACCTGATTGAATGGAATAAGTCTGACAATAGAAACGGAATTATTTTTCACTTGCTTGGAAACAATAGTGTACGACATGAATGTCACGTTAAACATATTAACTATTGCTATGTGTGAAATACTGAAAAATGTTTTTAGAACAGTTTAAAAGTTATATATACTTACCACAGACATTCATTTTATTGTTTTAAATGTTACTTTATTAATTATAAATGTGAATTAGTACACTTGATTTTGTTTTATAATAACTATTATTTAAACAGTGAAATATTAACATCTAATTAAAGATTTTTATTTATTTACAATTTTGTATTTTTGATTCAATTCGTTTGAATCAATTAAAAATTAATGAATGTTTACGTTTATGATAATTGATAAAATTGTAAATAAGATACACAAACATACACACATACACACACAATATATATATATATATATATATATATATATATATTTATGCTTGTGTGTGTATACGTGCATGTACATTTATCTTCAGCTTTTGACAATCTTCGACGACTTTTTTTGATTTCTTCTAATTTTGAACGAATAAGTATCTTTTAATATATTTTCAGTACAATTACGATATTCGTGTGCTCTCCATTCGATGTTTTGTTAATCTTTTAATATTTCTTTCCTTGAAATTAATAATGTCTGTTAATGTTGATATTGTTATTGTTAACAACGATGAAGGTTAGTTTTATCTTTTCTTTTAAAATAACTATTTAAAATTCTTCATTCTTCTTATTATATTTGTAATTCTTATTTTTTCTGAATTTATTCTATTCTTTGGTCACTTATTCACATTATTTTTTATGCATTTAATTTTTTTTTTAAAACGATTATATACTCGTATGTAACTGTAAATGGAATGAAATTAAAGGGGTTAAAATGGAGTAATACATGCGTACAACATGACGCCGACTCCAGTTAGCGTCGCATAGCCTCTCTTACCCAATTCCGACTCTCACCTCCAAGTGGTTAACCCTTGTAACCCTTGTAACCTCACAAGATCGGGTAACCCCGATGGCGAGAGGGATCAGGGCTAGCGAGAGCGGGCGAACGGTTCTCCGAAAAGAGGGTTGGACGTGGGGTTAACGACCCCACCTAGTATAACAACAAATGTAACGAAACCTCAAAACAAGCCTCGGACACTGGATAGATTTAATGGAAACGACCACTATGTAGTGGAACTGTTAGAAGTAAAAAATTGGAGAAGGACTGCCAGGCATAGAAATGTATGGAGGCAGAAAATTGAGGAGGCCAAGGTTCGATTTGGGCTGTAGCGGCATCGAAGAAGAAATGAAATTAAATGGATAAAATTAAAAAGAGAGATAAAATGATTTTACATTTTTTGAATAATTAAATGTTTTTGTGTAACTATCTAAAGATATCGATTCAAGGTAGTAATTGCAGTTTATCGATACATTTTGCAGTAATAACATACATATTTCAAGTATGATGTACAAATATAAAGAATTGTATGGATATACTGTAATATAAATGTGTGAATGTATATTTGCTTAAAATTATTAAACTCATGATGTACTAACTTCATTTATTATTCTATAGAACTGAAAAACAACAAAGTATGTTTGTATGTACTTTTATAAAAATAAAAATATGAAGCGTAACATTTATTTACACACATGCATATATATATATATACATATATATATATATATATATATATATATATATATATATATAACAATGCATATGCAATGCCATTTTGTTGATTGTGGTATAGCCCATAAACCACATTTAGCATTTTCATACCACCTGGCGTCATACCTGTCATCACGTATAAATGTGTTGAGTAAATTATGTTTTCGCGTTTCCTTGATGATACGGTCAGCACGTCGAGAACTTGTGACAAGTTGAAGTAGGGGGAAAGATTGTAATGTAATTTTTTTAATACATTTAAATATATTGTTACGTACTATTTGAATAATTTGATAATGTCTAAACTTCTTAAATAATTCCAAAGAATATTAACACATGTTTTAATTAAACTTTTTTGAAATTATGTTAGAGATTATATTGTGTTTCATATTAAACAGAATTAAACTAATTCATCAAAGATGTGTGCTGTATTAATTTTGTGAATTTACAAATAAGTAATTCCAGGTTTAGTGTTAATTCCAAGACCAGTCCACTGTTAATTCCAGTACTCCAGAATTATATCTCGTAGCAATAAACAAACTTGTGGAGAGAAATGTATGCAGGCAAATGGTTTTTATTTTGATTAATAGTTGTAATTTTTAACTGATATATGTGTTTATATTCTCGATACGTAAAAACTGCAATTATTTTTGCACCAAGCTAATATTATATTTAATTTTTTACTATTATATGCTTATTCGTTATATAACAATTTATTTATTCGTTTTATTATGTATTTAATGTATGTATACTTACTTACAATATCAACTTTTTTTTATTCATTTTGCAGGACTATTTTTTCAAAATATAATATAAGGATTAAAATCAAACATTAGTGTATGGTACAATAATTACATACATTTTATTTCGGACACTAAGGCTGTTTGTTTTTATACATACAAATAAAACTGTTCCCAATAACATTCCAAAATAAGTGAAAGTATGTATAAAAATGGAATGGTATGTAAATAATGTATATATAATGATGAAATTTACATCTATATTCAGTTTATTTTATAATAACGAGATTGTATTAAAGTCGAAAGAAAATTCTGAATGTCCGTTTTCTTCTCACCGGCTTCACGTGCATCGGTCTGAAAAGTTTCGCCATTTATTCAAGAAGTATAGGAACCTTTCATAAAATTCTCATATAATGCAAATCACTACTTAAAGATAATGAATATTCTAAAATTCTTGTACTCGAAAACAAAAATCAATAAGTACTACTCATTTCAATTCAGAACGTTCAGCGAAATGAGAAAAACGATCATTATTCATGAAATTATTCGACCTTAAGAAAATCTCGTTATTGACATCCAGTTTTATGCATCCATAGTTCAGTTAACAATCAAATAACAAATTCTATTATCATAGTTCACGTCTAGACATGTACATTTTATCTTAGGTATATGTTATATTTTACTTAACATTTATGGAGTTAATCAAACATAACACTTTATGATCATTTACGATATATTTACATCTTAGAGTTTATTATACACGTTAAAGTCACTTGTCTTGCCATTTAGGCGTTACAAATATATTACGGAATATGTCCTACAGTTATTGACTAGACGTTAGCTACTAGCTTAACATTTAAAATTGACAGTTAAATGCTTATATGCACCGAAATCGTAGCTGTTGCCATTTATTCTGTTTTCAGTGCGTTTAGGCAGTAACTTAATTTGTTTGTAATAAATCATTGATTATATACTTTGCTTTTAAGATAACAGCAATGATTATAATAGTAAAAGTCCAATTGAATCTACATAATGTTTTTTATTTATTAAGAGCATTTATAGAATTCAGCAGTGATTAAAAATAACTCTCCAAAAAGTAAATAAATGTAAGACACGTATTTTTAAAAACAATTTGAGCTCTTATAAAAGAAATTTAAGTTTGTTTTTGTTAAAATAAGTTTAAGTACTATAATTATAATAAGTAACTTTGCTTTTATTTAAATAAAAAATTAGAACTATTATACGATAATTAAAAACTAATTCAAATCAGTTATATTTTCTTCCTATGAATAATTATATGTAATTGCCTAATTACAATTAACTCGTAATTAAATGTTTATCTTAGATAACAATAAAAGAAAGTGTTCATTTTTTCTTATAAATTATATTTCATTTTCATATATTTTTGTAAGACTATTTTAAAATGTTGCGTATGGAAAAAAATAGAAATATATTAAAAGCATTTATGGCATTGATATGATTAATTGTTATTTCTTATCAAAGAATATAATTACTTTTTAATTTTAGTTTTTATAAAAAAATATCATTGCATTGGTATTATAAATTTCTTAAATACATATTATTTGAGTTAATAATAAAGTACCTTTAAATGAATTGTTTTAACCTATAAAAATAGTACGTAGCTAATGCATAAATATTTATGAATAATTAATTGAAAATCACGTATGTCTGTGAAACAGAAATACTTCATATCAAATCGTCCAAATGAAATGTTTGTATAAATTAAAGTTACGCCTTTCTATAAATTGTCTTATGCTTACGTACGGGAAACAGTAAATGGCAAAAGCTATTCACATATAATAGATTTACACATGACATGTTCCAGATTGAGTTTATGGGATTATCAGGTGTTGAATAAATCGCAAAGCGAATATAATTTTCAATGGAATTAAACTAATGTAATTTGTTTTCACTTTATAATTATCAGTTAGTATTTACTTTGTGGAATTTTATTAAGGAACACATTCGGAAAGTTAATCTGTAGACCTCATTAATATTGAGAGATTCAAACAGACAAAAAGAAATGAGAAGCGTTTTCAATTCAAAATTAAAACGTTATTTTTGTGAAATTATTCTTTTAGGAAAATATTATGTTAACGATGTAAGCTTAAATATGTTCGGAAATGTTATTTAAAAGTTGTTTTACATTCATTTATATTTACTTTGTAATATTTTGAACACAAAATATTCGGTACATTTATGTTGCGATTTAAATACATTTACAAATAGTACTATTATTTATGTAAGTGTACATTATAAGCACATTTAATAATACAGTGAAAGAAATGATCGTTTTCTCATTGGTCATACATATATAGTACTTGAGTTTTAAATTGATGAAGCGATTGTGAAATCTTTAATGTAATTACATTAGGCTTTTATTTGAAAAAAGTCTCTATGTC
The DNA here is from genome assembly GCA_034766995.1 of Acanthacorydalis orientalis. NCBI lineage: Eukaryota > Metazoa > Arthropoda > Insecta > Megaloptera > Corydalidae > Acanthacorydalis > Acanthacorydalis orientalis. Next base: position 32,588,629 of record CM068313.1, on the reverse strand, counting down.
ATTATAAATAAATAATAAATATAAATGACACCATCACATTTATAATTTTTCCACATATTGTTAGGTTTATTTTCGTTAAAAAATCAGTTCGATTTCAGCGCGATTATATTTATTTCAATTAAATCATTATTTTCCAATATTTAATTCATTTGCAAATACTGCAAAATAAAATATTCTTGAAATTAATAAATGTTGTAGAGGTATACATTCTCTTCGAGGTTCTATTTTTTTTTTACATTTTAAAACGTTAAATTTTGCTATGTAAATTTTAAACAGCAATTAATAATTAAATATGATCGAATATGATATATTTTTTATTGTTGTGACACTCAAAGTAATCACTTGAAATAGTAGATATTTTAGAAATGAATAGAGAAGAAATTGATTTTGTTTACAATTTTAGCTTTTGTAAATATTTTAAATTGACAATAGATAATTTATTGTTATATAATTTATTATATTTTTACATTAGCATTATTATTAAATGTATATTTACATTCATATATGTATTTATGAGACTAATAAGCAATATATATATATATATATATATATATATATATATATATAAATATATAAAAGAGGGATTTTGCAACTAAATAAATAAGCATTTACTTAATATTGCGTTTAGTTTTACTAAGATTATACGTTGTTTAGTATCGTTAAAAGACAGTTAAGTGGTTTTAAGTTCTGTAAATATATCAATGATTTAGAATAAATAAATATATTATCTATTAATTTCTTAATTCAGATTTAATTTTAAACATAAGATTTATGACTTTGTGATTATAAAAGTAATTAATTTATATGGATAAAAATTCTACATAATAAAAATTATATGCAGGATGGGTATATTCTAAGTATTATAATCTTTAATGTTATATATATATATATATATATATATATATATATATATATATATATATATGTATGTATGTATGTATGTATGTATGTATGTATGTATGTATGTATGTATGTATGTATGTATGATGTATGTATGTTGTATGTATGTACGTATGTATGTATGTATGTACGTATGTATGCATGTATGTCTGCATGTGTGTATTTATGTATGTATATGTATACACATACATGAAAGGAGTTTGCCTTTAAAATAATCTTGAAAGTAATTCCGTATTTATGTTTCTTGTTAGATGAGCCTTTTACTAAAGAAACAGCTTAAAGGCTATTGTCATATGTTATATAGTAGGTAAGGGTGTTAGTAGTTATACTGAGAAAACTTTTAGAATGTACGTGTTTGCGTGAAGTTATTTAGGGTAAATTCTATACATGTAGATGTATATTATATATGTATAGCTTAATAAAGAATTTTGTAATTATATATATATATATATATATATATATATATACATATATACATGTATATAAACACACACACACACACATATATATATATATATATATATATATATATGTATGTGTATACATATATATATATATATGTGTGTATATATATATATATTATATATATATACACATAAGGTTCAAATATTTTTTAATGAGAAAATGATCATTGGAATAGTTAATTTTAAAAAAATAAAAACATTGCCTCAACAAAATTGAATTAAGTTTTTTGTGCATTTACATCAATCAAGTATTGGGTATTCATTATTCTAAAGCATGATATTTATTCGTTTTAAAAATTGTAATAAATTAAAGAATATTTGTGTGGAAATTACTATTATAATGAAATAAAGAAAATAATTTATTTAATTAGAAAATATTACTGCAACTAGATAAATTAATAACTTGGATTATAATTCAATAAAATCAAATCAAAAAAGACGATATTTCAGATATACATTTATTTATTAATTCCTATTCTAATATATTGATTCTATAAATGCTGACGACGAAAAAATATTTCATGATTAAAAAAATATTATTACATGATTTATTCAAAGTATACAAAAGTATGGTAGTTTATGAGTCGAAATAAGTTATTTTTAGAAGAAATGTATTTTGAAAGAAACGTAGACGTAGAAATAAAATGCATCTAAATACTGGCAGTTTAAATATTTATCCATAATTTCAATAAAAATGCGAATTTTTGAAATTGCTCATTTAAAAACTACTATGTTATAGAATTTCAGTTTTCTTTTTTAAAAAAAAATAAAATAATATATAATATTTATAAATTTCATATTTTATATTCTAGGTTTTAAAAATATTCACGTATTTTTCAAACAATTTTATAATTAATGTTCTGGAAATATTACAAATATATTATATTTTTGTGTTCGTATATTAATTGAGATGAGATATAAACATTAAATTTAATATGCATATATTTAAAATAAAGAACAATGTCGTTCTTTTGTAATAATAAAAAAATTATCGATTTTTGTTAAAGTTAATTGTAAAAAATATGTTAAGTTTGGCATTAATATATGTTACATTTTATTTAATATAAACAACAGCTAATTCTTATAAATATATTTTCGTAATTATTTGTAGATCTGTATATATATATATATTAGATATATATATATACAGATTTTCAGACTACCTATATTAACATTGTTTACAAACAATTACACGATTTGAAGGATTAACTTTGAATCCTTTCTAAGCACTACTTCTAATATTTGCTTTATACGTTAAGAATATGTATATTTTTTCTCAAAATAAATCTATGAAGAAACATTTTGCTAATTATATAGAAACATGATTTAAAAGCCAACAAATCTGATATAATATACAGTATTTTATACTGTATAAAATTATTTTAGTTATAAGAAGAAGCTTAGAGGATTACAAAAATATTTACGATAATTTATAGTACATTTATGATGCAAGCAAATATTATTATTTTTTTAATAATTGAATATGTGTGAATAGTTTTATGTCCTCTAAACTTCTTACTCTATCATTTTACAACAATTATCTCTTTGTCATTGATAAACAGTATTATTTGTACAAGTTTGATTAAAAGTGAAAAATGTATAGTTTAACTGAAAATAGATTCAATTTTACTATCAGTAACACGATTTAAGCTTTATTAAAAGATTTATGTTTTATGCAAAATTATAAATAGTTTAACTGAAAGAGAAAACACAATCTATTTTTATGGTAAAGAGCTAAGATTCTACCTTCAGCATAACAATTACTTTTCACAATTAATCTTTTAATATTAATCCATGATTTCAAAGATAATAATTGATGTAAAATGCTATTTTAAAATGTTGCATTTTATTATTTATTTTAGAATATTACGCGTTTAATGAAAACTAACAAAAGGTCATGAGTTCACATTTGATTTCACGACTTACTGATTACAATCCGTTATGCTTATCAATGAACTACAGCACTTAATTTTGGAAACGATATAAGTAAGCTCTTATTACAAATTAGTGCGGAATGATTATATATCCTCAAATAATTTTCTTTTGGTAATTTATTCATTGATAATAACTTTATTCACATAAAAACTAAGCAATCAATTTCAATAAATATATTTAATATTATAATTTTTGAATATATGTTTCAGCTAAAGTGTTAACTAAATTATTAAATCTATTTAGAATGCAGCCTAACGCTACAAATAGACTCGTAATTGTATTGTATAAAGCTATAAAATTTAATGAAATCAGTTATAAACTTTTATATTCCGTTCTACATTCAAAACCACATGACATTTATTAGGATATTTATATTTAATTTTATAATTATTTTTTGATACAATTATACAAATATATAAAACTATTCGGATGAAATTTAATAGCATGGAAAATGAAATGACGTATTTGAACATTAATTATAAAATTTTTATTGAATGTAAATATTTTTCATATAAATTAGTGTGAGACTTTTATTTTTAGATTTAAAATGTTATTAAAATTTGAAATATTTTAAAATCAACATGTATATATATATATATATATATATATATATATATATATATATATATATATACTGTAGATATTGTCCTCAGTAAATATTTCTTTTATATATATATATATATATTTATATATATATAAAAGAAATATTTACTAAGGACAATATCTACAGTTATTCAGTTTATTCAGAACGTGATATATTAAAAGGAGAATAAATATACTTCAAGACGAAATCTATCTATCTATTTATCTATCTATCTATCTATCAATATAATTGATCATAATTCTTCCATAAAATTTAAATTTTTATAAACAAATGTACATTTAATTGACATATTTACTTTGACTTAAAATAATACATTTATTGAATCAATATATTGCAATTGGAACATGATCAGAATTAATGTATAAACATATATCTTAAATAATTTATTTATTGGAAAAATATTTGTTTCTATTAATCTCCGAGTTTCTGTCAAATATATGAATCAATCTAAATATGTTTATTAAATACGTATGTCTTTGATTTTTCCTTGGTACATCCTTCTTCTATTTATTACCTATTATCGAAATATTTAATAAAATAAATTTTAATTATTATTCTTTCTACAAACTGCTATATTTATATTTAAATACATACATTGTGCTTTGAAATGTATATCTCTTGTCGATACCATTTTTCATCATTAGGTTTATTTTATATGTTCATGTTACTTGTTTTAAAGAATTTGATAGTATTATTTAAAAATTTATCATTCATTTCAATGTTTATAAAAACCGCTTGTCCAAGAAGATTATCGTATCAGGTATATTTAATTTTTGTATTTCTTCACTATATTTTAGTTATGAATATTATACATAATAACAATAGCGCATAAAAATAGTAATCATTAATGGTATATCAATTCTATATGCAATTATCTAAATTTAACTGTATGTGAATAACAAGAGTTCAAATAATAGACGAACTATTATAAAGTTATCTATATACATTTTTTTAATATTTTTTTTTACGTTTGTTTATTTTAAATAATAATCATATTAGGAGGCTAAATGTATTTTGATGTTATTTTGAACTCTCGACATATATAAAAGTATAAATCATAGTTATATATATATATATATATATATATATAATAAAAAGATGATGAACTGAAAGTATGTTTATATCAGGTTCATGACTGAAAAAATGTTTTCTATTCTAAAAAATGGAAATTTACAGTCCTTTTTTAACATGAATTTTGAAAATTTTTGAAATATGTATTTGTCGAGTGGAGATCTTTATTGTCTACGGAAGACAAATATCCTTAGTTTAAATCGTAATTTAATTACATGATTTGATATATAAATGGAATTTTATTAATTGTTGACATCTTGTGATAAAAATGCGGATTCTATAGGTTACATGTGAGTTCATTTCTTTTAAATCCGACTTCGACTTTTATAATCTTCATGTAGATCTTGAATTCTGAGTCTAAAAAATATCCGAAGAGAATGAATGTTGATATCGATCGTAAAAAACAAAACTCACATATAACATCAAGTTTTTTTCATAGAATAATAAATAGTAGATAATTAAACATAGTGCATTATTATTTTACTATATTGTTTTATACTTAATAGACCTGATATCATAAAATCTTCATGGCTGTTCCGTAATGTCTGTTCTGTACAAATTTCAGTCGGATATGACACTATTGAATAGTATTTATATTAAGGCATATCAGTGATCGTTATTTCTTAATGGCGTCACAATAAGCCGATATTTCCACAGCCATTGTTTGGAATTAGGGAACAGAGTTCTTCCCGTTCACTGATATATAATTCCGCTAATTACATTTCAGAAAACGCTTTCGACGAAATAAATAATCCGAGTATTATTTCAGCGAAATGTAAGAATGAATATTTAAAATATTATACAAAATTTTGGTTCGAATCGAATTGTTTCTATAAACTGTAATACAGATTATATACACATGTATATAAGTTCTAATAATCATATTTAGTAAATGATATGATGAAAGTAATAAAATCGATTGGTCGTTATTTATAAAGTCTATAACAAGGAAGGAGATTGAGAGTAAGTAATTACGTTTCTGCTACGTTTTTTTAAATTAAATTTCGAATAATGGATATGATTTCATGATTTTTATCAGCGAGGAAATAAATTAATAACAAGTATTTTTTTTATCAAATTGAATATAAGTATTGTAAAATGTTATATTTGTTTTAATATAAGTATAATAATTAAGAAATATGATAATGAATTAAAATTTCTTTAATAAGTGTACAGTGAGTAAATGTGGAAAGTGAAAAGTTATAAAAACAATATTATGTATAATTAAAAAATATAATATTATCTATTATAAAAATAAATAATGAAAAAATATAAAAACAATATATTAATGTATTTCTATAGGTTGAATAATGAAATTATTACAAAAATTACAGTGATGTGAAAATAGAATGATTTAGAAAATGTAAAATTATTTTAAATATGCAATAAGTACTATTTAGATTGTGATTTGATTGTAAATAATATAAAATCAATAATTATTTATTGATTTTTTTATAAAGTATAAGAAAACATTATTTGTTACTCTAAAAACAAGAAGTAATATTTTGTAATATTTTTTTTAAAAAAAATACAATAGGAGTTTATATGCACAGAAAAATAAATATTAAAAGTGATAAAACTTATTTTTTATATAAAAAAATACGTAATATTATTTATATAAAAAAGAATCTAATGACTATATAATCGATTTCGCTTTAAAAGTTGTAGAATTATTCTATAAGAAAAGTATTTTATAAATAAAATCATATCAAATATAACATTATGGTTTTAAAAAATATATTTTCATTATCGTTGATGTTACAAATCTAATAAACATAAAATATAAGCGAAGAAAATTAGAAAAAAAGAGATAATAGTGTTATAGTATTCAGAATATTGTAAATTTCTTTAAAAGAATGATCTGTTCCAGATTAACTTATTCCCTAATTCGAGTATTATCACTAATATCGATGAATGTCATAATGTTGCCTTTTGAATATTTCAACACATTTTGGTACTTTCGATACGTAGTTTAGTGTGTTTGATACGTTTATTGTGCGAATGAACAGACATAAGTAGTTATTTGAACATTTATACTATATTTTGTTCTTTGTGGTGTAGTGTATGCTTGAACGTCAATAAACATTTATTTAAGAGTGAAATCGAAAGAAATGTTTGACAAACAAATAAGATACGGAAACACCAACATTTAATATAACCGTCCAAGGTAAATTTAAGTGCCATTCTCTGTTATTGAATAACTTCATTACTGTTACATATTTATTTGCTATGGTTTTTGAATGAATTGCCCCAAGTAAGCGTTTTATCAAATACAAGTCAAATATTTATTATTTGTACGACAAACAATATAGATTTATTTGATTTACGCTTAGAAACGTAAACCGACTAGATACGATGTCGTAGCCATTCTGTGGATTGGTAACAATTTACATAGAAAATTCGTTAAGTTATGACAATAATTATAATTGTTATCACTGGTATCACAATTAGTTTCACACATCGACGCTGGCGTTCACGTGGCGTTGTTCGTCGCAGGATTTGGGCTGACGTTGGCATTGTTGAAACCATTGATAAGTGTTTCTATTATGAATTTGATGGTGATTTTGTAAATGTTCTCCACATTTTCTGTATACCTGTCACCAAGTGTTGTCGACACAGCATGTAGGAACGGATTTTCGATTTTCTGAAAATAGAAAAAATCAGCATTCTTGTAATTATAATTTTCAAATAGTTGTCAAGCATATAATAAGGAAGTAATATTATTTATTGCACAGATGTTTTATAAATGTTCTATTTTCGGTCATGGAAAATTGTTGGGTATTATGCGTTGTTTCTAAATAAAAAAATAAATTTATTCGTTGTTACTAAAGAGATGAAGTAATGAGAAATGTTTCTTTGTTAAAAAAGTACTCTTATAAAATACGTAATATATATATATATATATATATATATATATATATATATATATATGTATGTAAATACTTTATGAGTTTATGTGAAAGGAATTAAAATAAAGGAATAAAAATAGACGTGTTGAATTGGGCTAGTATTGGCAATGGTGGATAATTTATTAAAAAAGTTTTTATAAAGACAACAGAAGGACGCAGTTCATTTAGAAGAATTTTTAAATCGAAGATTCTACTTTGACAAGTATTTGAATAATATATATTATCTGACTTTAGGTATAGACGTTATACGCGTGTCTTGAATGGAAAAGTAAGTTGTCGGTTTCTGTTAATACAGTGTAGCAATGAAGTATATATGTAAGAAATAAGAAGAAGCAGAAGAAGAATATAATTGGTACTAAAATCGATAGGAGTCGCAAATATAATTGCAGGTGTAAAGAGGCAAATTAAAGCGAGCGGAATATATTACAAGAAGCGAAAACAATAGAAATTATTGACTGAATTAAGAAATAAAGCAAGGGAGATAGAAAGTCACGATGAGCTGGGATAATAATATTAGGAACGTACTGAAAATGGGAAGGTTGGTTGTTAAAAATAGGAATAAATTAGAAATATCTTTATCCAGCAGCCAAGATGGAAGATAATGTTTATTTACATTCATACATACGTATATAAATGTTTATAATGAAAAAAATCAAGAGCAGCTATATTTTAATTAATCTAATAAATATATATTTTTATCGGAAAATATTTTTTTTAATATGAAAAGGTTTATAAATTAATTATAAAGGTTTATTAAAGGATTATTAATCTTAGACAATAATAAAAATCTTAATACATACTTCAATTTAGAATTAAAATATTATAAAAATGTAATGTGTCATGTGATAGAAAAAAATGTTTTATTTAGTCGTCGAGTACAATTACTTTTTCATCTTTTCAAATATACGTTTTCTGCTAATACAAGTTCCCATAAACGTTCCACCAACAAAATCGAATATAAGTACGTGTACGAACGAACAGCAACGTATAATGAAATCATCTTTTCAAATTTCAATTTTCCAATAAAATAAACTTAAATTCGTAATTTTCGAAAGAAACTTTATTATTAAAACGACGAGGACATAATAATAGTACTGAAAAATTTACTGCCGTACTCTTCTAGCGCATCTTTACTGTGTAGATCAAGTCGCATCTGGGAAACGCGAGATGCTTTTGTTGTTATTTAAAACACCACCATCGTATATCAGTCGGCTTATACCTATCTCTCCGCCAACGTGCGGTTAGTGTGTTGCTGGCGCTACTCAGCGCTTCGATGAGTTGGGGTCTTGGAGGGCGAGGTGTAACTTGTATCGATCTGCGTGTCTCCGGTGTGCAGCGCAGAAAACGACCAACGACGACACACTCCAAGACCAACAACCAAGGGACATGACGTGACAACGCAACGCAATTTGTAATGGAATGTCTCTCATTATAATCTTACGTTAAACATACCGGATTGTTCTAACAATGCACGTTATATCACAACTAACAGTCAAAACTTTATTCCACTATTTATATATATATATATATATATATATATATATATATATATATATATATATATATATATATGACAGAAAATGATAACATATTTTCTTAAAGGCTTATTAACTGACAAATAAAAAATATAGAAATGTAGACTGGAACAAGCTTCTTTGAACCACCAAAGCTCATACTGAGCTTTAAATGATGAAGATGAGGATTTATTTGAGTCCACTTTCAAAATAACTAAGTTAATAAGAATTAAAGTTGGAAAAACTAGAACAATACATTCAGTCTCTAGATGTCACTGTATAAATTCAAATCAAATATAATGATTTTTTCTATCAAAACATATGAATAATACTGTTGACTCCAAATATTATTTGATATATTATTCTATCTTATTTCTATATATTATTTTGATATATTATTCTATCTTTTCTACATTCTGTGATTCTATTTAAAAAAATAAAAGTTACAGTCATTTTGTGATTGATTTGAATATAAAGATTCTATTATTTTATGCTTCGAGACATAGACTCGACTTATTGATTTACTTTAAATTTGTAGAGACTATTTCATTATTTGTATTGTATTATTTATTGATTGTTTTGTCACTTTTATATGAATTTGGAAATTTGGAAATAAATATCGTCAAATCAAATGCAAAAATTAAATACAATTGATTGTATAGAATTTAAGTTGTATTTTAATGTGCTTATAAATAAAATTAAAGTTATTTTTTGGTTACTTTCTGCATGTTTTAACTAAATTTTTTATATTTTATAATAAAAATTAAGTTATCTATCGAAATGTTAACGGATATTAAAAATAATTTGATAGTTTAAAAATAGATATAAATAAGTGCTTATTGTATTTAAAAAATATATATGTGTTGCAAACATTTATTCAAAATACGAGTATATAAACAGTAAGTGTAATACTTATGAAATGTACAAAAAATAAACGTTCGTTATGTACTTTAAAGATTTAGCAGACAAAATATTTATTTATTATTTAAAAAAAATATTTTTGACATATTATATTATATATAAAGAGAATAAATTAAATTTAGTGTTCGAAACTAAAACAATTAAAATCATTAACGACTATCTGTATAACATTTTCACTGATATATATATATATATATATATCTTTATGAAATTTGTTTGTTTTTTAGTGAACAGTTTGAAATAATTTAATTGAATTAAGATGGTAACATATTTTAACATTCCTAGTAATGTAAATTAATTTAATAAAAAAAATGTTTATTTTTAATGTATTGTTTAAAATATAGTTGTCGAAACTAGATCATGGTTCATATTATCACAAGACGTTTTTTTTAAATTATTACTAGTTGTTGTACTATTGTTTAAGTTCTACTATTATACTATTGCTTAATTTATTCCTTATCATCTTAGAACTTTTCAAAGAATAATTGTTAGAAAATGATGTTTGGAATTTCACTAATATAGTGTATTTTATAAATCTGTCAACAAATTTGGCATAATTATTTGTTGCTATTCATAATATTGTAAGTTATAAAATCTTGAAAAATACAAGAAATTGATAAATATATATAACAGTCATTTAAAATGCTTATTGTCGGTTTTTACTTTAAAACTATCTACGATTTGAATTACATATTCTAGTGATATGTTTAACTTATACAGTACGATATAAATTTAGAATCATTTATTATTAATTGATATTGAAATCAAATACCTAAAATGGATCTACGAATATCAATGGTACTTGTTTTGTTTGTTTGGTATTTTCGTAATATATTTGAATACATACATACATACATATATATATATATATATATATATATATATATATATATGTGTGTGTGTGTGTGTCTGTTGTGTAAATTTGAAATATAGCTTGTTTGAAATATGCGAATGACTATAAATATAAAATGTATAAATGTGATTAAATTCGATTGAAATAAATGTGAGTCGAGCGACTGTGCAGCAAATAATAAACACATTTATATAAAAAATGGATAAATAAATGATACGCGATGGTGAATTTAAATAAGCGAAATATTTCGAAATTAGTGGAATAATGAAGCAACGTGTTTCGTAGCTAGTCTGTGGAAATATATTTTCAAGTCCATTATTATTTTTAGCGCAGATAAGAAATATGAGATTATTTTAAATTAATTTCATTATCATTTACGGAAAGTTAATTAAAAAATGTAGACCTTTCTACATTATCAAAAAAACTTGATATTTATAAACGCTGAAATTGCGTCATATTTCGTTTACTTCAGCACTTCTTTGTTGCAGTAATGTAGTAAACGATTTTCTGGTATATTTAGTAAAGAAGAACGAAGATCATTAGTTATGTATGCATATATATATATATATATATATATATATATATATATATATATAATGATGGAATATAAATAGCAGTATGTGAATAATTGACAAATTTTTGCGACATAGTATAATTGATTTATTATACATCTAACGATAATAAATCAAACTTGATTCTTCCAATTTCATTAAAAGTTAGAGACTAGCTAGTAGGTCTAAAATCACACGGAAAATATACCAATTAGTAAATTGACATATTGATTTTATGAGTGTTCGACGTTCTATATAAAATATGAGTTCCAGTGACGATTTTCTTTCTTGGAAAATGCGTGAGCGTATAGCTGAGACTAACATATCGATAGAAATTTATTTTCGACTTCTCTTTTTTATTTTCGACACAACATTTACTCACTTATATGTGATATTTTCAGAATGTATTGTCTTTGATTTGCTGTTATAGATGGTTGTTCCAAGTGTAAGAAACTTATAATGTATATATATATATATATATTATTTGAAAAATAATATATTATATATTATTTGTATTAAAAAATGTTAATAAATATTATCATTTTTTTTGTTTAAACTAGAGTTATATTAATTTATTTTGCATAGAATTCTTTTCTTTAATTTTATTTCTCTATACATATAGTTGTTTATAAATGAGTGTGTCTGTACGAGACATAAATCTTATAAATTCTTATTGCTTACTAGTTAAAAAAGGACAAACATATATGAAGATAGACATACGACATTTTTGATCATCTTTCGTTAAATGTATGCTGGCTACTTTTAACTATATTGTAAATAGAGTCGAGCTCGATAACAGTAGTAGGGTTTTAAAAAGATAAAATCCAAAAAAAGATAATATTTCACTTTATAAAATGTAATTAGAGAACGGGGTGATTTTCTTTCTCATAATATATGTGTCTATAATTAAAATAGTGTTCAAATTTGATGATGTTTTCAGAAGGGTAAATAATATTTTTTTATTTGTTTGTTAACAATACAATTTTTATACTACTTGTAGTTAATTATTTTTTTTTGAACATCTTTAAGATATTTTATTTTCAAACGAAGCTATAACTTTATTATTTCATTTATCTATCTTATGTTAGGGTATTCATTATCTTTTCCGATGTATATATATATATATATATATAGAGAGAGAGAGAGAGAAAGATATTGAATTTTCATTTCTATTATGATGGAGAAAAAATTACATTAATTTTCGTTGTTATCCCAGCAATTCTAAATATTATTCAAAATATAGTAGGCAACTATCTATTTATATGTTTCAATAATAGAGTGTAATATTTTTTTAATTAAATGTAAAAAATAGAACAACTGTTGGGGATTACAAATAATTAAGAAAATAACAATTAGTTTTGAAGAATTCTTGATGAACGTGAGAGCATACGTATTTAAAAATATGAAATTATTTTATATTTATTTATCAAATTATAAAATAAAAGTATTATAAGACATGTGAAAAAATTGTATAAAAAATAATATGGTAAAGTCTTTATATATATATATATATATATATATATATATATATATATATATATATATATATACAGTAAGTGTGTGTATGTCTGTGTTTGTAGGAGTATAAATAAATATTATAATTAAAAAATATATTGAGTGAAATAAGGGAATTCACAAAGACAAAACAGGAATTTCCTCACTAGAGGTTTACCTTATGAAATCAAATGATTCGGGTTCAGTTAGAAATGAGATTTGAATTTAAGTACCAAAATTAAATGTTTTGGTGTTCTGAATATGAATGTGACTACTAAGGTTATAATGGTTAAGGATTAACATATTTTAGACACGGTAATCTATAAGTGTATATAAAGATCAAATCATTGAAAAAAATTAATTAATATGCAATATTGGCAACAATTATATATACATATATATATATATATATATATATATAGAGAGAGAGAGAGAGAGGGAGAGAGAGAGAAAGGAAGAGAAAAACACATTTAAATAATCATAAAAATATTGCTTGGAAACAAGGAATCGTGAATACGATTCTTTAGAGAATATACGAAAAAAATAAAATTGTAGTCAAAAAGATAATTCATTAAATACACAAAACACAGAAAAAAAATGTTATAATGCATTTCGCCTCCAACCACAATCTCTTTCTTAATGTTGATAACAAGAAAGTTTCAGTAAAAGAAATTTAATAAAAAATTCACATATATTTTATATTTTAGGTAATAAATCTTAAATATAACACTGAAGAAAAATTACGTTTCTTCGTTTATTAATTGTAGCTGTATGTAATTTTTAATATAAAAGTAATAATAAAGTTTTATGGTAATATTAAGTTAAATATGTTTATATATATATATATATATACACATATACTTTATTTTATGAACGTGTGTTTTTACAGATTAGGTTAAATATATTTCTAAAGTAATAGAGAAAAGCTGTATTTAGGATGCTTTAACGAAATGTCCCGTAAATTTGTATGCAGATTCTAGGATGCAAACTCTAATTGAAATAATTAGTCTATCGAATTAACTGTTACCATTTGAGAAGTGAGGAAAATTTTTAGTTTTACTGTAATCTTATTTAACGCTTTGCATTTTTTTTTAAATAAAATATCATGCTTTTTTAGTAAAATTATAAAACTTAAAAAATCCACCATTTAAAATAAATATATGGATATCGTTTTTATCAAGTATTAGAGATACATTTTTAATTTGAATCAATTTTCATCCCTGAATTTTTATACAAATTTACGGAACATATTATAAGGAATACTTATATATATATATATATATATATATATATATATATAAAGAGAGAGAAAAAGAGAAGAAAACAAGTAAATATGTGTATATATTCTGAAATTATTATTTCTTGTTAAGGGTTTTAAATAAAATTACAAATTTAAATATTATCTGTCATTAATAGCTAAAACATTAAATAATAAATTCTATTTTGATACATAATAAGAAAAGTATTGTTCATTGCATTGTTCTATTTACAACAAGAAGAAAGTTGATATATCAACTAAATATTACATAGAAACGTTATACATGAGCAAATTTACGAAACGTTCTGCAGGTGAAGCTTTCTAGTCAGTAGATCTTAAATGAAAGCTACAGTGTAAAACCACAGAGCATAGTAACTAAGGACATAATACCAGCCATTTCATGCCTTTAATCCAGCGTGTCTGAATGACATGAAACTAAAGGCTTTTATGTTCCTATTTCTCGATGTTACTTATAGTAGAAGAATTTAACTTCTACATAATATCGATTGTCGAAATGCAAGCAATAAAAAAAGTTAAATATCAGAAAGTTATCATGTTTGAAATAATTCTACTATAGACAGTTAAAATAAGTAACATTTTAGTTATATTTTCATGTATAGACACAGTATAATTGATTTCAATTATGTATATTACAATAAGACATTTTATTTAAATTAAATTTAATTATGATAAAATAAATTTTTTAAAGTAATTTTGGTTATTAAAAATTCAAATAAAACAATTAAAATTACTAAAAATAAATCTTTTGTATGAAAATAAATTTTATTATATTATATTTTAAATAGTTTTCAATAATTTTGAAAATTATGTGTATAAATTGAATTTTCAAATTAATATAAAATGAAATATGATGCATTGATACATACATATATATATATATATATATATATATATAAATTATAACTTAATTTTGAATATTTGTGAATAGTTTTGTAAAAAACTTTATAATAAAATTAAATGAGTGTTAAATATTAACATTTTGTAATTAATCATTTGTCATTCTGCTCAATTTCTTTACTTAGTGGTTTTAAAATATCATACATAAAGGATAACATTTAGGTTATATATACTCATGGAGATTATGTGAAATGACATATTATGATGTATTATTTAAAGAAAGCCTACGGTAAAGTACTGTAAAAATTATAAAAGTTAAAAAAGTTTATATTACAACAAAAAGTTAGACTAAATTTTAGTCTGCCAATGTTAGTTGATTTATTACATATTTTATATATAATAGTACTTTTAAGTACAAATAAAATATTTGATAATAATAAAATAATTATAATTATTTTAAATATTTGCATATATATATATATACGAAAATAAAAATATTATAATAGAAAACTAAAATCAAAAAGAAATGTAAAAATTATGAGAATCACGAAGAATATTTAATTATTCTGCAATGCAGGAAACCTTCGCCTATAAACAATAGGAGTCTGACAATAAGAATATTGTTGAATTAACAGTATTATCATGTGAAAGGATTTTGGAAGTATCATGTCTAGTAATATATATATATATATATATATATATATATATATATATATATATATATATATATATATATATATATATATATGTATATATATATATATATATATATAATATTTGTGTATATATATATATATATAATTTTATTTATATAAAATGTATTGTACATTTTATTCTTTTAAATTTGACCGAAAAGTACAAAAGTAACTAATTTTTTTCTGTGTTCTTCGCACAAATCATTAGCACATTGTTAGGTACGCACTGTTTTTTTATTCATTGGTTATCATCAAATGTAGAAGTCATTAAGTACAATCAGATACGAAGCTGTGTAGATTTTCCGAAACATTTTATATTACAAACTTAGGTAGGGGTTTTAAATCGCATCTTTTAAGAAAATATCTCTGATGCAAATACAGACATAAACAGCATTCAGTAAAATCAATAAATTGTAATGAACGGTTGGCGAATAATATTTAAGGTTCGAGCGAAAATATTATTTTTCGAGAGGTATAAAAATTTAGTGATATCAACATTCGAAAAGTGATAAATAGTTCCTTTATTTTATATATTTAGACGAAAATTTATTTTAAATATTATATAATTTATATTAAAGAAGTTTACTGTTTTGAAACATTATTTACATTAAGACGTGCATTAAGTACTGAACAGTTTATCTAAGAGTTTTAGTTATAAATTCCTAATATTATTTTATCAATTATAACCATATTTATGATAAATTAATTTTTGTATTTGTAAACAAAAATTTTTCTATTATTTTCAGACCATTAAAAATTATGTATTCTGCAATATTGTTTATATATATACACATATATATACACATTTAAAAAAAATGAATAGTTAATTTGTAATATTTATAGGAAGTAAAATATAGATATAAATTTGCAAATAAATATACAACATATACATATATATATATATATATATATATATATATATATATATATATATATATATGTGTGTGTATAATTTGATTAAATTTTTATCAAATTTAATCATAATAATGATAAATTAATTTTTAAAATTCTAATCATAAATTTATTATCAGACATTTCCTAAAAAATGTTAAACGGATTTGGTGGAAATTTGAAAGTGATAATACAGCAAGTTCTAAATAATAATTTATAATTTAGTATTGTATATGTTTAAGTTAGTTTTTTTTACTATGCTCTTTTAATATTAAAATTTTTTTTATAATTTTTGAACAAATGGTAATTTTAAAAGGAAACTACACGAATATAAATATTATATTATACAGCGCATTTTTTATCAGTATGTATTAAAAAGATAATTTATATTTCAGTTTATATATATATATATATATATATATATATGTTTCATTTTAATTTAAACATATATCAACATACATATTTTAATATTTTCTCTACAATTATTCTTTTAAAAATATACTCATTATATATTCAGTTTATTTTTTAAATTAAAAAACATAATTATTTGATTTGTTCTGAAATAATTTTGTAAGCAATTAAGAACAGCAAGTATTTAATGCTTTAATAAAAATAACATTTTGAAATAAATCCTTGTAAGAACGTTCTTTAACTGGAGATAATCTGAAAATATTAATATCAAAAAATAGGTTATAAATGAAACCTTTATAATTTTTGACTCTATAAATACTATGAATTGAATGTATTGAGAGTTAATGATGCCATCAAAAATATATAGTGTCATATAGCGTCTGTATGAAAAGTTGATATCAAAAAATAAATCAGATATTAATTGCAAACAAACGGATATTTTACAATGAACAAAATTAATTTAAATGCAAACAAGTTAATAAAAGTCTATTCAAAAATTAATAACGATGAATCAATGATCAAATAAATATTTTGTTAAAACATCATTAAAACTATTAGTTTAGGAATATGTCAGATAGCATTAAATCTAATCTCGGACTTCTATTAAACAATACATTTAAATTTTGATAATAATCTGGCTATGTAAACATGCGCTTTATTAAAAGCATGTCACTAATCGCGATACCAATAGACAAGTCCACCAATAATCCTATTATTTATGTTAAATTACATTAAAGGTGTCAGAAGTTATTCTGAAATTGATGTGCTTTTAGGAACGTTTCATTTTATACTTCTTCATAATCAGTATGTGGAAACTAAGCATATAAATATTGATATATCGATTTTTGAATTATATATGAATATTTTGATTCGAATTACGCATGAACGTAAATTTACAAAATTATTTGTAAATGAATATGTGCTGAAATTTTATAAAATTTTCATGTATTATCTGAAAGAATTAACTCTGGAAAATTAAATAGCTTTTACTTTTGATAACAGTCATGATAAATACACACAAATATAAAAAAATACAATATTATAAGAATATTCTCAATGATTAACCGATGTATAACTATGAAAAAAGAATAATTTTGTTAACAAATAATTAAATTGAAAATACATTCTGATATAATTCAAATACTTGTTCTTTTATACTTTGGCAAATGAAATGTCTTCTTATAAAAATCATTAATAGCGTGTACATGTTTACTTTTAAAATGATCAAAACGATTCTAAATATTTATAAGTAATAAAGTATGTATCAATCATACACAAACTATTTTACATAATAAATAGTTTAATAATTATTTCACTTAGAACAGAATATATTATTTTCAACAAAAGAGCACTAAATTAATTATTTTTTTTAGTACTACTCCCGTTTACATATTCGAAATAACTATTTTAAAAAATTAAAACTAGGTATATTTGTAAAATTTAGATTA
The DNA here is from genome assembly GCA_034766995.1 of Acanthacorydalis orientalis. NCBI lineage: Eukaryota > Metazoa > Arthropoda > Insecta > Megaloptera > Corydalidae > Acanthacorydalis > Acanthacorydalis orientalis. Next base: position 32,569,852 of record CM068313.1, on the reverse strand, counting down.
AAAAAAATTCACGATAGAATCATTTCATTTATTCATGAAATATAATCACCTAAGAACAAACATATGTAATTGATTTGATGTTAAATGCGAATAGAAATTATATAGGAAGAGTTATAGAATAAATATATTTTTTATGAAATTAAATATTCTTAAATTTAAAATAAATAGCATGTATTATATATAATAGTATTTATAATTAAAAATATAGTAAAGTAAGTCATTGCGTTATTAATTGCATTTTTCTAATACAGCTGGTACATAAAATGAGATTCATAGCTGTTCATTTCATTAGCGTGGAAACCATTTATTAAATCAAGAATCGTAAAATTCGTGACTGCTTTTTATTAATGAAAAGTGACATAGATCGAATAAATGCGTCTGTGAAACGTGAGTACTTATAATGGCAAAAGAAAAATACTGGGATACACAAGACTAACAAATGTCTTGCAATATGTCTACGTTTCTATACAAGAACGATTTGTACAGCAGACTCGTAGTTTTCGTATATAAATTAAGAAATAAGATAATAAATTAAGTTTTCTTTAAATTAGATTCGCAGAGAGTTTAAATACACAATATATAAATTGTAATACTGTAACATTTTATTTTTTGTCCGATAGTTGTAATCGTCTGAACATTAATATCATTTTGCCTAATATTATTTTCTAATAAATATCTTTAGACATTAATTAATTTTTCGACAAAAATATTAAAAAAGTCGCTTTAAATAAAACAATAACAAATTTATCAAAGTAATTCAATTCGTGGTCCTAGAAAAATAAGAACATAAAAAATATTTATTTTTTTTTAATTTAAAAAAAATGTGTTAAATATAAAAAGGTCGTAAATATTATTCAATTATATCCAGAAAAAAAAATAAAATGGAAAAACGATCATTCAGTCTTAAAATCGTTTTTTCGAAACATTGATTTAGAACTCATCACATAAATTACGGTAAGGTGTAAAAAAAATTAACAAATCATATTTAAACTTATGAAAAATATAAATAGTTGATCTTATAGTGTACTTTGTTTAATATTAAATTCCTTTTTTATTTTTTAATCTGAATATATTTTATTGTTCTTGTTACCGAAACAAAAAATATTAATAGTATTATATTCTAGAAACGAGAAGAAGATTGTTTAGAAAAGATGACATACATAATTTTTATAAAAAATACCAGTAAACAGTACTTTAATCGAAAAATGAAAATCGAATTATGGTTTCACATTTATTTTTGAAAATATTTGAAGACTGGAATTTTCTGTAACTTACTTCTAATAACAGTATTTATAAGTTGAAAATAATGATATTTTGAATATTCATAGCAGCATATATGGTTTTGTTTGAGGTAAAAACTTTTCATAAATGCCTGTAAATCGAATGAATATATACACATAATTTATGATATGTTCAAGTGAATTTCAATCAGCTATATGCTAATTGATAGGAACGGAAATTAAAACAAGTCAGAATATAATATCAGACACGAGGTATCTTTATGTTTATTGAAACGCATCAATTAAATTGATATGTAAATATACTAGTTGCAAAATTATTCATGTACATTTCTGAACATTTCTATCGACATATTGAATGAAATAATAGATCAAAGATCCTGAAAACTGACATTTGATTGATTAACTAGATAATGTTATATATTTATTATCTAATGTGGCGACATGGTCATTTGTTTATATATATATATATATATATATATATATATATATATATATATATATATATACATATACATATAGAATAGTAAGTTGAAACACAATAGAAATTTTATTTATTGATAATTTATAAAAATAAGTATTAATTATTAAAACAAATCCTTTTAAAACATAAAAAATAAATTTTACACTTAATATAACACACACACACACACACATATATATATATATATATATATATATATATATATATATATATTATAGTTAATATAACACGTATATTGATGTTTACAAGTAAATACTTATAAGAATTTGATTTAAAAGAAAAAAAATGAAATAAATGACCACCGAAGAATAATTTTAAGCAAAAATGAATTTAAATAGTAATGAAATACATGAAATGGAAGAAGACTTTTTGACCGTTCTAAAAGTAAATTATAAAAATAGATCCCTAGGGATACAAAGGATTGCATCGAAAACAAAATATTGTTCATTTGGTTTTTCATAACACTACGTCAGTCTTTTGCTTTTTTAAAAAAATGTACTTCAAATATTGTATTATGACAAACACTTCTTTATATATGCTTTGATAATTCTTGTACTTGCAGTTTCTTATTTATTATTATCGTCTTATTTATTCTTGTTCTATTAAAAAAAAAGAATTATTTTTATTTTCAATCACTGTATTATCAAATAGGATGGTAGCTATATAAATATTTACCATTTTTATCGATGTAAGTTGTAGAAACTTTCAGGAGGTGTTAATTTTTTCACTGAACGCGTGGGAAGTTCAGAGAACATATTATATAAACATGTCATTAATCGATCCCTCTTAAAATGTCATTTTGGATTAAAATCAACCTTTTGGTACGAATAGTCTTGTAAAATAAGATTAACAGCTTAGTTAATATGTTGATAATTATATCTTGTTTATCTTTGATTCCTTTGAGTGAAACTTGTGATTTATATAAAATCTGTTTTTACATTTGTAATTTGTATATACGAGGGTCGTTTGATAAATATGGTAAAATACAAGTTAAATATCGTTTTTCGGAAAAAAAAACGATTTCATTTCTCAACAAGTCTACATTGAGAGATATACATTTGGTCCAGTGAGTTTCCAATTTTTTCATCCTGTCGGAAAGTAGCTTGTATGATAGTGAAGTATATATACTAAATTTACTGAAATAAATTCTACGTTAGGATATAAAATTTAATCGGATTTGAAATAATACTCTAAAAACAGATCTTATTTACTGTGTTGTTCTTATTTGAAATATATTTTAAAATACAAAAGTAAAATCAATTTTAAACTAACTCCTCTAAGTCTACTATCACTGTTTTTAAATGTGTAGACTTGTATATTTTCTGATTTAAACAATACCTTTTTATAAATGAATATTTAAGTTAAAAAAATAAATAATCAAAAAGTTTCAATTGTATACTTGAGTAACATATAATCAGTCATTTTTAATAATTATTTAAGTAATCATTAATAATCAATTATTACAGTACTTATGTATTAAGCTAGATTGAAAATCTCTAAGAACTAATTTTTAATATCAATATTAACAAATTTGCACGTTTATCTTAAAGAATTTATGAATAAATATAATACAAACAAATATCAGAAAAAATGTGTGTATTTTGAAAAGTTGTTTTTTTTTTGTGACATTTATTTTTGATATTATAATAGAATTTTAATTTTAACCAGGCTGTAACTTCTGTAAATCGGTAATCTGTATACTGTAAGTGAAAAATGGCCAAATGTTAAATGCATTGTACATTTTTATCGCTACTTTAGACAAACAGACAGGTACAATCTATATCTAAGATTAAATTTGTGATTTGTAATCCGTTCGGAAGAACCTCAAGTAAATGGATTTTAAATATATTCTGAAGTTTTTCATTTCCCCACAATGAAATATCATTGTATATTAGATATAAACTCCATGTTTCTGTATATGTGTGTTGTGTATTTTTTTATTCTCCATACGTCGACTATGTATTTTCAATAGAATAAAGTCGTGCATTATCAACAAGAATATATACATGTATATATATATATATATATATATATATATATATATATATATATATATATTGTATATGTAAACGAAACCTTTAGGCTGCTCGTCCTGTCTGCGACCATAATAATACAAGGTCGACTGTCATCATGTCAACTTGGAAAATAAAATACACAGGATGTTGATGTAAACACAATAGCCTGAAAGACATATTCGCTTAATTTGAAAATGTGTTCTTTCTATTCTCGTCCGTAACTAGTCTCATTTATCATACTTTTTATATGAAGTGAGTTTACTTGGGTGTTTTATTTATTCCATTTTACATTATCTGGAGTGGAAATAATTCATGTACCTTCCAGTTTTCATACAAACAATTTATTTTCATATTGTTTCGACTTTCAGTTAGACGATGATATTATTCCGATAAAATTATAATGAGACAAGAGCTTTTTAAAATTATTTTTGTTATTATAATTAATTATAGTATAGAGATTATTTTATCTCTCTCTCTCTCTCTCTCTCTCTATATATATATATGTATATATATATATATACAAAGTCTTTATCTCTGGTATTATATTTAAATAATTAAAATTAATTACTAAGAGTGTCATATTTACTTTGGATTTTAATCATAAAATGATTTATAATTCTCAACCATATTTTTTGTTGTTAATAAAGTTAATTGGCTACAAAATATTGTTTGAATTGAAAGATTTTAAGAAAAAAATTCTGTTTATGTATAGATTATTTCATACATAATAGCATATTATTTTCTGTATTAAAACGTTTTGATACATTTTTAATATATATATATATATATATATATATATATATATCTGGCTTGAAAATATGACTTTTTCTTTAGTATATTCTTTTATATTTTAAGGAAACAACGATAACGAATATTCGTGTCTCTTTTATTATATCATACGTTTTACAAACAAATATCATATGCTACTTGATCAAACTAACTAATAAATAACAGTACTTATATGGTATGTATGCCTTGTATTTCATTTGTACAATTAGTTTTATTGTGTAATTCGGTGCATGCGAAGTGTTACATATCACAGTTCATGCCACGTGTTATAAAATAAAAATAAATGAATTTATTCTCTGATTCACAGTCAGTGCACTTAATCTGTGTGTTATATTGACTGGAATTTTTGTATTGAACTTAAAATACTAATATTCATCAATGTAAAGTGGTTAATATTTGTGACACATTGACTTGTAATGAAGTGCGTTTATTTTTTTTCGGTGACATTGCATCATTCCCGTGAAATGAAACAAAGGTATGTGTTTATAATAGTAATTTTAATATTTTTGGTATTATAAGTATACAATAAGGATTAATATTGTATTACAGATTTTTAGGTACAAGTGTATATATATATATATACTCGTATATATATATATATATATATATATATATATATATCAAATCATGTGCTCTTAGTATCATGGAAAATTTCAGACGAATGAGTATTAATGTATTAAAAAATAATGAATTTTTGAATATTTATTTGATAATCCATGAATGAAACTTTTATTTTACAGAATGTTAGTCTATTGATGAAAGCAAGAACTAAACTTTAAATAACGTGTGTGTATATATATATATATATATACACACACACACACATGTACAGTACATTAAAAATAGACATGTGTAAGTTTGTAATTCATTCCGAATTACTTTTCAGTTAATATAAATGAAACTTATTCTTCTTTTCGGTTCTATTTCTAGAAATTAATTATTGTATTGTATAAAAGATCTTTAGACTACGTGGAAATATGAAAGTATATTGTAATTATTTCTTTATATTTTTTTAAATAATCAAAATGCGACCCAATAATTCCACTTCAGAAATGTTTTTATATTTATCAGTTTTAATTCGGCATTAATTTAATGGATTACATTTTAATTGTATAATATTTTTGAATTATTTCGTTTTTATTTAAAATAAACAGTTTAAGATTTATGCTACAAATAATATTTCATATAATAATACTGCATAAAAAGTATATAATTATCTTTGAAAATTCAATTATTTATATTTTATAATCAATAAATTATTATTACATCGATTTTAAATGATTCCATTTGTTATTTTTGTATACTTTTTATAATTTTACAATTATATATGAAATAGTTTATAATATTATATATTTTTTATCATTATTTATATATATATATAAACAAGTGTGTGAATTTATTTCCAATTCTTACAATGATAAATAGTGGTCCTTGCGACCAATTAAATTAATTAGAATGTAATCAATTTAACGGACAATCGATTAAGTTAATGGAAAATGGTTTCTGATTCAATATCCTATTAAAGGGTTTCGCTGTCTTCTTTATTAAATATTATATTTATGGAGTATACCATTTCCGTAATATTTTATAAATGTTCTAAAAAAATTTTTTTTGTATCATATTTTTCATAGTAAGATTTTTAAAAAGTATATGTTATGTGATTCTAATTAATTACTTTAAAAGCTAGATATTGATTTTGATTAAATGTTTACTCCAGATTTTCATTTTAAAATCTAATTGATAATATATAGTCTTTGAGCACGTCATTACTCTTTTATTTATAAAGTTAACATTTCTTTTTTTTGTTTTAATTAAGAATGTTTTAAGTGACTGAGCTTTTTTAACAAATAATATCTTACAAATCTTTAATGTAAAAAGTGTTCATATGTGGGAATATAAAATTATATTTCAAGGAAAGCTTTTTTTCATATTATATTATTCAAATTTCTGATCGTATTCGCAGCTTTAGGATAAACTTAAATTTCATTTATGCGTCAAAGTGATTTAGAATCGATGAAAATAGAATAACTGAATTTTCTAGCTTTATAAATTGATTGAGTGTTATCGTCGACATCAGACCCACGCAATTTTTTCAATAATCCATGCGAGAACATCCCAATTTAAAATTAAAAATCTATATATTGCATATAAGCCACAGATTGAAACTAGAAATCAATCTAAAAATAAGCATAAAATGGTATTTTTCTGCTATTTGGTCGTGTCTTATATGCAAACTTGTTTCGTTGTCATAATTGAATATGGAAATATTTTTATGACGTTTTCGTTGTAAAATCGTTTGTGATGTTTGAAAATATTTCTCTGACAGAAAAATATGAGTGCGAAAATGTTATGCTTTCTCACCATATTTTGTAATTGAATGTGGAGGTTTAGATTTACCTTCTTTTTTACAATGAGATATAACGGCAATGTTTGTCACATTTGTACGATTTTGTTCTTTTTAATATTTTTGATGAATTCGGCTGAACTAAATTTGATTTGTTCGTATAATATCATGTTATGAACATTTAATAATTGTCTCACTTATGTTTCGTCTTCTTTTTATTTATCAAAATTATGTTAATATTTCAGTTTGGGAAATGATTTGCGGGTTTCATTTCTTATGTAAATAAATTCAATCGCAATGTGAAAATTCACTCAGTATGAAAAAAAGAAATATTTTTATATCAAATAAAGAATAATACATTAAATTTGGATTAAATAATAAATTATTATTTTCAGTATTAAAATTAAAAATTAATGTTTATTCAAGTAGTTATTTTAAATGTTCATTTTCAATAAAAAAATAAAGCTAGTTTGTTTTTCAGAATGATTTAAAAAGATTATAAACCGGTTGTAATTATTCATATAGAGAATGTATATATATATATATATATATATATATATATATATATACAATATAAAATCCGTTGTATTTTTTAAAAAAAAGTTGTTTGATAATTTTCTTAAAATTAAACGTTATTAAGTGTGTGCATTTTTCTTTAGAGATGACTATTTTTCATAATAGAACACATATTCTTAAAGGTTTTATTGAATTTATAAAAAAAATGTTTTTTTTTTGTATACAGTGGTTGACAGTTCAATCTGATAGTCAATTCAGTGTAACTTTTTTTAATAGATACATTGTTGAAAAAAATATAAATTATAAAATTGTCCATTTTATTTCATTTCGGTTAGAAACGTTTACTGCCATTAGTTTTTAAAGCAGCGATTCCCAATATTTTGAATGTAGACGCCTATATTAATTTGAAAAATGCCGCGGACCTCTTTGGAGAGGATTATGTTTCCCTGTTTGTACAGCCTTGTATTTCCTCAAGGCTGTTCATTTGCAAAAATTAATTTCTTATGGACTCAGATGTTACCCACGGACCGCTGGCGTTCAACGGACCATAGATTAAGAACCACGGTTTTAAAGTAATTAATTTTTTAAAATATTATAAGAATGAACATTACATATATATATATATATATATATATATATATATATATATAAATATATATATATATAATATATATATAATATATATATATATAATATATATATATATATATATATATATAAATATATATATATTCCTTACATATAATTTTATGTAAGTTTTAATACTGTAATATGTTTCATAATTTATTTTTGTCAACGTAGTAATATATAACTTAGTTAAATCAAAAAATTCGAATCCAATATTTTTTGGAAACTGTCGGGTGAATCTTAATTATGTTTCAATTATTTAAAAATATTGAATGTATGTCATCAAATATATTTATAATCATAAGATTATAAACATTTTAAATTGCGTTGAGTTAAACGAAGAGGTTGATTTATATATAAAATAACAATAGTAAAACAACGTATAAAAACAAAAAAAAGATTGTATTTTCCGTTTTCTGTTTAATTAATAAAAAAACTTGCATCGGTTCATATACACTTTGCTCTTTGAAACACGTCGGGTCTATGATGTGAAACGCTATTCATTTTTCCCCAATGTTGAAATATAACGCTTTCTTTTCTAGTTCAGTTATCACAAAAAGTAAGTCATCCATTTTATGTGCGAAAGAGTTCACTTTGATCATAAATTAATAACAGTGTCTGAAACAATTTGTCTCAAATATTTCATAACGAAAAAAGAAACTTGACTTGTTATAAAAGCTCGGCTTTTTAGATCAAAGCGTTTTATGTTGATATTACTAAAAGTTGCGGTTATATTCAGTACTGATTTAGAATGTATGAAATTTATTGTCATATATACAGACACATTATATATATATATATATATATATATATATATCTAAATTATAATGTTTATATTTGTATTTAAGATATATGAACAGATGCAAATACTTTGAATTATGAAATGTGATATTTGCGTATTTAATATTGTAAATATGTCTGGTTGATTTGAAAAAGAATGATTTTGTTATAACTTAAAATTAGATTTTCATTATAATATTGATTAAAAGGGTATGAAATTCATATATACATGCATATATATATATAATAAATATATAATAAATTATAGTTTTGAAGAGTACACATTTATGATAATTTTTGATAAAAACTAATTACTAGTTTTTATATGTATATTATTTTTTGCTGAAAATAGCAGATATGTAATTAGTAAAAATAAAATATAAGTAAAACCGGTAAATCAGTCGAAAAAAGTATTTTAAATAAAATCTGATTTTTAATTTAAACGATTTGCGATAAATGATAATTTTAGATGTAGTGTAATATTTTCTTTTGTACTTATTGTTTGGAATAAATTTCTTTTCAGTACTACCAGCTTATCCAAATAAATCACATAAACATCTGTAAATGGCACATGTGTCGAGAGTTGTGTGTAAAAAATAGTTTTAAATTCACTATCATAAACATAAAATGTTATATTTAGTATTTGAAATATATAGTTTCTTACCCAAAAATATTCTACTTCGAAACCAGGTATTCTTCTATGGGAAGCTCCGACTTGATGTAAGAACTCGAAAAAAGAGTCTACATCATCAAGGCCTTTAATGCCTTCGTCTAAAGTCGTCATGACAGTTGTCGCATGTTCCGCCAATTCCATACTTGATGCTTGTTCCTCACGTGTACGCAGTTCACGAAATTTTTCAAACATGTTTAAAAGCTCAGCATGTTCTTCGAATAATCTGAAATGAAAAAAGAGATTCTAGATACGAGATGTAAATATAAAACATGTTTTTAGAACATTAATTATAAGTTTGTTAATTTATACATTGCCATTATAGACTATATATATATATATATATATATATATATATATATATATATATAGATAGATATGCACATATATATATATATATATATATATATATATATATACATATTAAGTGATTATACACGATGAGTATTTGTTTACAATTATCTCGTCTTGTTCACTATTTAAAAAGTTGTTAAATATGGATATATATTTTCTAAAGAGTATCATTAATATATATGACTTATTTTAAAATAAAAAAAGTTTTTTTTTAATACATTAGAAAAATGCATGTCGAATAAATTTCATTATAAAAATGTGTACTGTTTTGGTAACAAAAAATATAACCATCTCATGCATGTACGAAAAAAATCGTGTTAAATAGAATTACTTCAGTTGTATTTAATTATTTAATATTGTTATATACGAGTATATATATATATATATACATACATATATTACATAATTGAAGTACATATGTTGAAGTATTGATGAATCATGTTTTTTAATTACAAAATACAAAAACAAAAAACGGAACTTTTTAAATTAAATGTTAGTGTAACATACATCGATCCACAGGCAGTGGATACAAACATCTGTGTTCGCCTAATGATTTTCATTTTTATGTATCATATGTGTGTTTGTTTTGTTCTACTAGTTTCTGCACGTGTGTCCTCTTTAAGTAGATTTTAGAGATTATCAAATCTTAATTCTATAAAATTTATCTGAATATGGTATACATAACGAAACTAATAGAGGAAAACAAGCACTAAGATGATTCAAAACGACAAATACTAATAGGATAACGTTTTATTGAGATCGCAGTATTAAAAACAGACAATTATAATTTTAAATTATTGTTTTATATTACAAATATTGAGTCCTTTTCATCTCTTATTTATGTTAAGATCTTTAATCCTCATTTATGATTTAATGTAATAAACGATGTGTTACAGTTATGAATAGATTAAAATATGCTAAAGGGTTATTATAAGTATTTTGTTTATTTTTATTGACTTCTGGATTATGATTTTTGTGAATACTACTATTTTAATACGAATGATATTTTTAATTATGTTTAAATTTATTCTAATGTTAAATGTAGAGTAATTTAAAATTTATAGTATAATTGTATATTTAGTTAGAAAATACTTCATATGATATTGCTGTTGAACGAAAACGTAATAAAGGAACGAAATTTGAGGATGATAATGAAAAGAACATTAATACAATAGCAAAGTTTTAGGTTGATAAATACATATATTTAATGTTTATGTGTAATTATTGCATACATTAGAGGATAAATAGAGGGCAAGTGCATTTAAAATCTATTGATAATATATATATATATATATATATATATATATATATATATATATATATATATATATAGTTTAAATGAGAAACAAGATGTTGAATTTTAAATATTCCCATTTTTTTGATTTTTTTTATTTGACAGTTTCATTAATAGTAAAAAGAAAATATTTTACTTGTATATATATATATATATATATATATATATATATATATATATATATATATATATATATATAGGTATATATATTTATAGCGTTGTTAATTTAAACAACTGAATATAAAAAGACAACTTTATTTTCACCAAAAAAACCCATACCTATACAATCAATAATACACAAAAAAATGTTTTTTGTCACGTTGCCCTTAGTTATTCGGCAAATTATTCAATGCCCTCTGTCTTTTCCATTCTTATATATATATATATATATATATATATATATATATATATATACATACATATACATATAAATATTGTATATTGTGCAATTTATCCAACGTTTATTAATTAACAAAATCGAAAATGTTTTAATTTAAAGTGAAAATTAAATTATATTTGATATGAGGCAATTCGTTAAACATATTCAATAGACGAGCGATATGGTTCTCAAATAACCAACCGGTATTGCGATGTTGGATGTAAATTAAGCTGACACGAGATGTTTGTTGAATCACTAATTAAGTAAGCAGGATATCATATCCAGTTGTATGATAACCAGTTAGTAACTAATAAAATTGTTGTGATGAACAACTTTTGCTTTAATTGCGGTCTTGTTGAGCATAAAATACCATTACATTTATTGGTATGGGGAAAAAATTATATGTATTTAATGATTAATGATGTAATATTTCGAAAAGTATTTTTATAATAAATAATGTTTGAGCTTTTTTCTACATTATTTAAAGATATGAGAATATGTTTAATATTAACAAAAAATATGAATACTGTGACGTAATTTATTTTATAGAAAATAAGAGGATGATATTACTAAGATAATTTTATAGATCTTTTATTAATTACATAATCTATATATGTGTAATATTTACTAAATGAATTCATAAAGAACATAAATTTATATTAATGTGCATATATATATATATATATATATATATATATATATATATATATATATATATATGTTATAAGTTTGTGTATGTATGTGTGTGTGTGCGTATAGGAGAAAAGAACAGTAAAAATGCTAATAGAATAAATGATCAAATAAATGGATTAAATTACTTTCACTTTTCAGTTCGAGATAATATACTCAAAGTAAATTTATATTATATTGCTTAGATTCAAACGACTATTTCGTTTATTTGGCAATAAACTTAAGGACATGAGTTTTCACTCCATGTAATCATAAATATTTTTTTGATTAAAATTTTCAATAACAGATTATTAATCAATTTGAAAATAGTTTACCGCATGTCAATGGTGATGCTATTATCCTCAGAGCACTAAAGTATTTGGTGAAATTATCGTATAAACGCGTGTAAGACATTTTTAAATTGATCAATAATCAATTACTGAACATTTTGTGCAGAGTAAAAATTCATTTGCGAAAGAGACTTTGGCTATAGTTTTCAGAACTATATCCAATTTTAAATCTTTTTAATAATGTTACGTAATAGTGTACAAAACAAAAACATATTTTTGAATATGCTCTATATGTTTTAGTTCTATTAATTAAGTAGATATAAAATAGAAAATGTGCATATGTACACATATACTTCTTTAAAACAATATATGGTAGCAAATAGTATGACTGAATTACTTTTAATGTTTGTTAGAATTTTAATTATTTAATATTATACATTATTTCTATTTATTAAATTAGTATTATTTAATATCTCTTTCTCTCTCTCTCTCTCTCTCTATATATATATATATATTCATATATGCAGTATGTGTATGTTGTTAGATTTAAATATAATTTAATTGATACTTCTTGTATTTTCTTGAAAGAAAAATTATGAGTTATTGTTTTTAAATTCCAATAAAACTAAAATTCGATCTGAATCTCCACGTTATTAAAAAAATATTTTTATTTTTTTTTTAATAATTGTATAAAATGATTATAAAGAAAACGTTAGGAAGAGATACTTGTTTCTACGTTATATGTATTATATATTTTGTTAAATAGTTGGTTTTTTCTCACTAGAAATATTTATAAAAAAAATGGATTTGAAAATAACAATTCTGTGTGGATTTTGATAGATTGTAACAATTTAAAAAATTTCCACTGAAATAATATCAAATATACTGAAAAGTTCATTGATATTCATCTAAGTTATTAATCTGGTTTATTTTTATTATGTCATTATATTATTTTATGCAGCTTCTTATTTTCCATGATAAAAAATGGTTTGGAATAAAGAAATTTTTCATCCATATTTGAAATATGTGTAAATTTATTAAATTTCTTATATTTCATAAATGAAATTAAAAACTGTTAAGTAATTAATAAACATGGAACTAAGGCTTAAAGAATTAGGCGATTAATTTGTATTTGAGTTTTAGTTATAACTTTAATATAAAAAAAAATATTCCCTTAATTACTCATACACATTTCGTTAAGAATATTATATGTACATACATACATACATATATATATATACATAACAATAACAAATAGTAAAATATTTTTATTTTCATTATTTTCACACACCACTTTGAAATACGATTTGGTGTAAGAAATGCCTTTTCTTCATGATAAATCTGAAAATAAAATTCTCGACTAGAGCTGAAAAAAATCTTCATTCCAATACAGAAATTGTTTTTGACAAGTTCGCAGATGTCGTAAAACTGAACGAAACATCGCAAGGGAAAAATAAATTTACAGTTTTAGTTTGTCACGTAAATATATAGAATATGTCTATAGTGTGTTTGAAATAAGGGAAGTACGTAGCAACTGCATGAATAATTCAGGGCGAATTAATGAAAAATAAGAGAGACGAAACAATGATGAAGGTGAACTTCTTCAATCTTGTTTACTAACTGCAAAGTTTTAATGGACGCTTAACGCAGACTAACTTTGTATTTCGTGCTACTTATGATCACTCTGCAATTATAAAAAAGCCAAGGTAATGCTTTTGAATTATAAAGTACGAGGTAAATATAAAAATATCTATAATAGATTGCTTACCAAAAGGGTTATTGTGTTCGTTTAATTTACTTTGAACGATTACCTTATAAATACGTATTCAAATATATAATGTTATATATATATATATATATATATATATATATATATATATATAAAACACTTGTATAGAAGACAACTTGCTCATTACTCTTAGTTATTTTTATTCGCTATATTATTTTTGATAACTTTTTATAATTATCAAATAAGTGTGGTATTATTAGATTGGTAGGAAAACAATTGAGGTTTTTGTTTTTTGAATTCTAACCTTCATTTTAAATGCATTTTTCGGTCTGTATTTTGATAACATAGACTTTTGTTTTATTATTGATTGAGCTTCAAATTAGACTATTGAATTAAAGATGGGAAAGAAGAAAATAAGATCAAAATTTTTGTATGAGTTTCAAACGGGTGGCAAAGTAGTAGAAACATTTCGTAAACTAAACGATCCTGTTGGTGTGGGTAATGTTAAGGAAGGTAGGGTGCAATGGTGGTTCCAAAAATTTCATGCTGGGGACAAGAACCTTGTAGATGAAGGTCGCGGACGTCCTTCTTCAGTTCATAACGACCAGTTGAATGGGTTATTTGAATCGGAACCACGTACAGTTTGAGAGTTTACACAAAAGTTAGGCGTTAGTCATTCAACAGTTCCAGACCGCTTAAAACAGTTACGAAAATAAAAAATTGAAAAGGTATATGAAATTGAAAGTCATAAACAGTAATTATTTTTCTACCAATCTAATATTTAAAACGCGCTTTATGCCGCTATCATTAGTAAAATGAGAAATGAAGTCAATCTCTTAAGATTATTTTAAGAAGAAGCTTATTTTGGTTTACTTTGTTACCAATTAATATTATAAATATTCATGCATATATATATATATATATATATATATATATATATATATATATATACATATGCAACAACATTTAGGTGGCAAGTGAATGCATGTACTATCTATAAATGTTTTCGCTTTTAACTTGGAGGATTACAAAAATTGAGGAACAAGTAGCTAATAGTAAAATTATTACATTCAATTATAAGTCGTCAGTATGGAAATATACATTTAAATTTTTTGCTTAAAGCAACATCAATTTAATCAACTATATAATTTTCCTTATTTTTTAATATCTCCCTCGATGGTTTTTCCACACGTTCATTAACTTAGATATAAAATGATGCCAGTTAGAATATTTTTAAAAAACACCAGATATGTGACTTGTTTAGTTACTCTTAATTTTATATAATTCAATGTTTGTAGTTTTGTGTTAATTTTAATTAAATTCTATCTTTACGTCACATTTAAATTGACTAAAAATATTTCATTTTAATCTATTAAAACTGGATATTTAAACTTTCTTTATTAAGTAGTAGATTGGTCGAATGACTTTCTATATTTTTAAATAAAACTAGTATATAGCCTATCAAAATTGATGTGAAAATAGAAAAAAACATGGGAAGAAAAAACTGTTTATTGGTTTTTATAACATAATACATTTAAAGATAAAAAATATCTAAGAATGAAGATAAATTAATTAAACATATCGACTGTAAAATTTTCCTTATACACTACATTCGCTAGATGGCGGCAGACAGCCACATTGTAGACAAAGTGACGAGAAATGTAGGTTTTTATATATCATAAAGTATTCATAAATATACAAAAAAATAAAATTTTATTTTATTATAATGTTTTTTTTAGAATACAAGTTGATAAAAAAATCGTTAGTCTGTTTTGTCAATGGAAAAACAGTTATAATAGTATTTTCAAGTTTTGTTAGAATCAAATGTAATTGTCAAAGGAACTGTATGTCATGCATTGTAATTGTTTGTTATGCATGTAATATTATTAGATTAATAAAAAACGACTGTATTCGTCTTGAAAGTAATCAAAAACGGTTATATTTTAAAGAAGTTATATATAAAGGAAGAAATAGTTTGCGTATCTATTCTACCAAATATACGTACGTAATCTCGCCAACTTGTGTAATACATTGGCATAAATAATAATTAAATTGCGGTTGTGTGTATTTCGAACATCTGGTTTCTACAAATTAATTGCTACAATTCTCTGGCTAGATATGAAATTGTAGGGCCTCTGTGTTATTGAATAAATTTTATAAATGCCATAGGCATGTTTATGAATTATTCAAGTTTGATCATTCAGCAAATAATATTAATTTATTTATTTTTAAACTAATGTGTTTTTTACTTACTCATTCTCTTGCCTTTACAATATACTTGAAGTTGAAAAATGAATTTAAAAATAAACATAAAAAATATAATTCTGTAAATTAGATATCCGGCAATTTAAAAACATTTGCACAATATAAATCCTGTTTTATGGTGACATTTTTTTAAACAACTCTTTTACATTAACGAACTGTTTTAAATGAAAATGTATACATAAAAGTTTATTTGATAACTCATGCGAAAAATATTTTTAAATTTTGTTGTTCGTATGTTTGTTTTCAAATTAAATACATTATAAAAATACACAAACAATTTTTACAGCTTGCATGCTTAGTATCAAAGATTTTTTGTGTATAAAAATTTATTAGTAAATAAATGAAGAATGAGGTAGTGAGTCTTATTATTACTTTAATCTTAATATTTACGTATTACTTTTAATAGTTATTATATACATGCGTATATATATATATATATATATATATATATATATATATATATATATATATATATATATATATATATATATATAATTTATTTCTATCGGAATGAAATTAGCATTTTATTAATCTCATGAATAGTTACTGAATTCGTAGTAAAAGATTTTTTTAATGTTAGTGGTGTGATTTTTTCAGTATCTGATAAAATACTGTCCGATTTAATACAATTAGTTAGGAAAGTATTTCGTTTCTGTTAACTTAATATATTGGTTATCTTGTTTTTTTAATCTCTAGGGTTTTATGTTATTTTAGTGGAGCGTCTGTAGAGATTAACTTATCAATGAGTTCTGTATTGATTGATGGGTTTGATGGAGTGTTTCTTTACTTTCTTGTTCAAGTATACTTGTAATTAAACTTTTGTTTATATAGCAAATAAATATTTTTAAGTGATAGTTGCGATCTAACCTTTTGTCCATATAATAAATATTCAATAGACTTAAATTTTATTTAGTGAAATATGTTTTTTTTTAATAAAAAAATATTATTTTAGAATGTGTAAGCTATTATATATATATATTACTCATGCGAACTAGTTTTAATACATTAAGTTTTTAATTTATTATATTAGGTTAGTAGAAAAATAATTCCCGTTATGACCTTCAAATTAATATACATTTTTCTCAACTAGCTGTTTTAAGTGGTCCAAAACTGTTGAATGACTAACGTATAACTTTTTTGCAAGCTCTCGAATTATTGTGCGTGGTTTTGATTCAACTAGCGCCTTCAGTTTGTCGTTATGAACTGAATAAGTATGCCCGCATCCTTCTTCATCTTCAAGTCTCTCGTCCCCAGTACAAACATTTTGGTACCACCATTGTACCCTATATTCCTTAACAGTACTCACACCAAAAGCATCGTTTAGTTTACGAGCAGTTTCTGCTGCCTTACCGTCCGTTTTAAACTCGTACAAAAAATGCTCTTATTTTCTTCTCTTCGATTTTTAATTCAATATCGCAATTTGAAGTAAAATTAATAATAAAAAAAAACCGATATTATCAAAATACAGAGCGAAAAATGCTCTTTAAAATGATATTAAACTGAACACGATGAAATGACATTTTCACTGGAAAAAAATAGGGTTAGAATTTAGAAAACAAAAACCGTAATTATTTTCCTACCAATCCAACATAATACAACAAAAAGTTCATTCGGATTTCAAACAAAAATTCTAATACATATTAATATATAATTTTATTCAAAATTCATCAAAGTATTCATTATTTTATTTGATGATTTAGTTTACTAGTTAGTAATTTTTTGTTCGTTTCAAAAGAGAAGTTCTCTTTATTGTTCAAACTGTTTTTAACAATCTAATTTAGATAGACATATTTGAAAAAAAGACTAAGATAGAAACATACACATTAATGTCTTTCATTTTAGAATTACAATATAAGAGTATGAATTTTCTTATATATTCTTTAAACTGTAGGAAAATGTTTCATCTAAGATATCACTTTTATTCTATTATTACTCTAGTATTACTACTAGTACTTGTATTACTGTATTATGTGTATATACACAATATCTATATATATATATATATATATATATATATATATATATATATATATATATATAATATGACATATATTTTACAGTTAACCTGAATTCTATTTCTCACTAATATTTTTCATGATGTATAAATTAGTAATATAAAAAGAGTGATAAGAGAGGCTGATTGTATTTTTTATATTTTTTTATAAATAAATTATAAACTTACATTTTTTCATAATAATTAATCCTTAAAACATTTCATACAAATATATAAAAATATAATAACTGTTGTTTTATATCAGATAATATAATATTAATTCAAATAAAAAATATAATTTAATGAAAAGTAATAAAGTAAATATTTTCAAGAAAATTAACTATAAATAATACATAACAAATATTTACTCTTTTATAGTGTTTATTTTATAAGATTGTCGACATCTCATTCATTTGTAAAATTAACACACAAGACATATAAATCAGTAAAAATATGTAGAATTCTGTTTAAATTAACTTTATTTGAATTTGAAATGTGAAATGTCATGCTTGATATTTAAATCAGAAGATATTTCAAAGTAAAAGAGAAAAATTCCACCGAAATGTTTATATAGATGTAAGCACATGAATATCAGCTTTAAGCGACAAAAAATGTGACGAAAATGTCATACTTCCTTAATTGTATGAACTTCATCTATAAAATGTTTTTTATATGAATATATAGAAGAAGAATATTTTTTGTAGTATATATATATACACGAGCATATATATATATGTATATATATATATATATATATATAAGTATAGAAATGTTATAAATTAACTATTGCATTCCATCAAAGCTGTAGTAATTAATTGAAGTAATTATACTATTATGGCAATGCATAAGGTTTTTTTAAAAAAATATTTAATTCAACTGTAGCCAGTCATCTCACACGTACGTATTTATCTATTGAATCTGTACGGCATGTTTTATTAAATATGGAAAAGTTTAGAGAGAAACGCAAGAATGTTTAACTGATGAATATTTAGTATACTCGAGAATCTTTTCAACGCTATATACTTATTTGTCCCTGATGAATATGTACCCTCAGACTTCACTTGCTCATTTTCTTTATATATATATATATATATATATATATATATATATATATATATATATATATGTTTATATAATTCAATACATTCTATGATGAAGAAAAATGTCAAAAGCCTCGAGTAATGTAACAAAATAATTCTGTTAAAAATGGTTTATTTTTATATTACGTAAATGGCTGCGATCATTTTTTTCAATTTACTAAATGTATCTATTTTATGCATGGAATTGAACTTAATGCATTCTTATGATAAAAAGCTTTCTATATGCTTTCAGTAAACTATAATCAAAGCACTTATATTTACCGTAGCTGAGCATTATATGATACATTCACAAAATGTTATAGATTTTATTAATAGAATTTTATTTATTTTTTTTAGAAACCTAGTGTCTATGTAATTTTAGAACATATTTTTAAATGGGAAGTAAATGTTACTATTATGAATATATTTTCATAATTTTCTTAAGTTAATGTGGTTTCATATTTAATTAAGAATATATAAACATATTGAAAACTGCAAATATCTAGGAAAGTTAGTATTTGAGGGAAGATTAAAATAATCTGTAAAATAAAAAAATATTAATAGAGGAATCTGTAAGAATTAAGTAATTATTAGGAAATTTTAATTAGGAATGTTAATTATATATGCAATTTTAACATCTTTTAACAAAAAATAATAATTTCTGTTCAGTTTAAAAAATAAATTTTAATGCAAATGGATTTTAGTATTATAATTTTTTTTATCTCTGTTAATAGTAGGGTTTGTTATATTCATCTTTTCAAATATATATTAGGTTGTCAGGAAAATAATTGCGGTTTTTGTTTTCTAAATTCAAACTTTATTTTTTTAATGAGTGTCATTTCATCCTGCTCATGCTAATATCATTTTTAAGTGCATTTTTCGGTCTGTACTTTGGTTACATCGACTTTGGTTTTATTATAAATTTTGTTTCAAATTGGGCTTTTGAATTAAAGATGGAAAAGAAGCAAATAAGTGCTTTATTTTGTACAAGTTCAAAACGGATGGTAAAGCAGCAGAAGCTGCTCGTAAACAAAATGATGCTTTTGGTGTTGGTACTATTAAGGGACGTACAGTAAAAAGAATTTCGTGCTGGGGACGACAGCCTTGAAGATGAAGAAGGTCGCAGGGATCCTTCTTCAGTTCAAAACGACCAACTGAAGGCGTTGGTTGAATCAGAACCACACACAACAATTCGAGAGCTTATACAAAAGTTAGGCATTATTCGTTCAACAGTTCTGGATCACTTAAAACCACTTAAATTAGAAAATGTACATGAATTTGAAGGTCATAAACCGCAATTATTTTTTTACTGACTTTATATATATATATATATATATATATATATATATATATATATATATCTTTTTCAATAGTGTAAACATGTTATTATTCTTAGTCAGAAAATGATAATTCATTGATTAGAGTTCGTATGTTGAGAACATTGTAAATTTTGTATTGAGATATTAAGTATAAAAAGTATTGATCGGAAATTTTAAGTTGAAGTTTTCTGAAACCAATAATGTTGAAAAGATAAATTTTGAACAGTTGATAGTTATTTAAATATATTAAATGATGAAAAATATTTAGCAAATATGAGAGGTATACTTCTTTGACTATTTTTAAATCTAATTTGATTTTGAAAAACTATAAATTCTGCTAATGTTAAATTATAACTTGACGTATAAAAAGTTCAAGTAATATACAAGAAGTGGTTAGAACATTTTACAAAACAGCATGTAATTTTTGAATTATTTTATATAGTGTGATGGAACAAAAAAAAGAAAGAAATCTTACAATATAACTTTTCAATTAGTGTACATATTTTTGTTATAATGATCATCGTTGTTAACATTTTTTTTGAAAGAAGATTTCTTATTTCGTCAGTAAATAAATCTTGTGTTTGTTCCTCCAGTTAATCCTTAATAGCAGCTATGTACAAAATTTTCTAACCTCTACTAGTGTACTATATTTTTATTTTTTTTTTAGAATACTTTTTGTTAAAACTATTTATATAAGCAAACTTCATATTATGTTTCTCATTCAAGAATGCGGGTCGTGAGTTTAATAATCCACACGAATCTAAAAACAAATGTAAAAGCATTTGAGTGTTTCTACACACATCATGTAGTAAAGTTAATATTATTTGATGACACTTGAACACAATTGTAAATTTTCAAATATTTTAAGTAAAATGTTATATAATATTAGAAAATATTTGTTGACATTAAAAAAACTTATTATAAAAAGCTCAAGATAAAGGAAACTTAAATAATCTCTGAACAATAAACGTATTGTAATGTATTCTTTTGTTATGTAAATATTTAAATTTAATATTTAAAAAAATAATTTTGCAAAATGAAAATAATGGAAGAAAATTTCAACATTTTTCGTTCTTGATGAAATACAAAAATGCGTAAAGAAATATAAAAATTCGTAGGTTTGAATTTAAATACATATATATATATATATATATATATATATATATATATATTAAAGGAATAATTTGTGTATCAAGTAAAATGTTTTCTTAAATATCAAAATATTGTGCTAAATTGCTATGAGAGTAACTCATGCAAACGAATGAATATTTTATTTTAACGCGAATGAAACACAGAGTTAATGAATAAAAGAATAATATACGAAAGGAAACGTACACCTTAAATTTATATTAGTCGATAAAATTATCCATACCAAAGACAGAAGGTATTAGATAACACGATGCTTTACAAAGAAAGTTCAGAAATTAAAATAACTCAAGTATATAATTACTTATATATATATACAGGCATACATGCATACATACATACATATATGTATATATATATATATATATATATATATATATATATATATATATATTATTAAAATTTAATTTCTTGTCGAGTTTAAAGTTTTGTGTATTTTAATAATAAAACTGATCAATTTTTTGTTGTAGAGAATATTACAATATTAAACTCAATTTAATGCATTGGAAATAAAAGTTAAAATAAATGTGATATAAAAAATAAGTGTAAAATACAAGTAAAAAAAAATTTATTAGCAAGTTGATTACGGTATTAAATAGAAATTCATCAATAAAGTTGAAATAGAGTATTTTAAGTTATCATATAGTATTAACTAAGCAGAGATATATTTAAAGAAATACATATTGAAACATGTTACCTGGCAGATTGTCAATATGGATACTAGGATTAAAACTTGCGTACAGATTTATTTTATAAAATTTGCTTTACATTCACTAAGAATTTAGTTTCGTGCCATTAAATTGAAAGCAATAAATTAAGTTATTGTTGTATATATAAGTTATCACTAATTATGAAAACAAAATTTGGCCCGAGGGACAATTCAATTTACAAACTAACCTAAATTTCTACGAGAAATACCTCAATCTCTTCAGTTACAAAATAACAAGGCGAATGACATGACATTGATTATGTTAGTGGTTTTGGGATGTTATCCAAGGGTTTAATCCTTGTATTAAATCTGTTTTCATGAAAAGTTGCAAACAGATAAAATGTATTTTTATATATCATACTTGAAGATGAACCTAGCATAACATTTTTGATCCTCTTGTAGAACTGGAAAATTATATTTTTTATATTAGATTGATAACTTCAGTTATATGACTTCAGTTTGTTTATAATGATTTTACATTATAAACAAAAATAAATTTATTGTTAACGAAGAAAAAAGCAAAAGGTCGTGAGTGGAAAAAGCAGATAATTTAATTTTTTCACTTAAATAATTGGGTTATCTGTTCTTGTGATTACTTCATGCACGCTAGAAAGATTGTTTTACTGCCAATAAAAATACTCATTTATATTTTTTGACACTTTAACGGTATTTTACGAGTGTTAATTCGACGAGTGGCAAGATGTATATATGCATAAAGCGGAAGTAAAAACGATGAATTATGAATATTAACTTTTATTCCAGTTGATAATTCGACAAATTTCTGGATTTTATTTTTACTTTAGTGTTAAAGTTATTAGCATATTTATTAGAAAGAAAAAAACGGTATTATGAAGAAAAAAATATTTCGTACTATTGAGAATCATGGTTTTAAATTCATTTTTTTACTTAATTTTGAAATATTCTTAATTTTCTGTATTATTTTTATATTTTATTCATTACAAAAAATAATGGAAATGTAAAGAAGAATTTTTTAATTGAAATGTTATCAATTTGAAATCAATCATCCTAAATTGAGAACCTTAACGGTTTATTGTTGTATTTTAAATTAACTTAACAATCTTATAACAAAAAATATTTTATGCGTTTGAAAATGTAT
Organism: Acanthacorydalis orientalis; assembly: GCA_034766995.1. Taxonomy (NCBI): domain Eukaryota; kingdom Metazoa; phylum Arthropoda; class Insecta; order Megaloptera; family Corydalidae; genus Acanthacorydalis; species Acanthacorydalis orientalis. The sequence goes on along the minus strand of CM068313.1, from coordinate 32,546,046 downwards.
ATATGGAAATGTATCAAATTACAAAAAATTATTAAAAAAATAAATGTACTTTTCGCATGAATATTCATTGAAAATTATAAGTTGTTTGTGTTAATATGTATAAAATGTTTATTACGATTAAAATTCAAAATGTAATATTAACAATATCTCCATTCAAAAGTTTAAATGCAAAGATTTATATTTAAGATACAAAACGTAATCATACAAAGTTGCCGATTTTAAGCGAACTTTCGACTCCATCTTCTATTTATAGATTCAACTTGAACCGATTTGCAAACACGCACACTATAAATTACCACCCTTATTCGATCCAACCCCTTGATAAGGATTCCAATATATACCCGTATGAACTTTATACGTTTTCAACTTGGCAGCCATAAAACGATGCCGTAAATTTGTCTATTTTTGAACATTTCAAATATATTAAATGTAGATTAAAATGTTCATGTAAGTTGTAAAATAGTTGGAATTATTTTACACATGTATATATATATATACTCTTATATTCCGTTTATATTTTTAGAAATATCGACTGATTTTTACACATATTCATTGTTTTATTAGTGTAAATAATTTATGTATGTTGAAGATATTGATATTGCAGAATATTATTTTATCAGATAATGAAAATATATTTTACAAATTTATATAATAAATAAATATTTTTGCATAGAGATATAAATGATTTTAATAAGCAATAAATGTAAATTTGACGAATTGATTTTTTATTGATTTAATTTTAAAAACACAGTCATTGTTTTTTATAAGGATGAACTGAAATATTAAGGTTTTTTAATAGATGATGTTTTTAACGAATGAGTGGAAACACTAATTGATCTTCTATAATTTATGCGCATCACTGACAGATATTACAATATCATTTTTGTTTCCAAAATACACATTATGTTAATGATTTCAAATAAATGCGATGAGGTACGCTTTCAACAAGGAAGAAATACGCAAAATTTACAATTCGAGTTTTGAATTCAAGAAGGGAGAAGTGAAGTTATTTGAGATCATTTGTCGAATTTAATTTTGATACCACAGTAAAATGTACAAGTGAATGGAGTGTTTCAAAAATGGACGAATTTGTATTTGCAATAACACAATTTTGTGAATTGTACTATTTGTAATTACACTAATTTTATAAACAAATAGGTAATATTTTTATTGTAGTCTTATATATTGAAAAGTATTTGTTTTATGAAGATAAGGGAGTAAATATTTAAAATTTAGTCAGTTATTTGGGTTTAAGGGTGCGTCGATAACAAATGCCATTAGCGCCTGGAAATAATTAATGTTTTTCAGTAAAATGGTCAGGCGAAATGCCAATACTTTGGTTGATTTATTATACTTATTAATTAATTCTTTGTTTAATACAAACATGAAATATTCTAATATATATATTAGGAAAAAATATTTTTTTAAATAAAAAGCTCTAAAATAAAATTGATTCTGTGAAAACTAAGTAAACATCGACAAATTAATTGGCTGTTTTCGGCATTTTAATATTTCTCTCCCATATTTTCAAAATGAACTGAAATTTATTTTAGATACTACATTTGTTTTGGAAAACTGCTTTATTTGGTTGATGTAGTTTCATAAAATGTAACCATATGAATAAGTATTTCTGTACATAATATTCCTTTTAGAAATTGTTTTAGAATGACGAAACAATGAATGACATTAAACGTTCATGACAATTGATTTTTTAATGAAATGTGACATACTATGAGCTCGAAATTGAGCTGGAGACATTGATGAGTTAAATATTTTAGTTATATGCAACCTTCTCATAATAATTTATATGAAAAATGAATACAAGATGATTGAGAGAACATTAAAACAGTCGATTTTATAAATTTTATTCAATCATTATAATCTATGAAATTAAATAATTTTTCTGAAAATGAAAATAATTTACAATATATTATTAATTATGAATAACAAATAATTATCAGGAATTGATTTTTACGTATATTATCTCTTCGAAAATAATATATATGTATAAATAGTTTACAAATATATTTGTTTAATATACATTATATGAAGAATAATATTGGAAATTGTTCTATATTTATATTGCAAATTGTTTATGATGTCTATTCTTGACGTTATTTTATGCATTATCAAAATTATAACGTATTTATAAAAAATAGGTATTTATTTTTTTTTTCAATCATTTCAATTTTATATTAATTCATTTTATTCTAAATAAAATGTAACATATTGTTGATTAAAAAGTAGGTTATAAATTAATTTTTTAGTGTTCGTATCATATTTTTGATAAGTTAATATAATTATGTAAAAACTTGTTATAGAGTATTTATATGATTATAAAATATATTAGAGATAAGAGTAGAATTATGTGTAAACGATTATTTAATTTTTGATTTTTAATAATAATGAAATAATTTGATAATTTACATTGACAAATTTATGAATGATAAAAATCAATTCAAGTATTGTATAAAAGAATAATTTCAAAATAAGGTTTAAAATACTTTAGATAATTATCGTTATAACTTTTAAATTTTCATAAATATTTAACATTTCTCTATACACACATAGAAGCATAAACATATAAAACATATGCACAGCATACACTCACATATGTATATATATATATATATATATATATATATATATATATATATATATATATATAGAGAGAGAGAGAGAGAGAGAAAGGAAGATAGATAGATAGATAATTGGAATTGTCTAAAGTTTGTTGAAAAGTAAGTTTTATAAACATCGTTGGTATAATTTATATTTAGAAACATCAGCACGTTTCACTACTTAACAGAAATGTATAATAGTAATGTAGAGCTAAAAATATGTGTAAATTACAAACATTAAGCAATTTCTACATAAAAATAAAACAAACCGCTCCGGAATATTTTATGTTAACATTTTTATTTATGCAGAAGATAAAATCAATCTGAGATTTTTAATGGAAATGATAAGGTTTTCTTAACTGAATCAAAGAGTACAACTCCGTCACCAAATACATTTCGCAGTAAATCAATAACCTTCGCATGCAACTTTTATAACTTTGACCTCTTAAAAGTTAATGTCATTTCCATTGAGCGAGAGTTATAGAATTTTGTTAGACCAAATGGAAAATACATTTCTCGTGGGACGTAAATCGAAACTTACGTATTCTGTCTTCATGAGGACAGTGAGATGTACGAGAAGTTAGACGGGCAGTATTTCACTAGACAGATTCCAGAAATAATGTCGTTTTCAACCACGGAGACTAAAGTCGAACGTGTCTTTATGTGAGATTGGAAACAGGATCTTTTATTTTGTTGACAGACGTAAATAAAGACAAGATTTTTCAAATATCGGTTGATATTTTTAAAAACAGTGGTTTTTTTCACCTTTTCTAAATCGCGGATAACATAATATCTTATATATTTTTTGTGTATTATTTCCTTGTAGTAAACATATTTTAAAATAATGTGAAAATAATAAATATAACATATCATAAATAACATTTTCGAGAACTTACGTTAATTAGTTTGGTACAAATTCTGTTATTGAACAAATGAAGTTATTTTTTTTCTAGTTTTACTTAAAGTTATTTGCATATAAAATTCTACTTACAAACAATTTAGTTGCGTGGCTTTTATACTTACTATTGTAGACAAAATTATTTTGCACAAATAAAAAAGTGAAAGGTACTAAATCTTGAATTGTATTAATAAAGAGATGAGAGCATTTTTCACGAATATGTACATGAAATACTATACTGAATTTTCGCTTTTGAAAATATCATTAGATTCAAATTATTTATTGATTATAATAACGCAGCTTCGTCAATTGTTGTTGAATAGGTATTCATACAGTTATTAAATGGATCTCTCCAATTATTTAATATTCAGCTCGTCAATTCGAAAATATTTGTTGAGTTTTTCAATTAATTTCGTGAGACGAGATTTGATTAACAAATTTACATTTCATTTGTTAAATTGAAAATAAAAATTAAAAATCAATCGTGAATAGAGTGGAAATATTTCAAATATATTTGAATGTACTCATTTAACTTTAGTTTTTTAGTTGCATTTTCATCTTCTCAATTTTAATTAATTATTAAACTATTTGAGTGATTATTGTACAATTTTTTTAACTAACTTTTATTAAAAATAAATAAATAAAAAAAAATAAATTCAATTTGTTTAATATTCATATTAAAAACATATACGTTAAAAAAGAAAAAAAAGGATAATTATTATTTTAAGAAACATAATAACAAAATATATTTAAAAATCATTTCTCAAAGAACATTAGTAACTCTACTGATTCTTTAATTCCATTAATACCTTTTGTCGAGTCCAGAAAATGAGATTACCTTGCTAAGAATCTCTGTTTCAGAACATTTTCGTAGTGATTTACAAATATTAATATATTAAATTTTTATCATATCTAAATAAAGATAATTCTAAATTATATATATATATATATATATATATATATATATATATATATATAATCACTTGTATAATTGAGCTTACACCACTAAGAAAAATACTTTTATTTAGATATATTATGAATAGTATTTTTAAAGTACAATTTATTTTTCATTACTAATTAAATACTTACTCTTCTTGATATTTTCATAAAAAATAAATAAAAATTTAATATTTATTCTCTGTTAAAAAAAAATAAAAAATTATCAAATGATTGCATACAAAATTGAGCTTACACACTCAACACAGTGATTATCGAAATTGAAAAATAATTACATATTTTTTTTAATACTGTGTTACATATTCATTTGCATCTACAACGGCTTGAAGATGTGGAATGAGTTAGTTTAACTTCTCAGTTACAGTAGACGGTATATTTTGTCATGTTTGTTGTAGTAAAACTTTGTATTATGTTTTATTGGAACAGTTAGATTTTTGTAAATAATATTTTAGTTCAGCCCACAAATTGCCAATAGGGTCGAGATCCGAAGATTGTGGGTGATTTTTTAACATTTTTGGAACATTACATTACAACCATTCTTGAATTACAAACGAGGTGTGTTTTGGGTCGTTGTCTTATTGAAAGAAATATACTGGTGGCATTTTTAATTTCTGAGCAGATTTTAATTTATTTCAAATTATCATTCAATTAACTTTACATTGTTTTTCAAAATGGAAAGATATTTCATTTTATCCAAAATGTATCAATAAATTCCAAGTTTTCAGTGTCTCAGCCCACCATACAGTCCCATACTGTTACCGAGCCACCCCTATGCATAACTGTTGCATACATATTTCTCTTTTATATTCAGTATTTGGTAATCTCCAAACTATTTGCCACCTGTCAGACCCAAACAAGTTAAATTTTGATTCATCGGAAAACATAACTGTTTTTAAAAGTTTTCATCGCAATTTAAATATTTTTTCAGCAAATTCTAACCGTTTCATTTTATTTAATTTGGATATATAGAGCTCTTTTTGTACGACACGACCATTGTACCCGCTGTTCCTGAAAACACAGCGAATCATTTCCGTTGACACATGTTCATTAATGACTGATTATACATTTTCCCGTAATTTTGGAACACTTTGTTGAGGATTAACATTCATTTTTCTTATAATAAAGCGTTCATCATGTGGAGTTAAATTTTTTTATTCCACGATCAGGTTTATTCTTCAATGTTTCTTCGTATTTATAATTATTAATAATTTTTTATAGTGTAGAATGTGTTCTACCTACATTTTTCCCTATTTATAGTAATAATTTATCCGCACTGCATATTTTTATTATTAACTGTCGTGTTGTAATATATATTTTTTTCTTTTATTTTCCATGTTTTCACCTTTCAGACACATTAAATAAACTGTTTCTATGAAAAATATTGAAAACAAGCGAACAATAGTAAATACTTGGAATTCTCGTTGTTTGGTATTGTGAGATAAATGTCGAACATAGCAGAAAATACCTGACTTTGTGACGTATGCGCTCAGTTGTTTGTACATCCAGTAGTAGACCCTTTTTTAAGATAAGAGTGTATACAGCTTTTTAGTTTTCTTTTGGAAATTATTATTTCAAATAAATATCAATCATAATTTGGAAAAAATGAATACAAAAATTGATTTTAATCTTAGATATTTGAACAAATGTATTTTCTTCAATAGTGTGATTTTATATATATATATATATATATATATATATATATATATATATATGTAAATATATATATACATAAGTATATATGTTAACATATATATATATATATATATACACTGAGAAAGCTTGATTTGATATCATACCATTGGATATATGGATTTTATGAATTATTAATATTAAAGAAAAAAGAAAAAATAAACAAATAAATAATATAATTTTTCATATATATATGGTATAATATTGATTTATTGAAATATATAGAAATTTATTGAGTAAAATTACGTTGTTTTTACAGTTAATAAAATAATTTTATAATAAATATCACAAATAGAAACTATGAAATATTAAAGACTGATTGTTTATGAAGTGTAATAAAAAATGTATGCAATTATTAAAGTTTTATCTTTTCATATCTATTGTTATTTAATAAGAATAAAAAAATATTAATTTTTATTGATACATTTTATTAAAACATATGTTTTTTGGCGTCCAAAATAATCTTACAACGAAAAACAGAATTAGAAAAAATATTTTCACTTGACATTACCAAATATTATAATAAATGTATTAAAAATAGGTATAATTAAGAATAAATATTAAATTTTAATTCTAAATTCCTGTAATAAACAGTATCATTTGATATCCGCCGATGAATATTTATTAGTTAAACAAACAATGGCGACGATTAACGAAAACTTAATCCGAAGACAAATTTACGTATCACGAAAAGAAGAACAAATATTAATCTTTAAACACAAACAAAATTTATTTAAGAACACAATCCTCTTACAATGTCTTCTTAACAGATTTTAAATATTGCGATCCATCTACATTGAAGTCGTATATCTTCGAATGTTGCGAAATATTAAAACAGTTTGATTACTTTGAATTATGGGTTATCAATGTTGATATAATAAAATGGAATGAGTTGCTTAATACACGCAACCGAATTAAATATTGAATGAAAATGATTAAGCTTAATAACTCTTTGATAATATTTGATGTATAAATGGTGATTATAGGAAATCAAAAATAAATCGTTCTTTGTACAGCGATGTCATTGAAAACAGTTTTCAGCGAATTAAACGTTTTATAAATAAATTATTTGGAACATGTAAAATGTCTAATGGCTTTTAAATTTATATTTGATATGATAAAATTAATACTTTTTACTCTCGACAATGTTTTTATTAGCTTTATATCTATGTTGTTAGGTGATAAAGTGAAGTATTAAATTTAATATTCGAAGAGGAGTTGATTTATCAATTGTTTTCAGATTTGATTATATCATTTTTGAAGTGTAATTAAAAATGAGAAAATTTCAATTTATTATTAAATATGCGAGGGTCGTTTGATAAGTAGGGTAAAGAAGTAAGTTAAACACCGTTTTTTTTTTTTTTTGGAAAAAATCGATTTTATTTCTCAACATAATCTCCATTAAGGACTATACATTTGGTCCAGCGAGTCTGAAAAATACACATTGACGGCGACGATGACATCCTCATTCGACGAGAATTTCTTCTCATTAAGATAAGTTTTCAAGTTTAGGAAGAGGAAAAAGTCGCACGGGGTCTAGTCTAGAGAATAAGTGGATGAGGAATCAATCCGAAACCTAATTCGTGCAATTTTGCCATTGCGACGGTCGATTTGTGGGACGGCGCGTTGTCCTCATGAAAGAGCACTTCTTTGTACGCGAACCTTGACCGTTTTTGTTTCATCTTTTCTTTTCAACGGTCCAATAATGTTGCATAATCGGCTCCTGTTATCGTTTTTCCTTTCGTTATGTAGTCAATCACGGTTGGGAATCCCCAAAAAACAACAGTGGCCATCACTTTTCCAGCTGACAAAACGGTCTTCTTCAGTGCACTATCACCACTCGTTGTCTACTGCTTTGATTGATGCTTTGACTCAGGTATGTAGTGGTGGATCCATGTTTCATTCAGGGTAACGAATCGATGGAAAAAGGTCTGCTCGGTTTTTCCATTTTTGCGGAAATTGCTACAATGCTTGTATTAAACATCTATAGAACGTGAACAACGCGTCGCTTCTGGTTGAAATTTCACCTATACTAGTTTGAAAAGTGACACTTGTTAGCTGTAACGTTACCAAATGAATGGTGGTGCCACTTCATATAAATTTACCATACTTATCAAACGACCTACGCATATATATATATATATATATATATATATATATATATATATATTCCATTGTACTCTTTTTAATTGGTGATCCAATATTAATGAAAATAATACTTATTATTGTTGTTGAAAATGCATTGAGAAGTGCAATTATAAATATTCAAATTAATTTCTGTGATAATAACTATGGACATATTTTTTGTTTAATAAAAATGTTATGTATATACATAATGATTATAAATAATTGAATTTCCGAAATGTTAGTATAACACGCTGGATGATTTGACTAAATAATTTATTCACCTTATTTTTCATTCTACAATCCAATTAGAGATTAGACCATGGAGTTTCGTTGCAATTAGGTAGCTGCAATGTACAATAAACCCGTTCAACGAGCTTTTCAAAAGCTTGTTCGTCTTGTATACAAGATGCAAGCTCACGCTTCATGCTAGACAAGAGGCGATGACGTCATCAGCGACTCATTCATCAAGTTCTAGTTATCTTGAAACGAAGTCTGTGCCTGCGGGTGGTCTCCATACGCACAGTTATGCGTTTGAGATTCACTCACATAACTTGTATCACCTAGTGAAGATTAAAATTGTTCTGCCACGTAAATTACAACGAAACTGTTTTTGTATAGTAATTATTTTCTTACAGAATTTAGATATTAATTTGTTAAATTCTGATTTGAAACTGGGATGTGAAATATTTAAACGAAAACAAATATTTTTTATTACAATGTCTTCTTATTTGAATTATATTTTTTAATAAAAAAGTTTTATCATTATAAAAATATCCATAAGTTTTATTCTCAAACTGATCATAAACTGCTTTTATTTATAGTGAAGATCCTTACTTAGATCAACTTTCAACTTTTAAGTCTGGCTTGATAGATAGGTGTTCAGTCTGGGTGAATTTACATTCGATAGTAGCATTTGTTATAACAGTGTTTATTGGAGTGTTTTTGTATAATAAATATACTTTTCAATACATTTGTCTTGACATTTCTATGATAGCTTGATGCAAATGGTAAAGAAGATTAAAATACAAGGTTGAATAATTAGTGCCGCGCTATTATTTCAAGTCAATTGAAAAGTCTGTTGGTAATTCCAAAAATGATCTTAATTACCTTTTACTTACGTTGAGTTTACTTTACCTCTTTACGAACTGGTTCTCTTTTTTTATTGCTTTTTATAGATTCTGTTTTGAATGTAGAATTATAATCCTGAATCTTTGATTCATCATTTTTCAAAAGTGATTAAATCACATTTTCTTTTCAACAATACAGCATTTTTGGAAATTTTTGAACTGCGTTACGAATTTGAGTCATCTAGTATTAATCTTTTGCATGTTTGGATGTTTAAATTAAAGGTCCCTTGATTTCATTTTTTGTACTAAATCGACATTTTCATGAGTGTTTTTTTTCCACCTGGTTTAGATTCAATAAACTCTGTTCAGTTTTAAAATAACGTCGATCAATGTTTAACAGTAACTTGATGGAATAGATTTACAATAAGACTAATTATTATTTTATAATATCATATGGATTAATGATTTTCTTTGATTTTTATATTTAATTACTATAAATCTTTTATTTTTTCAACTTACACTTACTTTGATAACTCAGTTTTAAACTGATCTATGCATCAAAAAATCAATATGCACTTAGGCTAATTATATTCTCTTATACTGTGTAAAACTAATAATGATTTCAAAAAATATCAAAATAAAAATATATAAAGGTGGAAGATTTTCGATCATTTTAAACAATTTAATTTAAAGTCAAATCACTTCGGTTGAAAGATCAAGAATTATTGAGATAGACTTGAATAAATTTTATGTTCCTTATATTGTAGTAAATTATTTACTTAATTAAAAAATATAATATTCATTTGTTTAAAATGATCATAACATATTAATTATTATATTAAATTATATAAATATATATATATAATAGTATTAATTTATATTTTTATATTTATTGTAGCCCATTTCAATACATATGATAATTTCTATTTTTTACTTTTAAATGTTAATTAATTTGAAGTGAAATTTTTATTTTTTTACAAATATATCAGTCACAATTGTCTAGTTTTTTCTTTGCAGTTTGAATGATGTATTTAAAGCTAGAATGTATTGATTATTGCTAATTTTGTGTATTGAGTATTGCTAATTGCTATTTAAGTTGTTAAGCGGAGAGGGAATGTTTGTATCTATCAAGAGTTATCAAACTTGGTAAAACAGTGATTTTTGTGGTAAAACCACCTTCAGCCTTAAACCAATTACTTCTGATATTTCTGATTTAGAGAAACAAAGAAAGAAAATTTAGATTTTCAAACAGAAAATTATATTGAGGTTTTCATAGACCGAAACTGATATTTCAATATGTATCTTTGTGCCGAGGTATTAAGATAAAAAAAGCAATATTTAATTTTATTTTATTAGTAAAAATGTTATTTATTTAAACAACAAAACTATAAAATATATTATTTAATAAAGATAATAAATTTTGTGCATATATATATATATATATAAATTGCTTCTAAATTTAATAACAAAAACAAATTTCGTATTTTTTTCTTCAATATAAGACTTGCTAAAAAAAATAAACAACTATAAAAAAGGTCGAGCATCGTTGTACTATTTTGTATTCATGTTGAATATTGATTTGAATTCCTTTCAATAGGGTTATCTTGGTAGATCTGTAACACAAATTTCTGAAAATGAAAAAAGATACTGCTTATAATAGAGACATACATTTATGTATATCTTTACGCAATTTTATGTAAATATTGATTCGTTCTACATATAGAGGGGCTACCAGAGAATGACCTGCACATGATGAGTATGAACTAAGATGTTATCTGCGTTTTAACGGAAATGTAAGACGTTTATGTTCGAAGACGTATTTTGTGAAATACGTTGTTATCCGTACATGTATTGTACACACGTACACTCTCTAGGTAGCAAAAGCCGTGAGGTATGTCTGTTACGAATGTACGTTTACAAGTCTAGTTTTTAGTTGCATGAAATCGATACGACGTTCGACCAACTTTTAGTTCTTTTTTATAACATTATTAAGGAAAACATTTAAAAATATTCGATGTTTTAAAATTATTGAATTGAATTGAAAAATAAATATATATTTTATAAAAAAAACAGTTATAATTAAAAAAAAACTACACAAAATAATTATTATTAATATTGAAGTTAAAGTTGACATGAATTGGATATTAAAACAAATTAAGATTATATTGACTTTTCTTCATTTTTTGATTGAAAATATATGCTTTTAACAATAATTTTAATGAAGTTTTTTGGGTTTGGATAAAAATAAAAGTATATCACATGAATTTAGATTGATGTAATAACAGAACAATGCGAAATATGAAAGTTCCAGTAGTCAAAAATGATGTTCTTTTTTGAAAAAAACTTGATGTATTATATATATATATATATATATTACTCTAACTTCAAATCCATTATAGTAAACATAAATAAATTATTAACTTATGAATAAGACTATACTATAAAATTGACTATAATTTTACTATTTTTTTAATAAATTTTACTATAAATCTATAATCATTAGCTGCAAGAAAGTAAATATATTGTTACATTTTATAATAAGTCCATGAGTATAGATGTACGAGTAAAATATATGAATTATAGTATATATATATATGCTTTTGGTTAAGTTGGATATTAATAAAACACTGCACACCATAAAATATATGGAATATTGCGAAAAGACAGGAAACAGATGCACATAAAAGTAATTAAATGTATCTTAAAAAACAGTATTTTGTTCTTTGTAGGAAACTGAATTATCATTATTCTAGCCGTAACATAATGTTTAATAAGGTACGAGTATATTAGAATTGCAACTATTAATAATATTTTTATGTACATTTTTAGTATGTATATACTCGGTTAATTAACCCGCCCACTGTCACATGTGGCTTATTTAACGTGTTCATATATATGTTCATTAAGTAAATGTGCTTTTTATTTAATAGGTCAAATGTAACTGAGATTATTAGTGCAGATGTGCTGTTTACATAAACTGCAGTGGCAGTAGATGTAAAAAAAAAGATTAATTCAAACGTAGTAATTGATATTTCTGTAACTTGTATTTTATTCAAGCGTCCCAGATTCATCCTTATGAATGTACTTTATTGTTTTATTTACTATATAAATAAGTACAATATTGATGAATAAAAATATATTACTTATTATATATGTTTAAAAAAATTATTAACTGGAACAAATTGTTAGTAAAAGAATAAGCTAAAAATATGCTTCTAAAAAATATTTTACTTTTCATTCATTACTCTGAAACACTTCAGGAATTTTTTTTAAATGAAAATTATTTAGCTGATTGTTTTGTTATTTTTGATGTGACTTGGGATTAATAGAAAAAGTTTATTTTCTTGTAACATTCGCCAAATCTTTTTCTATTCCATCAATTATTTTTTATACGAGTTTTTGAAATAAGATGTATATTAGGTTGCGATAAATCACAGTCAGTGTTTGTATCAAGGAGCGAATTAATGAATTAGTCTTTAAAATTCAATAGCGATTTATTCCAGTTTAGTTACTTGATTGTAAAGTTAGCAACTGATATCATTTTTGAGTCAAATATCAACTCAATTGCTAATTTTTATATCAAACTATAAACTTACCCAACTTAACTCTTCATTTCATCAGACATATTTATAAGATTTATTTGGTTAATATAAGGTGTGCCAGACGAACTAGAAAATTTCAAAACGCAATAATTAAATTAATTTGTATTTTTACATAATTTTGTTTAATATATCCTTGTTGAATATGTTGGGCCATTTTATTTTTTAAAAATAACGCTTGATAGCTGAGCATCATTTTGGCGCACGCATTCTTATTCGGACATTTTCTATCACGCGTCGTAATATATTTGGTGGAATCCTCGCAATTGCTTCTTGGATTTCTAATTTAACACATTCATTGCGGGTTATTTTACGAATAGGTCTGCACTGTGCTGAAAATATACTAATCTTCAAAATGTAATAAAACTTTTAATAACATTAAAATGACTTCTGATGTCTTATTACAATAATTAGTGTTCATCGTACCTGTAGTATAATATTCAAAATGTGTTCAGTGTTTAAGTTACCTGAAATGTAAGACAGACCATGCTAGGCGCGTTGTGTGCACACAGTGAGATATTCATTGAAAGCGTTAGATGCACGCTCAGCAGTCAACGTGTTAAGTCCAGGAATAGTGTGTGGACAATTAATATACACATTGATCTTTAGATAACCTCAAAGAAAATAACCACACGCCGTCATATCTAGGGATCGTACAGGACTAACAACATTTCCCTTTTTGGAAATGATCTGACTAGGAAAGAGCGCTCTCACAGTAGCCATGAATAATCTAACGGTATGACTTGTCGCCTCCATCTTGCTGGAACCATTTAATTTGTGAAAATCGAATGGATTCTTGCGACACAAATATTGTAATCATGTTAGTGTAGCGGACTGAGTTAACGCCGTGGGTTTAAATCCAACTCTAACACAGTCAATGTTTGTTTTTGTGTTCTAACTGTTCTTATGCATCCTTGTTTCCTCAAATATAATGTGAAATCAGTTTCTTCAAATTTCTGAAATCATAAGATGATGGCAAGAACGCTCAATATCTATCCACGACGCGAAACGTTATAATGATTGCGAAATAGCCGTTGTACAGTTGTAGTAGACTCTCCATTTTTCAGTGAAAGCTCGATGTGCACCGGACTACAACTACACCGCATTTACTAAATGGGCATGAATAACTAACAATGTATCGCTTACTTTTATCCTATCACTCTAACGGTAAGCGAATAAGCCTGCTTTTAAAACATTACGCTCCATTGGCTCACCTGTTAGATTAAAATTGATTTTGATTTCACTACATCATGTTTTTGTTTATTATTTTTATCTGGTTCATTTCATTACCGTGACATATACAAATTATGAAAATATTCCGTTTACACTTCCATGAATTACATGTGAACATTTAATTGTAGTGGTGGAAATGGTATTTTTAATTAATAACAAAATATTATTATTATTTATTACAAAACTAACACATACATTCGTGATTCAATATTAAATAAACATTCCTGATTTATTTAGATTTGTATGAGTGGATTTCAAATAATGTTCTTCCAGTGAAAGTGCTAAATAACAAAAAAAATATTAAATTTAAAACTGATGCGTTCGTTCGAGTACTAATGTTAATTAATAGATTTTATTTGTAAGAGCATTTTCATAATTTTAACGATATACGATATACTACTTAATAATATTATACGATATACGATATGCTACTTAACTTAATACTTAATAAACATTATAGATGATTGATTGATTATTTGAGGTTTAAGGGCGCGTCAACACCTAAGGTCATTAACGCTCAATTATAGATGATATTTATCATTTATGACAAATATAAATATTTAAATTTTTCTTGATGTTCTCTGAAATATTTTCAACTAAAACTTATTTAAATTTTTAGTCATAACTTAAAAGTTATGTATTTAAAATATTTTTTATAGATTCAATTTAACTTATTTATGTTTCAATTCGATTAAAAATAAATAAATTTAAAAATTATTAACGAATTGGATTAGATATCTTCTCTTGAAAAAGTATAAATGAATGGAGAATACAGCAGATATTTTTGATATGTAAGGTAAGGTTTGATATGTAGGAAACTGGTGATATAAATGTCAGAAAGTTAAATTTTGTTTCAACAAATTTCAGAATGGAGATTTGTGCATGGTCGTTTATTCAAGTTTTAAATGGTTTTTGTGGATTCAAACATGCGACTCGAAACTTTTAAGTTTTTGAAGTGATTGTGGATATAAAAATAATTCAATTTTAAATTTCTGCTTTTGGAATTTCAGTACTTCATTATTACATATTGTATTTGTATAACCTGCATTTTTATCTTTAATTATATTTAATTATAATTGAGTGTACTGTGATTATGATATTAATGTCTAACCATATTTATATTTATGATACAAATACGAAGGGATATACATATCACACCCATATATATATATATATATATATATATATATATATATATATAAGGTGTAAAAATTAATTCGGTGCCTTCAAAATCGAATCAATCATAACTCCGTTTTAAATCAAAACCTTTTGTCGTCGTTTTAGGATTTTGAAGTGCCAATCTTAAAATTTAAAAATACTATATACATTGGCCAAGCAGTTGGCATAACCTCACAAAACAGTAGTGAATAGGACGGCGTCCGAAAAGCAGCATATTATGTATTGCATACTTTTCGCATTCCAGTTAAAAAAAATGCTGCCGAAGCCGCGGGAATTATTTGTTTAGCTTTGGGGGAAGGCGTTGTACATTTCTCGTGTGTTTTAGCATTTTTGGATAAAACATTCAAAAAATGCTAAAACTGTGGAAGAGATCAGAAAATGCATTACGACTTCATCGACTCAAAGCCTCCATTTTTATTTCGATAAGGGGGTTCGTCAGTTATCCTACGGATAGACTAAAGATATATAAAATAATGAAAGATATTTTGAGGATTGAAATATATTCCATTTTCCCGTAAACATTCATTTTCTATAAAAAAGGCATCAAATTAATTTGTACACCTAATATATACATATATATATATATATATATATATATATATATATATATATTTATTCCATTAATGCACAAATGATGTTTTAAATTAAAAGCTTTCTAAAATGGATAACTATTTTTAACTTGTGTGCGCGTTTAAATTAATTTCCTTTGAAACATTTTTTTTAATTTTCTCATACACTTTAATTTTTTTATGAACTAACGTATTTGTATTTGTTAAAATATATATTAACATACCATAAAACAAATTATTTCGAAATATCTTAAATAAATAAAAAAGAAAATTAAAAAAAAACTTTAATAAAATTAGGGTTGAGTTAATAGACTATCAATATTTGCATTGCAATTGAGTAGACCCTAAAATGATAACTGAAAAATTGATTAACTTTTACCATAAAACAACGATGAGTCACACTGTATCCAATAACATATTTTATTTCTTAATATATTGCAAAATAAGAGAATAGATACATAAAGTGAGATATATCGAAAACATTAATCTTGATTAAAATTACTTTACCGAGCCACAATATTTATGTTCCCCTTGGCATTATGCTGTCACTACATAGTATGAAATGACTTATAGTTAGAGTTATCATATCATGTTGAAACCTCCGTACGTTATGGATAATGATAATTTGCTAAGCAAATTTTGACGTCACTTTTTGTACTCTGTTTCGGAGATCAAAATTTGCCTATTACATCATATTTGTATTTTAATATGTACATCTTTTTCAGGATGCTTTCTCTTTATTTTCTTTACTAAAAGTTTATCATGAATAAAATTACACACACACACACACACACACACACATATATATATATATATATATATATATATATATATATATACAGTCAAAAGTTATGCGAGGAACGAAACTTTTTGCTCTCTTATAGAAATATAGTTTTTTAAGCGTAGTTGTACTTTGAAATTAGACAAAAACAAATGTAACTTTTGTTATTTATTAGATGAAACTAGCGACAAAAAGAATTTCAATCGAGAAGTTTTATACAAATAATAAAATTAATATAAAATTTTGAAAGGATCATATATATATATATATATATATATATATGTATAATATGATGTAAGAAATTAAATCTGCCTGATTAAATAATATTAATTTATTTGATAACACAAAAATATCATAATTCTTAAAGGCTGTTAATTATTTCTCATGAAATTTTATTTTTCAGTTTTCTTGAATTGATCTTTATTATTATATTAATTAATATTTTCATTTGTAGAGATAAATAATGCATAGTAATTTTTTTAATATATTTGTGATTTTTGTGTATATACTTGTAATACTTTACAAGGAGGTGTAAGTATTGCCATTTTCTTCGTTTATGTTGAGTTTTTGTTTCCATTTTTATTGTTTGTATTTTTTTTCTGTATTTTATAATTATTACAATTATATATAATTTAAATAACCAATCATTATTGAATAGATTGTTATTTTGAAGGCTATTTATTTAAAACAACATACGTCATAGTTAGAATACGTATAAAATTGAATCATTGTTTTTTTTTGTGATATTAAAGAAATCTTATTAGAATATTTCTAACATTATGTCTAAAATGAAATTCTTTTATAACTTGTTGTACTACATATCGTTGCTCAGATAAATTTCGGATTAAGTTTTTAGAGTATTATGTACAATGAAATATGAAAATTCTGTTATTGAAGAAGAAGGAATCTCTAACATTATTCTAAATTAAATTAACATGATTATACTTACAAAATGTAAGTGAATACTGTTGTTTATAATTTCTCTTTTGAATAAAACTGAAATATTTTTTCGCTATAAGTCATTTTTCAAATGTTCGAATAATTTTAAAAATAGTGTGACATGTAAACTATCAAAAAACATATATTTTTTTCATGATACTCATAATTACATAAAAGATGTACATTATAACAGTAAGTACTTTAGAAAATATTTTGTTACATAATGGAAAAATATTTCTTATTAGACACCTATGTAAATGTCCAAATATTTCAATACAAAAAATATATGATTTAGTCCACTGTCATAATTATCGGCATATATATATATATATATATATATATATATATATATATATATATATATATATATATATATATATATATATATATATGAAAATAAGCATATATTTGCGAACTTAAAGACAAATTTAAATAAAATACTCTTTTTATATTAATCTCTTTATAAATTGAAATATGTTTAATATCGCAATACAGGAACTTACTAAAGATTAGATTAAGATTTTGTTTTTCATTCATCTCTGTTTCAAGTAACTAACATAATATGTTAATAAAAATTAATTATTGGAACATAATTTGTATTTAAATAATTGTTTAAATCTTTTAAATTTATTTAAACGAATTATAATAATAAAAGTAGATTTTTATCGGATTTCATTTATTTTCAAATCGATTTATCTAATAAAAATGTTTATTTTAAAATATTTTGAAGTGCAAGTTAAAATAAATGTTATTATTGATATAGCAATATATAAGTTTTCTGTTTGTCGACATTCAATTTCTCTTGTACAGTATTTTTATTATCATATATTTCAACTTCGTTATATATTCTTTGTAATCATTTGTGCTCAAATGTAGTTTCCTTTATTCGAAAATAAAAAAAAATGTAGTCGGAAAGCAATAAGTACTATAAATAGATACGTCAGATATTTTTATATACCCTTACTTGTATATCTTTTACAAAAAAATTCAATGACAAAAATAAAAGCGATTACAGCGGATTGATGTTCATTTTCTAGATTACCATTTTTTGTAAAATTCCATTTATGTTGTCTCATCTACTTGTGTTATGAGTGTGTGCTCGTTTGTGAAGCATACATTGTATCAGTGGATACAATGTGTATCTGTTGATAGTAAATGTACACATGTGTATCATTAATCTGGTATTATGTATTTGTGATTTGTAGTATCAGCCAACATATTACAAGTGGATGTTTGGCTGCGTTAATGTATTATATTTCTGTAATAATAAAGTGCCTTTAACTTTTTGTTGTTCTATATATATATATATATATACAGAGAGAGAGAGAGGTAAGTAGCTAGATAATTTGTTAAAAGGATAGAAATTTAATCTAAAATGTTCATTTTTTAATTGTTCTAATCTAGAAAATAATTAAACAGACACAATTATTTTTAATCACAGTCGTGTTTTATCAACTTAATGTATAAAATATAAAAGTATATTAATAATATATATATATATATATATATATATATATATAATATGTTTTCAATTTGAAAGAAATCTGTTCTAGACGTTTGTTTATTATACAAACAATGTCATTTTCGTTAAATCACCTAAAGAAAAACCTTTCGATTAACGCACTCAATATAAGACGTTGTGTTGGATCAAAAATTCGTTACCGTGATATATTTTTTCTCGTCAGTTTTGATTGAATAAAGTGTTTTTTTCCCTTATACAAGTAACTATTATCTGTTTTTCTGCTTAACTTTTGACGCCTTCAGTTCACTTCCATTATTCCTTTAAGCATCATCAATCAATCGATGCACATCATTTCTGATTTTCTTTTATAATTCAAAAAGAATCGAGAGTCACTCCAACCAACATCAATTAGATCGAATACCAGTTAAACAAAAAGCCATGACGTTATCAAGTTGGTCATTGTGTTGACAGCTTTTCAGGTACATGACGATACTTGATATGTGCGTATGTACTAAATCGACTAAATGATGTGTAATTTAATACTGAATTGGTCATGTAGTTACATATACTCATATCGAATGCTGTTTTGTTCTGTGTTTACAATAGCATGTAGTATGCTGGTGTGAATATACCATTGTGTATTAATTAATGAAAATCATTAAACATCTATACTCGACGAAATTTTATATTCAGAACACGAATATGAAAACAAACAATTGATTTAATTAAAAGTAAAATGTTAATGTTTAAGTTGATTTCATATTACGATTTAAATGAAACTGTATAAAATTATGTATATACGTTAAACTGAATTAATTTAAATTGATTAAAATTACAATTAATTCCACGTATAAAAAAGAGAATAATATGTTCATGTATAGAAAATCATAAAAATATCATGTTTGGAGAATAACTTTAAATAATGTCCTATGCTTTTTAGTAATATACTACCAGGTATTTTATATATATAAGTATATAATTTTTATAAGTTCACTGAAAGCTTAAAATTGAAATAAATCATATGTACATAATGTGTACTTTTCGGATGCAGTTGAGCTATGTAAGGAGCAGTGCAATATATTTCTTTTATGTGCAAAAGTTATCTGCGCGATGTGTTAAATGTATTGAAAACTGAGATTACATAAGAAATTTAATCTGCTTCGTTGAAAGTTTCTAGTATGTAATAAAGCCTTGTAAAACTAGTATCTACATTTTTATGTTTATTTTTTTTCACTCAACTATTCTGTTATGTGCGTGTGTATTAAAATATTTCAAACAGTGTTAATTTGAAGTTTTGACAAATTGAAAAATAATTATTGTTAATGAACCAAATTCATTAAAGATAAATTGTAATACATTTTAGTAGAAATATATTTTTAATAAACAACTGTTTGTTTTTAGTATAAAAATTTTTTTAATGTTAATATATATATAACATTTATTATTTAATTTATTTTTGTATAATATTTAAATCAAAAAATACTTCAAGTATGATTATGTAATATATTAATGTATTTTTATAATTGATTTTTTGATAATTACTTAATTGGAACTTAAATGACAAATTTATTCATTTTAAAAACTCCAATTTTTTTATTAGCAGTTTCTTGCATGAATCGTTGCTAATCAAAGTTAAAATTGTTTGGTGTCGTACTTAAACAAACAGGGTATAAATTAAAGATAGATTCGAAGAATATTTAAAATACTGAAATATCTAAATTTTTATGAACATATATTAGAAACGTAATATAAATTTAATGTCATTTTTAATATTATAATATAACAAAAATATCAAATAAAAGAACAACGTTAAATATGTTAGAAAATCGTGAAATATTTAAAATTAAAAATAATATTTGAAACGAATAAATAAACATAAATAGATATTCAATGTCTTAGGATTTAGAAATCTACATTATCATTTATTAAATTACATATAAAAATTACAAATGTTCTAAATTCAGTTCAACTTAATTGAAAATGAAATAAATGAATATATATATATATATATATATATATATATATATATATATATATTTGTATTTCAATTCTAAAATATTTTTTTAATTATTGAAACTAACTCCAAAATTTATAAAAAAAACTATTTCCAGTATCTATGTATTTTGATACAATAGAGGAAATAATACCAAACGGTGTCTATACGCCTTAATATATTTATCAGACATTTAGATAATTTATTTGTTCTGGTTAATAAATATATTTCTAATTAAAAATTTCATATAATTATTATTAGCAAGATGTTAAGAAAGATAAAGAAAGTGTAACTTAAGTATTATTATTAACGAACTGAAGTAAAAATAAATGTTTGACGAAACCGTTGTCCAGTATCTGTAATAGTCTAGTAACGAGTGTTCATTTTTATGATCGAGTTCAAACATCTGTACATAAAAGATCCTTGAAAGTGTTGTTAAATTTTTATATCATTGGGTTTTAGTAAAACTTTTACAAAAACATTTCGTTTTTTTTTTAAATAAAAAAGAGGATCCGTTTACAAGAATAAAATAATAAAAACGTCGATTGAGATATTCTCGACAAGTTATCTCCAGTCAGGTATAAAATTTGATTTCTCTGAACAAAAATCTTTTAAGTAATACCATTTTTTTGATACTGTGATTAAATACATGTCTAAAAATTAATTACACTCTAAGGAAAAAAAAAATTTAAAATGCACAACAATTGTGTATTGTTCTTTTTGGATTTTGTGCACATTTCTGCAGAGACTATTCTCTGTCTTCGTTGTCTGAAAATGATGACATCAATAACGAAATGGATATCAACCAAATTCAAAATAAACAATAATTAGTCGCTGAATATTTTAATAATAAAACACTGGTCTTTTGTACTACGATCAATAGTTTCGAGTTTCGTCATTTTCTAGTGTACCTTCAACTCTGCTTCTTACTATACTTTTCAGTTTTTTTAATTTTGTTTTTTTTTTTAAAAAAAAAACTGATAGATTTTGATTAACTTATGATTTTTTGAAGAGATTTTCCTTCGAGTTGAAAACTTATTTGATGAATATGAAAATTTAAATCAGTGGTAGGCGAGATGACCTAAAGTGAACTACACGATTTTCACAGAAAAATAATACTTGCTAATATTAAAGTCATATATATAATATATATATATATATATATATATGAGTAGTAAACAAAATTATTTTTCTGTACTTTAGCGTTTCGGGGATAATGGGATCGCCATTGAAATGCGAGTAAATAAGGATCAAAAATGATTAATAATCATTCAGTGAACATTTTTGAGAAAAAAATTTTTATTTTTGGTGCTAGAGAATAATTAATTTATGAAAGAAAATTAATATTAAATTCGTATAAAGATTTATTATTGAAACATAACATTCTAATGATCAAAAAGTAGAAGTTAAAGCGATTTTTAGTTAGTTTTTTATATCACGATTTAGTATAAAATATTAAGAAACAAAACTAATTGAATGGAAAGTTAATATTTACATAAAATTATCAGCTAGACACATTTCTGACTAGCTTTTTAATGCAAAGTGATTTTATTACATGAGATTATCACTCATTTTATGATTAATTAAAGTAATTGAGATTAAATGTAAGCATGAAACCAGTTATTTATATTTTTTTTAAATGAAAAATTTTTTGTATTTTTTAACATATGAAAAGTGATATAGGCACATGATGTTTTTGCTTGATCTAAGCATCTAACAAATGCTTTCAAATTTATAATACGATTTGTTGATAAAATGAAAAAAATGTGCACACATTTTAAAGCGGATTGTGAACGATTTATATTTATTGTTGATTTCACATATGTATGTATTGTTTTAATTTAAATTTTATTTCGAAACGAAAATATTTATTTTAACCATTAATTTTTTTTTAAATAATATTTGTATTGAGTAGAGAAGACGAAAATAAAATACAATGGAGAAATCGCATGTGGCGATTATTTGTTTAATTTTATATTAACTTAAAACAAAGATATATATATATATATATATATATATATATATATATATATATATATAATATTTATTTATATATATGAGATATAATGTGTTTGTATGTGTGCATAGAAATTGATTTTTAATACACATATATAATACTAATTTTTGTGACTGCTGTTAATAATTGTGTCCTTGAAGTATATATTTGGGTTTTCTTAATCGTTCTATATTTTCGTATCAACATGTAATCAATTAGTATTTTTATATATTTAATCTATAAATATTTATTGTTTCCGTTTTTCCAGCTACAAAAAACAGTGTTCTCTATTAAATAATTCTCCTATTTTAGTTTGTGCTTTTATATTTGCATTAATTTAAATAAAATTTAACTACATTTAAAGAATTGTTTGAAATATTATTATAATTTTCTATATTACTGTAGTTTTCGGAAAAAATGATTTAATTTTTCCTAGACGAAATAATTGAAATTTTATTTAAAGAGAAAGAACATCTAATTTTTAGTTATTAAGAATTTTTTTAATTTGTTTTTAATTTAAATTTAATCGGCGAATAAATAAATCTTTTTTCTTTTATAAAAAAAACTAAATTTTAAATACAAATGGAGTGAGGGCTATATGCATTTATTGACTCTCGGTTGTAACGAAAAGTATTGTGGTTCAATGTATGTAATTAATTTCAATATTAACAATTAGTGGTAATTGGTGTTTCTATTAATTTCTACATACACGTTCTCAAATTATATTATAATGTATAAAAAAATAAAATATTTATTCCGGTTCGTATTTTAGATAATAATTCATACATGAACTTGCGCATGAATTAATTATTTTGATGTAATTTATTTTTTTAATATATATGTTTATATGTTTATATATGTATATATATATATATATATTTATATGTATATATATATACAAATATATTAATAAACAAAATATTAAATCTTGCAAGCATATATATTCAAAAAAATTAAAAAACTTATCATAATTAATTCATTTACTCTTTGTACATACTACTTATCAAAATATATCTCAAATAATTTGTCTGAAATTGCCTTCTTAACTTTTTGCATCAATATCTTTTCTCTTCCGTTACTCTGATATTTCGTCTATTTTGTATTCTTTATGTACTATGACAATGCTTCAAATTCCTGTAATAAAGTGTTCTATGTTCTCAACAAGAACGTATAGCACACAATTTACATTACCTTTTACATCTTTTCGTGAATTTTATATGTATGTAGATACATTCTTACATTATTTGCTTCATTCTTTCAACGTTTGAAATAAAAAGTATGTGGCAATCGAAAAGATTTGTTTTATTATCTACACGTAAGATCATACAATTTATATTGTTTATTAATATATTTGTTCTTAAAGTTCTATATGTCGTATAGAAATAAATATTTTTATATATCAGAAATTATTTCTAATATTTATTTGTGAACTAGCTTTTCTATAAAATTAATTATTCAATAATTTTTAAGTGATATAAACTTTTATTTTAGTTTTTATTTTGGATTAAATTGGAAATCACAAAATGATAATCACAATTTAAGTAAACGTCTTCATAAATTGTTTTTTTCATAATTAACATTTATTACTGAATAGATAAATATATTGCTTAATTTTAATAAATAATAAACATAATTACAAATAACCATTTGTACAAATATAATTATTTTTGCAGCCTAATTGATTTTAATATTGAAATTAGTTTTTCATTTATATTTTTAATATAATTTTATTACATATTTAGATAAGCAGTTCTGGTTCATAATTTTTTAAACACATTTTTAAGGAGGCTTACATTAACTTTAATTAACTGTAATTGTCATTAAGCGTAATTTCTAGTTTAACATTTAAATAAATGACTAACTTTCATAATTTTTAATTATATGTTTACATAAAGAGCTCATAAAAATGTAAATTTTGTATGAAATTATTGTTTTCATATTCTTGATTAAATCTTATTTGGAATTACACATATACTCTTTTAGTAGTAAAATGTTTGTGTTGAATCCTTAATAACCTTAGAAATTGATTATATTTTAAGTAAAACAGTTCATCTTTTTTAAGTACTTATCACGTTTCGTCTTTCAGTGCTATTATTTATTAAATATCATTGTATTTCTATGCTCTGCATTATTTTTTCAATTTTTTATTACCAATTTTTATATTTTTTAAATATTCAATTACATTTCAATCTATTTGAAGAAGTAAATTAAAAAAGCATTAAAATAAATACAAATGCTGACACTGGTAGTTAATATTTACAAAAGATATATTACTTTACAAGAAAACAATGAAAAGATATTGATTTATTTGCTTCTCTCTCTTTATGTATATATATATATATATATATATATTATGTCAGTACAAAAGTTCGTAAATAATTTGCAAGTGAAACTCGAGCGATTATTTTCAACAGAAAACGCTTTTATTAATCAATTATGTATTCACCATCGTTTTCTGCAATCATTTTCCAACGCTCAGGCAGCTGGTCAATTTTATAACCGTTTAAACTGTTCTGCAGTGACCGAAACAAATGCAATCCAAAGGTGCAAGTGTCCGGAGAATACGGTGGACGCGATATGATTTCCCATATTAAATGTTTTAGTTTTTGAAGAATCAGTTTTTCTGTACGTGGTTTTGCGTTATTGTGCTGGAAGATGACTCCCTTGCGATTGACCAAAATCGGACGCATTTCTTTAATTCCTGCGTTCAGTTTGGTTCGTTATTGACACAATACTTCTCATTAGCAATCGTCTTGGCCTGTGGGAACAGCTCAAAATAAACAACACCTTTGCAATTCTACCCAATATATAGCAACACCATCATCGGATGGAACCTAGTTTTGCCGACTGGTTCTGCTCCTTTATTCGCTTATTTCCACGTTCGTCTGCATCAGATATTGTTGTACAAGATCCATTTTTCATCGCCAATCATCAACCGATCCAAAAAAGGCTGTTGAGGCGTCCAAGCAAAGAAACTGTCGAAGAGATGCGAACAAACTTGTTGTTTCGACGAAAGTGTATCTTTTCATTATCCATTTAAAAAAAAAATTTACACACCAATCACATCAAAACAAATGCGTCTGATGCTCAAAGGACAGCTGTGACTGTCATCTTGATATATAACATAAGTACATTTTAATCACGAGCGCCGCCATGCGGCACCCTTAATACCACCTATTGAATCGTATACGAACTTTTGCACTGATTCAATATATTTATATATATATATATATATATATATATATATATATATGTTTGTGTGTGTGTTGAGAGAGAAAGGGGATGCGTGTATCTAGTTTAAATGTATACCAAAAATAGCAATATGTCATAATTTGATTCATCAGTTCCTGGTTATTAATGAGTATTTCGATTATTCATAATTTTCTACATTGAAATCTTTCGGATATACATGATAAAATCAAGGAATGATGGATACTTAAAAACAGTGAAAATATTAATATATTGAAATGGAAATAAATAAATATTATATGTGTATATATTATATATATATATATATATATATATATATATATATATAATGTACAGTCTATGTGTGCGTGTGTTTGATCGCGTATGGAGAAACCATATGAACAATACCTTCCGTGACCTAAATACCAACAAGGAGAAGGCAACAGAGCACGTGTAGCGTGATGTACACCCCGTCGGGGTAAACAATAAGTACCTACAGGAAAAACATCAAATGAAAACACGATCATAGTAGCACAATCAAGTCAAGAATCTAGTACACGCATACCTAGTGGCTGCTTTGTTCTATATCATGCGTGTAACGAAGATCGACACAAATGGGTGTGGAATCTGATTTGTTTTTATACCTTTTGTTTTTCGCCGCATTGTCTTTTCGGCGGTTTGAAATTTGTATTGTGAAAACTGGAATGAGAACTAACAATTCGAGGGTTAGATTGAATTACACGGGTTACACGAAAATTGTATAATCAAATAAATAAATGATGTGTTTGTGAAATGTAATATTTTTCGAATGATTCCGTTTGTGTATAAAATCAGGTATATTTTAGAGACGATGCGGTTTACGAATGTAAAATTAAATACACTTCGAGTCAACAGGATCTGTGGTATCGACTGAAATCGCTTTATGTACCTGTGAACGGATACGGACTCGCCTTTTGTACGAAAATAGTTCATTTTATTCGGAATGAAACTCAAAGTGTTATTTTATGCGTAATCCATTATTTGACAAAGTAAAACAATTACATTTGAAAGATTTGATTTGAGTTTTTGTACGAAGTGAAAATAAATTACTTCACAAATATTTTTATCTGAATGACCGACAAAAAAGATTTTAAGTAAAAATGAATATATCATAAATATTTTATCATTCATAGATTCAACTATTTTTTTTTTAAACGTACAATATAAAAACAAATAAACACACTGTCAGAAAGTTATTTTTGACAAATACTGTAATAAATTTCTCTCTATAACAACGCTATATTATAAAAGTGTTTTTATCGATTAAAAAACGATAAAACGTTTTTATTTTTCAAGCCTATTGTTTTTCAGCTATTGGTACACGTTAATTGAATTTGTTCTTTGATTAAATATTGATTAAAAATGTTTCAGTACTTTGAATTCTTTCAGTGAATACTTAATCATAGTTTAATTAATTTTTAATCCAGATTTAATTAACTGTAATTTTATAAACAATTATTTGTTTGATTAATTTTTAAATTTTCTTTTAATTTTTTCAAAATTAAACATTGTTCACGTGTACTATATATTAAAATAATAAACAATTATACTTAATGACATATATTTTATATTGGAGATAAAGAAATTTCATTTTATTTGTTACAAAAATAGTTTAAATTATTATTAATTTCTAAAAAGTATACACATTTATATAATTAACTGTCGAAAGAAATAAATATTCGTTATTAAATTTGTTGTGTCAAGTGTTAATATTTTAGTGTTACTATTATGTACAAATAGAAATACTAAAAATACTACATCTCATTTTCTATTAGGTTTAAATTTAAAAAGATGACGTGAACAAAATCACTCATTTTTTTATCAATTATCAACAATGACACGATTTTTAGTTGGTATTTTTTTATATAATTATATAAAGTGATTTTTTTAAACATTTTAACCTACTAAAGAAAACTGAATATGTTTTCTTTTATATTTTTTTTAATCCAAGATTCTGAGTCATTACTGACAAATAATCACTGAAAACAAATTCTTTTATATTTAATTTATTGACATATTTGTGTTTATAAATATAGAAAAGAAAATTAATATCATGAAAATAAATTTTTAAATTTTTGTAGAATCATTTTCATTATTAGTTTATTTTTAAAGAAATAGCTCTAGACTATTATTCAAAACCTTAAAATTTATATTTTTTGTGCTATTTTAAAACGATGTCAAGTTTCATTTAGTTTTATTAAATATTGAATAGAATAATTTTTTATAGGAAAGTAAAAAAAAATCGAAATTTTTACTCATATTTTTAATTAACAGTAAGCATGTATTGTTCTTTCCGCCTTAGTTCTGTTGTATCACTCTTGTAATTCTGAGTGAATGACAATTATTAGTTTTGGAAATATTCAGGATATCGTCTATATTAATACGAATAAACTTGTATCATTAGTTTGAGTTGACATTCAAAGCTAATAGGCATACAGTTAAATAATGATATTCCATGATCACTACATCACGCGATCGACTTTGTACATTAAAATTATTCATGCTTTTATAATTTATGTCGAAGTCAATGACGTTTTGGTATTAGGATTAACACGTATTCTTGACTTGAAATCATAGACGTGTTAAATAATGAAATATATTATTTTTTATGATCTGGATGTATACTTTTTTATTTAAATAAAAAATCAAATGGTGCCTTCTAGTGATACGTTTTCCAAAATGTTTAAATTAATAAATATTTATTTTATATTTATCAAAGTAATACCAGCATTATCTACTAAGTTTGAATACAAGATTTTTTCCTTTTCCGAACCAAGTGATTTAACTCTGCAACTAAGTTTTCGACAGTGTTTAACTTTTTCTTTTTTCACTTTTCAGTATCTAAAAAATGTATTGGGTTGATGAATACGTTCGTTGAGTTTTTATTAAATTTAAAATTTATTTTTAAAATTTATTTTTTAAATAAATAAAATATATAAACTAGTCAATAATATATTATTCTCAATTGTTTACGATTGCCTCCCAATCTTCTGGAAGTTTTTCGATTTGACGCCTGAACAAATTCGATGGTTTAGATGTGAAGAAGTCGTCAAGTCAATTTTGAAGAACAGCGTCGTTATTAAAGGAAATTCCTCGGAGATTGTTGCATAGAGAGAGGGAAAGATGAAAATCGGATGGAGCAAGATCAGAAAAATAGGGCGGATGCGGAATAACTTCCAAACCAAGCTCTTGAATAGCAGCTTTTGTAAAGTTAGCAGAATGTGGAGGGGCATTATCATATTGAAAAATCACTCGAAGCCGCTTTCCAGATCGTTTTTTTTTTAAATTTAGGTCTCAAGACAACGGAGTTGTTGGGAATAAACCTCGGCAGTATTGATTGATGTGAATTGAAGTGTTTAAACGGTCTTCATGAACGTGGAGAATCATTTATGTCAAAATGGCCCTTTTTGAAATGAGAAAACCATTTTCGTGTCCTACTCTTCCGGATAGCGTTCTCCCGGTAAGTGTCACAAATGGTTCTAGCTGCTTCTGATGCCTTAACTCCTCTGTTAAACTCCATCAAAAGGATATGTTCGTTTTTATGTGCTTAACACTCCATTCTTCTTAACCAACACTCAACACAAACTGTCTACAAATTGAAAAATTAAAGAAGTATTAAATAAAACAATACTATGATATTCAAATGACATTAACATATGTCAAACAGATTTCTTTCCAAAGCACAGTTCACTTGGAAAACAGAAACGCATGAACTTATGTATCAACCCAATATATACGAATTTACAAGAAGTTATAAAAATTAAATATTGATCATATATATATATATCATATATCATATATTGATATATATATATATATATATATATGTGTGTGTGTGTGCGCGCGTATGTATTTAAATTAACGTTTTAATTTAAAATTGATACTACCTATTTTTTGACGAAAAAATTTCTTTAAAAATTTGTTTAAGGAAGTAGGAATATTAAAATATGTATACATTGTTTTATTTTGGAATTTATATTCGATGTATGTTGTTTTTTTTTGGAACAAATTTTGACATATCTTAACGGATTACTTTCATTTCAAAGGGATTATTTTTGAAATACGTCTTTGTATATATATACATATATATATATATATATATATATATATATATATATACATATATATATATATATATATATATATATATATATATATACATATATATATATACATATATATATATACATATATATATACATATATATATACATATATATATACATATATATATATATATATATATATATATATATACATATATACACATAGATAGATAAAAGAATAATATACATCGTTTGTTTTTTATGTCTTCATTGAACGTCGATATTTCAATAGAAGAAATAATACATGGAATCATATAACGAAAATAGTAGTTTCATAAACACGTCTTAGATGTATTATTTCAGAGAAGTAGCTGTTTTTACGTCTATGATAATAATAAAACAGACATCTCGTTTACAAAACGTACGCAGCGAGAATTGCCTCCCATAGGAGCAACAACCATACTAAAAGGGGAAAGATGGTGTCGGCGAACAACACGACCGCGCCATGTCACACGCTGTTTCACAACGTCATCTGCAGATGTCGTTATAGCGGCGAACGCAACAGTCATCAAAATAACATTGTGAATGTGCTCGAAGTTGCGACCTCCTATAATTATATTGTTCTTTGCGAGAAATTGACTTTTACTAATCGTTACCGTTAGGTAAATCGCGTCGTTATGATATTGTATACGTTCATGTTCGGCTCACGACCTTTTCGGATCAGTTCATTTTTAGATACAGAGAATTGGATTAAATTTCAAGAAAATTGTGCTCGTAGCTTGAATATCGTCGAGTGATTTTTTGTCCAAGACGACAAGAAAGTAATTTTAAATTCTGAAATTGTTACTGAAATGTATTTTCTTATTAAAAGTTATTCTGAACGATTTTTTTTTCCGAAATGAAAAGATTTAATTAATACTTTTCATTATATTTAAATTTTATTATGGAAGAATTTATACGCAAGAAATTTAAATTTGAATAATCTCGTATGATATTAATTGTTTGAAATGTATTTTTGTACTTATTACAATATATACTTATATAAATTGATTATATATACATATATATATATATATATATATATATATATATATATATACATACAATGATTAAATTTAGGTTTCCACACGGAAGTATTGAAAGGGAGTGTAGGGGTTAAGAAAAGTTATGTTATTTTCTATTTTAGTTAAATTCGATATTAAAGTACAATTGAACTAAAATACTAAACGATGAATAACATGTTTTCTTTTTAATTTTTGCGTTTTTTTAATACTTTCGTGTGGAAGCCTAATTTAAATTACCTATCATCTGTATATTTCTAAATTTTCCAATATATTATTATTATATCTTTTAATTGCAAATGACATTGTTTTCACATTTTAATCTTTGAATTTTTTCCAAACATATTTTAACTGCTGATACAATTCTGCTATTATAGAAAAACGAGAGTACTAAAAATTATACAACAACGACTTGAAAGAAGAATATTAAAAAGTATACAGAAGTGAAATTAAAATAATATATTAAACAAAAAACAAATATTCAAATGAGGTTATTATCATATTAATAAGTATATACTACTGTAGAAAAGAAAATTAAATCAACACAAATTTCATATTCTTTAGCAATCGTATTTAAATAAATTAAAATTAATTAGAAAATATAATTAGAATGTATATATATATATATATATATATATATATATATATATATATAAATATGAGTGAAAGACATGTATTAAAAGTTAATAAAAAATATAAATATATAAAGTATGACAAAATTTAAATGATAAAATCAAAAATATACATATTACACATACTTTTTAGGTATGCATACACTATTTTTTTAATTATTATACATTTGTTCGTTAATCTTCATTATGAGTTGTTATTTTTTCCTTTTAGTATTTTATTTGTTAAATAAAAACATGTTAATGTAATTAAATTATTCAAGCATATTAAAGTGGAATCACTACTTATGTAAATATTAAATTGGGTTTCTTCATAACGATATATAGAATTTTTAGCAACCACTTCTATTTGCTTGTATAAACAGTATAAACTTTTTTCTAAATGTTTTCATAAATAGTGCAGAATATATATATATATATATATATATATATATATATATATATATATATGTAGTGTCAAAAACAAAAATTCAGATACAAATTAGTACAATGAATTGTTTAATAATCTGATAACGCCTTGTCTATTCAACAGTCGTGTTCACATTAATACAATTTCACTTTATGCATTTTATTTAATGGTAATTTGTGCGTTTGTGTTGGAATTTTTTCCATTGTGGACAGAATTTATGTCAATATGTTCGACGCAGATACACACATTTTCATTAAATTTAACGCACAACCTAAAAATTTATTGATGTGGACGTAGCTTACCAATTTAAAAAAAACACATTTAAAGTTTTTTTTAATAAAAGAACATATGTGATATGATTTCACATTATATAGAAATGTAGTAAAGTTAATAGTAAGCAAAACATGTACTTATTTTTATAAGTGTGCTTCTCTTTTTTAAGATAAAGAAGAGTTAAATGAGTTTTTGATGTATGTTGTGAGAACTGACAATTTAACATTTTGAATTTATGTTTATATAGAGAG
This sequence comes from Acanthacorydalis orientalis, assembly GCA_034766995.1. Taxonomy (NCBI): domain Eukaryota; kingdom Metazoa; phylum Arthropoda; class Insecta; order Megaloptera; family Corydalidae; genus Acanthacorydalis; species Acanthacorydalis orientalis. The sequence continues at coordinate 32,513,042 of CM068313.1, read as the reverse complement.
CAGTAGATATCAGTGCAGATAATCGGTCATTCCAGATATGGCTATATATATGTATATATACTCTCTCTCTCTCACACTATAGCTGCACTCTCTCTTTCTCTCTGCGCATATCACAACATAAGTATATAGAAGTAAATGAATATAATTCATTAAAAATTTTCTATTGTATTGTAATAAAACTAGCCATTGCTGTTTTTAAAAGTACTTAAAGAAGGAAATTGAGATTTTTTGTTTTTAACAAAAAAATTATTTTTTGTTTAGAAAATTCATAGAGTAATAAATGTACTAAATAAATATAGATTTACAGAATTTATAAGTATTTTTAAAAAACATAAAAGATACAATATATTTTTATAAAGTATGAAACCTGTTAAATAATGAAGTATAGATAATATTTTTATAAGAGATGCTTATAAATTATTTTATTTTTACGAATCAGTAATTATTTTATGGAAAAATAGTGCTTGTCTCAAAGCTGTAATATTAAATATATTTCACTATTATATTATTAGAATTATTTGACTTGACAATTCTTTATAGTGTGAATGTGAACATTATTCTATTTAAGAAAATTCAATTCTTGTTAATATTTCATATAAAAATTGAATTAAATAAAAATATGTATTTAAAATATTTTTTTTACAAAAAATCTTTAAATTTTTCGAGTAAAAAGAACAATCTAACATATGTTCTCTGCATATAAAAGAATACATACATAGAACAAAGAAATTTTCTAAGGAAGAAAAATGAAATAAAAGCGAATGGGTAGAAATATGTATGCTATGTGATGATATGGAAACTGTTCAATAAGTTATTTCGTATTGTGAACGAACAGGCATAAAAGAAAAAGTTATTGTCTGTGTAATAAAAATGAATAACGTCCAGGAAATTTCAATTGATTTGCAATAAAGAAAAATAATATATTTATAAAAATAGATATTTAAATATATGTATATATATATATATATATATATATATATATATATTTAAATATGTATTTTGTTAAAAAATATACATAAAATAGCAATTACATTATAATTTTTTAATATATGTTAATGTATGGATTCACAGATACATTTTATTTTTTTCAATTTTTTATGTGTTGTTTGATTTAAAGTTAATAGGTATCTAATATAAACAGCTTTAATGAATTTGCTTGAAATTTGACAATAGATGAGATATTAAACATTGTCTTAATTACTTATAATTAGAAGAATATTTACTTTGCAAGTTATATTTAAAATTTTCTATTAGTGAAAAAAATAACAAATGGATTAGATCTGAAATAAAATATTGTTATTTTATTTAACTACATAAAAATTAATTTTTCCTTTTTAATAGTTATAGTTAAATTATGCTCTAATTAAAGTTAATTATTGTATACCTGCTACTATAAGAGAAAAAACGTGTTATAAAAACGTTCGGTTATGGTAAGATTTAATACTTAACTATTCAATTTTAAAAGTAATAAACGTTTTACGACACAAATAAAAAGTTGAAAAGGAAGCGAAAGAAATTATTTGAAATTCATTGAGAGTGACGTCGGTTAAAAAGTATAGTTTTTAATTAATAATAATGCAACATCAAAAAATGATTATATATATATGTAGTAAAAATAAAAGGAAATCAACTCTTTTTAATTATTTTTTTAAAATAGTTAACTATTTTTTTAGTTTTTTGAGTTATAAGCCCTTAGTAAAATATTATTTTTTGGTTTGTCAAATAAGTATCATGATAAATTCAGTAATAATTAATTTGATCTCAGTGCTAAAAGTATTATTTCAAGGTTGTTATATGCAAAATTTATCAGATATTAATATTTCAAGTTTATAAATTAATTATATTTTTAAATATTTATTTTTATTATAATGTTTATTTTGATTTTGTGGCTGTAATTGATTTTCTGAAGTGCAATTATTTTTTTAATCGATATGAGTAAAAAAATACTAATACAAACAACTAAATGTAATTGTTAGAAAATATGCAATGCGTTTTTAGAAGGAAAATAATCCTTTATGCAAATAAATCACTGTATTTGTAACACTTTGTTTAACTATGTCAAAACGTTCCTGGAATGGGTTCTTTCTAAATAACTGCTATTTACATTCCAATTAATACCTCAAGAGCTCGACTACTAAAATCCTATCGTAGATTTGGGACGAATCTATTAATTATGGTAATCTATCTGTACTTTCGTTTGTCTACTTTCGAAACAATCTTGAACAAGAAGGGTACTGCAGAGGTTAATAAATACCATCATAAAGATACGTCATATTTAAATATCAAAGGCGGAATTAATTAAAATTAGATGTGTGTTTAATTGATCGCACCATAGTTATAAAGCTCTTTGTTAGCACTGGAGTAACTACGGAGAACATAATTTAATATTCTTTAAGCAGATTAATCGTGGAATTGAGAGATTACGCCCTTTATCTATATAAGTATTACGAATAATATTGACTATTTGTTGATTGGATTAAAATTCTCGTATATTTTTAGCTCGATTGAAATTACATTTGTTTTCAATTGGAGTATTGCATCAATTTTCAAAATTAATATTTTTTAAGTTTTTATGTTTATAAATAGAAAAGATAATTTATTTTTATTTGCATAAAAAATAAAATTTGATGGCATTAAATAATAAATAAAATGTAAGTTTCGAAGATAAGAACATAAGAAGTAGTCAGTAGTAAACTTTTCCATCAATAATTTTAATTAAATACAATATAATTTTATTTAAATTTAATAAGTATATATATATATATATATATATATATATATTCGGAAAAACATAGTTCATAACAGTTGCGAATATAAGTAAATAGCTTTGTCAAAATTATCATTTAATATACATTTAATAAATTCATTCGTTCATTCACCCGTCATTTAAATATGTTCCATTACACTTACCTCTGAAATGAGAATAATTAATTTACATACCTATCACGAACTGTTTCCTTGAACATCGAAACTAAATCATCAAACTTTAATGTTTAAAACTAGTCTTCCGGGTGACGTGTTCATATAAAATGCAGTATGACTACAAGATGAAGTGGTCATAGTGTCAAGTAAAAGCCAGCACTCCATCATTGTGACCTATATATGGACACGTCTGATCCAATTTCCTACTCGTTTATCAATTTCAACACACCCTAACATTTAGAAATTTATGTGCTGAAGAAGTTCCACCTAACAATACAATATTCTCGTACTGGTGTTCGCTGCGATTTACTTGACGTTATTTATTCTTGGCTGAACTGTCAAATTGAAATCGTAATAAGCTTTCTATTTTATGAACTGTTAAATTACGGTTAGTATATATATATATATATAATATTTTCAAGCTCATGTTCTATTAATATTAGGCTCGTTTACATTTTTAAATAAATATTCCAGGCATTTTCTAAATCAAATCAATATATTTTTTCAATAAATACTCTTTACAACTTCAACTTGTTCAAGTTATGCGATAAATGTGTTTAAAATATATAATTGAATGTAATCATAATGAAAATGAGGAAAATGTGAGATAATAGGATATATAATATGATTGTTCATAATAGAATTGTTTAGGCGAAGATAAATTTTCTTATTTTATTTTTTAATTTTAAGTAAGACGCTTTTTTGTATTACTTAAATATTTCTTTGAGAATATGAAATCATAATAAAGTTCGGTTATAGCAAGCATGGAGATAACTAACTTACAGTTATAGTGAGCTAATATTTACATGGATTTTGATATACATTTTTTTTCATATAAAATTCATTTTTATAACGAGTTCGTTTCACGGCTGTACATAAATAATTTTGTTGTCTCAAAGAACTTCAGTTTGTGCCTAATTGATTGTTAAATCTATTTCAATAGGAAAAAGTAACCACCATTTTTTATTGTCCATTTTTTACGAACTATTTTATAGTTTATTAATAAAAATACTAAAGTTTTTATTACAAGTCATTATTGTTCTATGTTTGATCTAATAAATTATTATTTTATTTAGTCTCTTTGTTAAATAAAATCAAGCATAAGATCATATTGTTTCTAGGTATATAGGTTCTATTTGTTATTTAATGTGAGGATTACATTCTAACATATTTTAAAATTTCATAAGGACTTAATAATAAATAGAAAAAATAATATTTAGGTTGAATTTATCTGCTTCTAATAAAACTAATGCCGGCTTTAATGAAAAAATGTAATTAATATATATATATATATATATATATATATATATATATATATAACTGTAATAATAATCAAAATATAAATTATGACTGTCTCATTTATGAGATTACCACGAATGCATTTATTGTTTCCAAATTATTTATAAATATCAAGTAAAATAATTAATTATGTAAACTTGAACATACTTCTAAAGTTATATTTAATAGATTTTAAGATATGATAAAAATTAAGTTAATTATTTTTGATCTTGAATTATAATATTATCATTATATTGTTCTCTACTCTTAAATGAATGATTTGGCTTAATTGATAAATTATAAATTATGACTCTTCCATGTAATTATTTTTGAATGGTGAATGTCTGTACAGTCATATTATGCAATACGTGAACATATTCTCATTTCGCAACACCGTTTTATAAACAGGCGCGTTTTACTGTAATGCTTAAATATACAATAATTATTATAGATCAGTGAAGCGAACAAGTGCGGCATCAAAGATTCAGCATTTTGATTGTGTTCAATTTCTTGGAAAACTTGTACTTTTTATTTCATGAAAAAGTAGTATATATTATATTCATAAAATTTATATATCTCACATTATTACTGTTTTTAATTATACACACACACACACACACATATATATATATATATATATATATATATATATATATATATATATAGAGAGAGAGAGAGAGATTTTATGTGCGGAATTGTATTATAACATGCCAAGATTTGTTACTATTTTGATAAAACGGTAAGATATATAGTAGTTGATTTTAATTTCATAACAAGCTCCATATTTAATTTAATGACTATTTTGAAAAAAAATATTTAATAAATAATTAAAATATGTATTTTGTCTATGAATATATAAAAACAATATGAAAATATATTTTTATAAATAATGTTAAAATGCGTTTTTAAGTTTAATATTATTTCATATAATTAGATTATCGAATATTATTGCATTTAAATATGATTCATCAATTTTACGAAAGTAATTTTAAAAAATATAAGTAACAGGTGAAAAAATAAGACTTTATATTCAAATAGGTTTTACAGTTACTTTAAATTAATAATTTGATGAAATAAAAATAACAATTTCTCTCTGCAAGATAAATATTAAATTATTTGTATGAATTTTAAAATCAGAAATTAAAAAATCGGCAAAAAACTATTAAACTTAAAATTTTTGTATAAAATAAAGAATTATCATTAATTTTTATACTTTAAACATATTTAGCATCCAGTAAAAATTATCTTTTCATTTTATTAAATCATTCTTCCCCTTTTTAAAATACCTCTTTAGATTCTGTTGCTATTATAAATTTCAAGAGTTTTCCTAAAATATATAACAATTTAGTGGTAAAAATATTAATACGTAAATAATATAAAGGAAAATACAACAATTAGACATCGTTTATATAAAACATTATTATAAATGGAAGATTGGACTATTATTGACTTTAAATGAAAAATAATAAATATGAGATATAACAGTAAAGTAAAATAAAAAAATTAAGTAAACAGAAAATATATAATCATATACGATTTCATATATAATTATATATGAAATCGTCCTTGTAAAACGTTCTTAATGCGGATCCTATTATTGTTTTATTAGCCTTGATTCTAATTTTAAATAAAAATGAATAGAATTTTTTTAGAAATTTAAATACATTAACAATTTTTAATCAAAGAAGGTATTTCGATAATTACTACTGTTTTATTAATGAATTAACAATAATCTGTAAAATTTTCTCTCAAAAAGCACAGATTTATAATCATTTTTTTAATTGCGCTTATGAAAAAATATTAAGTTTATCTTTTCTATGCTAATTTTATATACATTTTAATATGAAGATAACAGTAACCTATCAAAAATTTTCCACTCACCCAATATAATTTTTATTTGTGATAGTAAATCTAGTCATAGTATTAAGAGCTACAATTATGAAATAATTATTAATTTCCGAGATAATTTTAAACATAAACATATTTTTTTGAGATTGTAAATTATATAAACACACACTCACAAATATATATATATATATATAGGGCATGGATAAAAAGAGTATTAATTTACCAAATCCTATTAAACAGTCTTTCAAAATGAATGTTTGAAGATAATCACAAATGTATAAATTAAATGTAATGTGTGATAAATCTACTTTCTGGCACAACATTTTTGATTAATTAAAATAATATAATTTTTGTAATCATCATTTATTTAATAATTTCTTATCATAAACTGGAAATGAAATAATAATCGATATAAAAATGTATTTTAATCTGAACTAAGTGTATAAGATAACTATTTTAAAACATTATTTTATGATCAATTAGTAAGATAAATATAGTAATTCGATTGTCATAAAAAAAAACATTTTGATAAAACTAATCCCTTCATAGTACAATTTTATAAAATAAACTAATCAATTATATATATATATATATATCTACATACATACATACATGTATATATATATATATACATGTATGTATGTATGTAGAAGAATGCACTTAAATCTTGTTTATATATTATTTAGTTACACATTATACAATAACTGATGAAAATTTCAATAAATATGTCACAGTTATGAGATTCTACCATTATAACTAGGGTTAATTTAATGTCTGACTTTGATAAAGGTGCTGACCTGACTTTTGAAATGAATATATCACTTACATTGTCTCTGTTGGTAAATATATGTTGGTTTCACAAATAAAATTGTTCTTGAAGTAAGCTAAAGCACTGTTATAATATTTTTATTATAATTGTTGCTTTGGATTTTGTACAAAAAAATTAAATTGCGATAAATGTTTTTTAATAGAAAGAATTTACTTCATCAAATTGAAGATTGTTTTCATCATTACAATATTAATATAATTCATAACATGGGAGAATACTGTACAACTATTAACTTCGCATTTTAATTTTCTTGTTATTTTTTTAATTTTCTTTGTACTGTTTTTTTGAAACAATTATTATTCTATTAATTTTTTATGTTTTTCATATGACAATGGGGTAGTTGGTTATTAAAAAAAGTATATTTTCTTGTTCAATATTTAATTCAATTTATGACGCTGTCTTTGGGCATTTTAAATAAGTTAAAGTTGTAATAAAATAAAAATGACCTAGCTTCAAACCGGATAACCACCGTGAGAGAGAAAGAACGTTATTTTTGAACAGAAAAAAATATACTTAAAATTTTTTATTGCAAAGTTATCTCTACCTGCATGAAAAATATTACTTTTAGAGATGAAAATGGTAATGTTCTACATGAAACAAGTATATTAAAACTGTAAAAAATAATATTTTTAAGATATACTTTCTAGTTCTGGAATGAAAACACCATATATATATATATATATATATATATATATATATATATATATATCAAATATGTACTTTTCATAAAAATAACATTCAATTGATGACATTTTTAGAAACTGCATTTCAATGACTGTTTTTTTAGACTTAGCTGATTGATAACAAAAAAATGATACATTTGTAAATGGATAAACTGGCATATTATTTCTTAAAAAAAACTATTGATGGTGTTCCATAAAACATGTCAGAACAAATATAAAGGAGAAAAATTAAGAGTAGTTTTAATAAAATGCTTGAATGCAATGGAAAATAATCTTCCGCTGTGAAAGGTTTAAATCGTAATCATATACCTAAAAATAATATATAGTATAAGATTTTTAAAATGATTCTCATCAAATATAAATAATTATATATATATATATATATTACAAAAATAAAATCCTAATGAGTTGTAAATGTTTGTTTAAAGAATGCAAAGTAGGTCATCCGAACAACATATTTACACGATTATATTTATACTATACACATACTCACTTAATAAACATGTATACTCCTGTAGGTTCCATAGCTCTGCTAATCCCTTTCCATGATGCCAACATGCTGTACTTCTGCTTGGCGGTTAGAGGTAGCCGTGGGTCTGTGGGGGCCGGCGGTGGAGGATCCTCTTGTTTTCCGCTACTCCCTCCACTGCGCTGCACCATAGCTAACTTGCCCAGCTCACAGCCCATGACCCCCGCGATACAGATTATCGATTTTATTATGTTGTTAACAAACACTATACTTTTGAAAATATCGTGCAGTCAAAAAAGAAAAAAAACAGCAAATGTTATAGACAGTTTAGTAGAACAGAAACTCGTCGGCGATATTGACAATTTTTCACTTTTTCGTTTAAACAAAACACAAATGTTTTATGTTATAATTTAAATTTAATTTTTCTTATTTCCATTTTGTAACTTTCGTATTCAAAAGTTTTTTTTTTTGTTCCAAATTAATTAAAAGTATTTGTCGAATTTGACCACTGAGGTTTTTCAAAATTATCGCACAGACAGAATGTATATACCGAACTGTGTCTATATATTTATATGTACATTTAGGTCTGCTAAATAAAGTTTTCGAAAGTTTAATTTACTGGTTTCGAAAGGGAAACGTTCAATATTGATGTTATTGAATTCAGTATAATTTTGTACGGAAATTTTATGTGGTAGATTCTACTGAAAATCAAATAACGTTAAGTATTTAATTTTAATTTTATTTCGTATTTAAACTTCATAATTCATAAATTTCTTTATATTAACTTTTATTTGCAACGTTTTTACTAGTTTTATTAATTTAATGATTTTTTAAAATTCAAACTATTAGATGCACAATTTAAATTTTTTATCTGACAATATATCGATTTGTATATTTATTATATAAAAGCTGTAGTATAAGAGTATAATTTTCAATAATCATCGATACTGTTTGTTATTATAAAGAAACTTTCTTATAACACACACATATATATATATATATACATATACATATTTATATGTATATATATATATATATATATACATATTTATATGTATATATATATACATATTTATATATGTACATATTTATATATATATATATATATATGTATATATACATATACATGTTTATATTTATATATACATATATATATATATATATATATATATACATATATATATATATATATGCATATGAGAGTGATTTGAAAAATTCTGGGCCTAACATATAAATGGCGGAAATATTTTGAATATTTGTGGCGCATTACAAAGCGATATCTATTTTATACATAACCTCAAAGTCTATAATTAATGTGTCTAGCAATTTGTTATAAACATCAATTTAAATAAAGCTCTTATTGTGCCGTTGTTGAAATAGATGAAGTTGAACATCGTGCGGTGATACATTTTTCTGTCAAAAAAGACTTAACGCCAACAGTAATCTTTAATGAGATGAAAAATGAACTGGGTGATAGTGCACCTTCGTATACAACCATAAAGAAGTGGGCAGATGAATTTAAATGTGGCCGTGAAAGCTTAGAAGACAGCCCGTGCAGTGGACGTCCGAAAATTGCAACGGCAGAAGGCATTAACTCAAAAATCTAGATTTAATATATTTTAATTTAAAATGTTCAAAATATTTTATTCCTTGTTTCCTTCATCGAATTAAGATTTTTCAAGTTATTTTGTAACTGGAAAATGTGGATCTTATTTCTGATTATAAATTATATTTTTATACAAAAATTTTTTATTGCAACATTTTGTTTTTTTATTGCAACATTCTTCCGATAATTTAATTTAATTTTTAAAAATTACGATATATTTTGTATTAATTAGGAATTTATATTTTTAATTGATGATAAAGAAAACAGTTTCGTTATTTCAAAAAAAAAAATGGAATCAATTAATATATTTGTAATTTAATACTCTGTTTATCTATAACAAATCGTAGATATATTTTATTGACCACCAGTTGTCAAAAACATTTTAATTGGGTTCGGTAATGTTCTAATAACGAAAACAAAAATTTCGTTGACGGATTTAAAAATTACGTTGTGAATTTTTAAACTGTTAATGGATTAAATCTGTTACTGTGCACAATTTTTCATGTAATGCTCGTATTGAAAAGTGCTTTGTTTGTTGTTCTATAAACGAGTAAAGTTATATTTTATTTTTGTTGAAAAAGCTATTTATTTGTTTAGTTTCGTATCTATACTTTTGTTTATTTTTACACTTTTTATCGTATTGTTCACTTTTTTCATCTCACATAAGTTCATTTTGGGCTTTTAATTATTAAAAAGCTTAAAAATGAAATTACCTTTTTTATTTACTTATATGTAATTAATGGGAGTGGAAATGATAAAACACGTTTCATTCAAATTTTAAAATACTTTTTAAGTGGAAATATTTTATTATGAATAAAAAATATTTTAAACGATTAAATAATGTAACAAATTTTGGATATGTTGTAATATTTTTGGATATTTTAAATATCTTTTTTATATTATATATTTCAAATGAAGGGGTTTTTATGAACAAATGAAGTAATTTTAAACTGCTTTGTTTTTACGAGATTTAAAGTAAAACCAATATGTATTTATCTTTAACGATATTTCATAAATTTGTATAAATTAGACTTTAAAGCTATTTTAATTTCACAATGATAATATATAATTAAATATCTTTTTACTCTTTCATATCAACACTTCTCCAAGTTCACGAAAGAGTCGTATGGAAATACAAATAATATTTTAAAAATAATATCAACTAATATTAAATGACAAAATGTAATCTATTATATCTATGAGATAAGTTTGCTTAAATTAATTGAAAAGTTATTTTTTTTAAAAAAATAATAATATATTAAACGATATTTCAACATAAATTATAAACAATTAGTTATTAAGAGTTAATATTTCAAAAGTATTGATGAAAAAAATTTAAAAACTTTTATTATTTGTATACATTTTCGAGCTACTGGCGGATAAAAACATAAATTTCCTACAGATAAGTTTATATGTATAATTAATATTTAATGTTATTTCTTAATCCATTTTAATGATACACGTACGCACGAGGAGAATTTTTATTACACATTTTATAAGAAAATTGAAGAACTCAAAGTACACGTTTGACGGGTTCAAAGGAAACGTGGGTCGATCGTAAATGCTATACCGAAAACTTCGGGTAACATATTTAGATTTTTAGAAATAGATTTTTCTCTTATCTACATTTTATATTACACTTTACGAGTAGAATCGAGACTGAACAAAGGTTTGAAACATATTTCTTATTTATATCGAAAATTCGATACGTGGAATATCATAAAATTCTATATAAGCTAGGAAATAAGTCAGTTGTATTTTTAAATTTGTATTATTTTTAAAAAAAGCCTTTCATTGTATCGATACAAAATGAAAAATTGTGACTTTTTCATATGAAATTTAAACTGCTTTTAAACTGTAATACATATTTTACTTTTATTTTTATTTTTAGTGAAATTTTTTTTAATTTTTATGTAAAAATATTCACAATTAAATATTTTTTTTGTTTTACTCATTGTAGGTATTTGACATAAAACTACTGCTACCACAGAAGTATTCTATTTTTAAATATTTAAAGAGTAAAATGGAATTCTGTTTTTTAGATTTATGAATTTGACTTTAAGTGAACGGTATGTTTATATATATATGAATGTAGAATAGTTTGTGTGCCTATTGTTAAAAAAAGTAGTTAAAAATAAATGATACTACACTGAGAGAATTTTTTATTCAATAGTGAGTAACAATGACTTGAATGACGAATGATAATGTTATGATGATTGCATTATTTGTTATTCTCTGTAGAATAATAATATTATTTACAGAGAAAGTTCATTTCATTTATTGAAAAACATTACAATTTTTCTAATATAATTACTGGTAGTATAGGTTAGTATTGTGAATTATTGATTATTCGTAAAAGATTTGGAATAAATATTAATTCTTGTCATTTTTTAAATAAGAATATATTACATATGAGTATTTAAAAAATAATAAAAAAATTATGTTCTAGTGTCATTATAGACTCTTACAAGCTTTTATTTTTTAAATGCAATGATAAATGAAATTTTATTTTTTACTTATTCCTTAGTTATTTAAAATACATTTGTTTAAATTGTCAAACAGTGTACTTATCCATGAAAAAAATAGCTTTGTAATGAATATTAATCTCTTTACCTCTCACTCTTTCTCTCTCTTTATATATATATGTGTACATATATATTATATATATATATATATATATATATATATATATATAGAGAGAGAGAGAGAGAGAGAGATCGTGTGAGTGTATGGGTGGGTATGCTTGTGTAAAGATATGAATTTTAAATTTAAATCGTGAACATAATCGTGTAAACTAACATCTCTGCAATTTAGTATATCATAAAAAGAATAAAGTATAAACGAAAACATGACCGACTTGAATGCGAACTTCAGTAATATAAAAAAGAACATAATATAGCTATAACATTTTATGAACAAATTTCACTATTTTATGTCTAGTTTTATATTTTTAACCTTTCTCCGTCATAATATAACGATTTATAGACGTACTATATATAATTGAGAGTATGTTTATAAAAGAAGTTTGTTCAAGATTTCAGGGATATTATCATTTTTCATATTTTACGCTTATAGGATTTTGGAAAATTGTTATAATAACTTGAATATTTCGAAATTGATTGTAATGTAGTTTTATTGAATACTTTTATTTTAGTATAAAATATGTTCAATTATTTTTATTTTATAATCTCTTCTTTAACAAAATTGACTGATTACATTAGGTTATATTTTTAATTTTATTTTTTGATAAGTTAATAATATTTTATTTACTAGTTTCTATTTTAAATGCCTTTAATTGTGGGAGTTTTTATCACAAACACATAAATTCATTAATAGAAATGACAATTTTAGTCGACTTAGTTGATTGTATTTTTTTTTTTGATTTAGTATTTCGTTTATATTTGGGCTCTGAAATTTATCAATGTTCTTTTTATATTCCTATATGAACAATGTTATAAAATATTCATTCTAGTTATAATTGAAAAATATTAAAAAAGGTAGATAAATTACAGAACTATCATAAAAATAATTACAGCTACTCTAAATTTTGAAAAAAGTCTGTTTTTAAATCAAACATTTCTGATATTTATCATGCAAAAATAATTTTTAGTTGTAATCATGTTGTAAAATGTTTACATTCATTAAGACAGTGAGCAACTGAGCCGAGCCATTTTGAATTCACCATCGTTCAGTCGGATCTCTTATTGAGAACACTAAGCACTCAGTTGGTTGAACATAGCCATTTAAGTTACATTTATTGTAGATGAATAGATTTATGTTTTAAATCGTAAATTTGTATTTGAATTTAATCATGTAGGTAATGTAAATATCGTATTTTGTTCTTTAAATTGTATAAAAAAGGTATCAGTCTATTTTCTCACAGGTGTACATTTTTATAGAACTGTTTTGTGTCAAAAACGTAAGCTCAAAATAAACAATTCCTTTATCCATGATTAAAAATTTTATTTATATATATGTATGTATATATATATATATATGTGTGTGTGTGTGTATGTATGTGTGTAAGAATTAGCTAATAAATTCCAATTCTGCTTTGAGATTTCTTGAAAATGAAGGAAATAAGCTGTGATCAAAATAAAAATTGATATGTAAGTTATGCTGATATTTTAATCCACTTTTTAACAAGTTTTTGTATAATCCTATAAAAATTGGAAAACTTAAACTAGATAATGTATTTTCTTTTTAAAGAACTTATTAATGTAATCTGAACTTTACCACGTTATCGTAAAAAGAAAGAGGAAACAACTCCAACCTTTATACAAATTTTAATTTGCTGCAAAAATTTATCGAAATTAAAGAGTGGAATTTATATATAACATTATATTCAACTATTTATGTATTTCATAGAATAATAATAATAATTTATATTTTTGTGATTAAAAGTATTATATTTCAGACAAGAAAAAGCACTTGAAATGATACTTTGACGTGGATTAAAACAAATTGTAATAATAATAATTGATATAATAATGTAATAGTAATAATAATAATAATTATTATTTGTATAATGATGATATATTCATTTGACAATATTTAATAACTAAATTAATTCATATGCTTTTAAAAATCTAATTTAAATATGTAGTTCATAAATAATATAATTTATATTATTGTGGAAATATCAGATATATTTAAGTATTTTTGTTCAGTTATTAATTTATAATATTGTGTACTCTATGAATATATATATGAATATATATATATATTTGTATGTGTGTAAATATAATTTGAACAGATTCTATGTTCACAATTATTCAGTAATGATAAAACTTGTTTAGCCATCATTTATATTCTGTCGGAAGATTTAGTATTATATAACGGTTGAGGCCACACAGTCTTTCATAACCTGTAAAGATAATTGAATTTATGAATGCTCTTCACGGTACCGCTATGTCTCGGATTATATTTTAATAAAAGTTTCTTCCCTCTGGATGATGATTTCATTAAGAATGTACCGTCAACGAATTATTAGTTTACTCTGAGATTTCATGATGAATGATGATGATTCTTAATGAGTATATGGAAATTATGAAATATTCCAATTAAAATGTTATTGCAAAATGTTAATTGAGAAAAAAATATTTCTTGGAAAGAAGTTGTTGAAAATGGTTTGTGTTTTTTTTTAAAGAAATTAAAAAAATCTGTATTGTATTTTATTTTACTTTTAGCATTTTATTTGTATTTGTTTCAATATTTACATAGTATAACAAATTGTATGTGTAAGTATCTATTGATCTATTATCTTTCTTTCTCTCTCCCTCTCTCTCTATATATACATTTATAAGATACATATATTGTTTTTTTCAATTTAATATTATTTCACCTTAGTTAAGATTTTTCTTTATTCCTTGTTTGACTAACTTATAAAAATTACTTAGAAAGTAATTTAAAACTGGAAATTGTTAACAAATTGCCACTTAAAAGAATGATAAAAATTTATGTTACAGGAAAATTATTCTTCTCAAATTTTCCTTTTTTTGAGGAAATCTTGCAAACATTTACTTAAAAGCATTCGTCTCAACAGTAGCGTAAAGTTCAATAAAAAACAATAGCTCGCAAGAACAGTTAAGAAAGAGAAACGGAAAATTAAGGCTATTTCACATGATTCGATACACTCTCATTGGCAACTTCTTTCAAATGCCGTACGATGAAAAAAGAAAATACGATTAGATGGATAGGGAGCAATAAAAATTAAAGAAGCATTAATAATGGAACACATGTGTTCTAAATGTGTGAAATACAAAGTGAACTATACTATTAATTTAATCCTTTGGTGTATAGTAATGCAATAAATCAGCAAACACAACTAAGTGGTATATTTGCGGATTTTTCGTGGAGATATCAGATATCATTGCATAAGTATATATGTATATATATATATATGTATGTATATAACTAGAAATTTAATTAACTATTACTATGTCAACTAATAAAAATGAACGAGGGTTAAAATTAATTTTTAAATGTTGTTATAAATAAACTCGTTGTCGACAATAAAATTTTAACTAAACGAAACGTCTATTTACTCAAAGAATTAATTTGAATATGTTTCTTGTAAGATAGTGTGCATTATCTAAAGCTTACATTTCCAAGAATGTTTATTAATATTTATTGTTTGTTTGAATTTCACATGTGTTTATTTTTGTACATTTAATATAGATGGAAATTTTATCTCAATACAAGTTGGTGAAATGTAAATATAATAAATGGTTTACGTTTATATTCGTGTGGTTATATAATTCACATTTGCGTTTCTACACAGTGTTATTTTAATATTGTATTTAAATATTTTTCTTTAATTTATAAAACTGCGAAACAAAACATTGTTATAAAAAAATATTCTTGGTAGAAAAATAATTTATACTCCAATTCGTTTTTAATCTAAATACAATAAAATACTAATATATATATATATATATATATATATATATATATATATAATCTAAATATATATTATTACTCTTTGGTTATTTGATTCATTAAGTTTTACTTTGCGTTAAATAATTTTTGGAATATTTGAAAAAAATTTAAATTCTAAAAATAAAAAAGGTTATGCTATTCCGCCTTTTACTCTTCTTTGAAATCAAAATTTTTTTAATAACACAAAACTTTTTAGATTTTATAATACGATTTTCTCTTATAATTACAATTCTAGTTTATTTAAAATAAAAAAAAAAAACTATAGAAATAAATTTGGAAATTGTTTGAGTGTCACGAAAATCAACAATTTTTGATTTTAATTTAAAAGTGTAGGAGCAGTTAGTAAAGTATATTCATATTATATTACATTCAAAAATTATTCCATAATTTATATATAATTATAAAAAATATAGAGAGTAATTTAATTCTGATATAATTTAAAATTGTACTGAAAGCAAGTATAATGAGAAGAAACAAACTTTTATAGATTAAGTAAGCTATCATAAAGCTTAACTAAAAATACTATGTTCTTGAATTATATTTAGATCTTATCAATGAATTTTTTTATGAAAAATTCATATTATTTATATACAATTTTTATATTAATTTTCAATAGTATATTTTGTACGAAATATAATTCAAAGTATATATTTTTTTGATATATATATATATATACATATATATATATATATATATATATATATATATATATATATATATATATATGTCTGTTCGTGTGTGCGTAAATGTTTTTATATATTTAAAATGTAAATATTGTCATTTAATATTGAAATTAGATATTGCTATAAAAAATAATTATACCTCTATTGATAATTAACGTTCATGAAGTGTTCATTTGGTGGGCGGGTTTATTTTAAAGGCCAAAGATCTTTTACAAAGCGTTTAATTGAACCACATTGACGCTATTTTGAAGTTAAAAGGTTAAAAGTCATTTTCGTTATTAATATATAATTATAAAATTCTATATATATATATATACATACAGGGTGAATCAACTTAATAAATGATTGAGATATAATTGTTATTGAAATGGTGTACTTACTAATTACAATCTAAACATTAATCAAGAAATGTTTGTAAAAATAATTTAAATTATTGTCAGTCGTTAAAAAGTGTATTTAAATATAAATAAAACAAAGACAATTTGAAATATGTATTTTGAAAGGTGATACTTTTTTAAAATATTAAAATATTTGAAAATAAGTAGGTATTAGATTGGAAAAATAATTGCGATTTATGATCTTCAAATTTTAATTTAAGTGGTTTTAAGTGATCTAGAACTGTTGGATGACAAACGCTTAACTTTTGTGTAACCTCTCGAATTGTTGTGCGTGGTTCTGATTCATCAGTTGGTCGTTATGAACTGAAGTAGGACTGTTCTTAATTCAACATCCCAATTTGAAGCAAAATTAATAATAAAACTAAAGTGGATGTTACCAAAATACAGACCGAAAAATGCACTTTAAACTGATATTAACATGATGACGACGAAATGACACTTTCATTGAAAAAATTAAGATTAAAATTCAGAAAATAAAAACCGCAATTATTTTCCTACCTGCCGAATATGAATGGATTAATTTTAAAATTATCTCTTTTGAATTGTTCCGATAAAACGAAAAAAAATATTAAACGTACTCTAAATTAAATCGTTTTTCATGGGTATATAGTACAAAATAAATAATAAAGTTGTATTTTTTAGTATAACTAATATTTAATTCATATTTGTAATAAAGTGATATATATATATATATATATATATATATATATATATATATATATATATGAAATAATATGAAACTTAAGAAAAACAAATTTGTAAACAAGTCGTTAGATATACGAATATTTATTGTAATTACTGTATATTGTTAAATAGTCAATTAAAACTTAATTTCCATTTTATGAATAAAGTATGAACATGTGATTAGAGATAATAAAATATCAGTACCTTAAATTAATGTATGTGAAATTCAATTTAATTCGATCACAATTTTCTTAAATGTTTTATTAAAATAAAACATCTTAAAATTATTTTTAGCTTTTCAATTAAAGACATGTATGTAAATGAATTTATATTAAAAGATAAAAAACTTAAAAACCGACTTTGAAGGAATTAATATCGTTTATTCTAACAACATAATATAGTTGAAAATAATGTTATATTCGTGCTCTTGACTATGTATAACTTTCTATATTTATAATACTATCATTATAAAAATAAAAATTGTGTCTTGTAATATATATATATATATATATATATATATATATATATATATATATATATATATGATAATAATATATTAAAAATGTAATCGTGTTAATTGGTCTCTATTTTGATTATTATATCTCTTTCATGATAACGTTAGTGATGTGGGTGATTTTGTTATTTGTGAAGGGTCCTCTTATAACAGTAATCCACTCGGAAGTCCATCATCAGGATTAAGTCAACCGCTGGGTCCTAAAATCATGCACTAACTAGCACTCGATTATAATAATTTCACAAATTAATTGCTTGTTTGTGAAATCTATAAATAGTACTTACATGTAAAAAATATATGAAGACAATGAGTACATTATCCGGATATTAAAAAAATAAAAAAAATCATTTACTTTGTAACAGAAATAAATAAATTGATATTATGTATAATTGAACACAAATGTATGGAATTCGATATTTTATTGGTAATTTATTTATATGAACGCTTCTTTAAACATAAATATTATAAATAGTATATAAGATTTTCATAAACAGTATGTAAAATATTTATTATAATTATTTAATAAAAACAACGATACTGGTTTCATCGATCAATTGATATTGGTATTCAAAAAGAGCTTTGATTTATTATGTATTAAATTTTAAAGTATTTGTTGAATTTCATTAATTGTATTATCTTTGTGGAATTATTACAAAATCAGAGTGCAAACATATTTATCAATAATAATATTAATATTAAAACATTTGCCAATATAGGTAAATTTATTAAAGGAATATTTAATAAACTTTTTATTATACAAATGTTGAACATAATACTGTCAAAATATATCTAGAATTAAATATATTTTATAATTTATACTTTTATTGAAGTAATTTGATTTATTTTATTGGCAATGAAATAAATTGGAATAAAATGCGATAATAAAATATAATATAATTCAATATAAAAAAGCGAGATATCAGCTTTGTAAAACATATTAATTGAAAATAAATGACTAAAATGTTGATTTAGATGAATAAAACATTTATATAAAATACATAATTATTGTTTAAATGTTTTCGGAGGTGTTAAAATAAAATTACAAGATATTCTTTCACAACGTTATATCAATGTTATCATTAAACGAAATTAATTTGTTTCATGTTACTTGTAGGTATACTTTAAGAAAATAATAAAAGATAAAATATATTAAAATATCGCTCCAGAGAATTTACAGCTGTTATAAGAAATGATTTATTATTTATTACAGCATTACGTGATGCATTACTCATCCGATGTATAAGGTTTTATCTCTGCGCAGTTAATTTAAACTGGATGTTAGTTTATTACTTGATTATTTACGATAAGAAATCATTTCATAAAATATATACGTGTACTATATCGCTGCTTATAAAAAATATTGCGAAAAACGCTAGGGTTTTATGATATTAATAAATGTTTGCGTTTGATATTTATATTTCAGTGTCGAGAATAAAATTAAGACTTTTTGGAAATAATTTTTACTTTATTATAATATAAATTTTCGAGTTGACTTTTTGTGACAAGAAAAAGTGTTTATTGAAAACAGGGATGTATATAAAATAAGTGGAAGTCAGACTTGACACATCTTGTTGCTCTGTGCTTTACACTAAAAAAAATACTATTTTATACGCCAATGCCTTAGTAAACAACGCAATTTATTGGTGATACAATTCTACATTTATTTATTCTTTTTTTACAGCTCTGTTTTCACCACACACGTTTAAAATACCATTTAGGGAGATTCACATTTATTTCCGTAAACAAAACTGGTTTTCTTTTGTGTCTATTTTTATAGGTTTTCTTGTACCGTACATACAATATTAATATATTTCTTCTTTTGTGACCGTTTGTAGAAAAAAATGAGTCGTATATAAAGCTATATATTATATACATGTATATGTATATAAAACATAAATTCGACTGACTTATTGATTTTTTTGTGTTTCTATTAATAATTTATTTATTAGATTTTTTGTGTGTATTTATGATGTTATATGCGCATTTTCAGTAAGCTTTCCTTAATGTTTTTTTTTTCACAGAGATTCGGTTTTATAAAATGTATTTTCAGAAATATAATATATATATATATATATATATATAATTTTATAAAAAGGTTGTAGAATTGTATTTATAGATTAAAGATTTTGTAATGTAACTCATATTATTTATTCTTCAGTATTAATAAAAAAAATATTTAAAAAAACTTTTAATGTTTATACGCAAGTAAAAAAAGAATGTTTAAACATTCAAAAGAAATTTATTATCCTTGTAAATGTATTAAGAACGGTATATGTTTAAATGGAAATAATATTCTCTCCTTCTCTTTATGTATATATAATTTTGCTAATAATGTTAATATATTTCAACATTCTCAATTAACATTTTAGCATTTCAATAAATTACCAGCGTTTCTGTAATTTAAATTATTCGGTCTTCAATGAAGTATTGAAGATAACAAACAATGTAAGATATTTAACGCAGTTTAGCAAAGGATGTATTTTCCTGTATGTGAGTGCGATAAAGAGTGTGGGTATGAATGTGTGGATGTGTTTAGTAATAAAGGTGACCACAGCTGTCAGTGGTTAAACCATCGCTTTTGAAATTAATGGTTGGTACACCGTAACCTATTCAATCAAATTCCGCATTCATTAAGAAAATCTGTCAAAATTTAACCATCTAAGAATGTTTTATTGACTGTTTGTATTAATTGATTAGACATTATAGAATATTAAATATTTTATTCATTTAATTTTAAACAAATACTGTACTGTTTTACTTCAATGAAAATAATTCTCTACATATTCATTTCCTGAACGATTTTAGAAAAGAACATAATTCTTTAACTATTATTATAAAAGATTATATATATATATATATATATATATATATATATATATATAATATCTAAAAATTACCTTCAAATAATTTAAATTATCTTCAAATACTACTCAATACAAATTTTAAGTAAACATAACATTTCCCTTTCTGTATATGATTTCATTTCAAATAAATTCATGTGCAAATATAGTAATTCGTTTATTATTATTATTATTATTATTATATATATATAAGAATATAGTTTATGTTATAGTAATAGTTAATTTTTATAATTAATAGTTAATGAAGCATTTAAAATCAAAGTTTACCAGCTATTTATAAAAGAGCATTCCCGCACTATTTATAATTTCTTTTATGTTTTCAACAGATTTCCAATGAAAATTTTAATTTCCTTATTCCACCTTTTCATTTATTTCTTTCCAGGTCTTTTTGCATTTCTTGGTTCCTATTAAAAATTTTCTTTTGTCCATCGGTTGTCTTCTCTTCTTGCAAAACTCCCCGCCCATTTCCATTTCAGACTCTTTACTCTTCGTATTACATCTATGACTGCTGTCTGTTTCCATATCCATTCTATTCTTTTTCCCCCTTCTTGTTATTTCTAGTATGCATCTTTCCATAATTATCTTTATTGTTTGGAGTCTCTGAATAATTTTGGCGTCAAATACCTATGTTTTGCTGCCATACGTAAGGACTGATAATATACATTGATCAAATACTTTTTTCTTCAAACAACTTTTTCCTCGGCATCAAAAAACTCTGTAGTCCACCAAAATCCCCTTACCGAACCTTTGACTTCCTTTCAAACTCGGCTAAAAAGCCACAGGCTAAGACCCCGGACCGCTCTCCGAACCATTGTGTGTACCATCACTCAGTGTATGATTTATACCAATAAAATCCTATTTGATTTGATTTTCTTCAAACAGAGTGAGATAGTTGATTTAAATATCGAGACGTTTCGTTCAGATGAGCTGCATCTCATTTTTATTCTTCTGTTTTCTTCTTGAATGAATAATCCATCTCTGTTGATAAGATGGCTTAGATGAAGGTATTTCGTAACTTATTCTATTTCTGTTCCTTTTATTTCAATTTTTTTCGGGCAGATAAATGCACTGAACAACACATTTGTTTTTGTGTGGTTCATGTTTAGACCAATTTTTTGACTGGCATCATCTAATTCTTCTATTCTCTTTTGTAACTCTTCCAGACTACTTGCGAAGATAACGATACAATCAGCAAATATATATATATATATATATATATATATATATATATATATATATATGCGTTTGTACAAAATGCAAAATACATATAAAGCAATATTCAAATATATGTACATTTATAAAATATTACAATTATGTCGACACATTCATCACAAAAATCAGATTGTTATGCAAAAAATAACGTCGATTACAAAACGGAAGTAATAACACGGACTTGTTGACAGACATTCAATCTGTTTTCAGTTTTAATTTTTATCGGCAATATATTTACATACAGTGTTAAAAAACAAATGTGTTTGTGTACGTTCACCGTTTATCCAAGATTAATTGTTTAATTAAACAGCTATATATCTTTGAGTGTAAAATTTATAACGTTCCGAAAAAGTTCAACAAAAAATATTTTACTATATGGACTATTAACGAATTTTAAAATTAAATGAAATTATATTACAATTTTGTACAGTAGCATTGTAATTCATTTAAAATGAAAGTTTTTATATTTTTATCACACACATAGGCATACAAATATATATATATATATATATATATATATATATATATATATATATATATATAAAGAAAGAGAGTGAACAAGAACGAAAGAGACAGCATGAATAGATAACTTATTTACAGGAATTTATACAAAAAATATTTATAAATATTTAAAAAATATTTATATAATTTATTAAACAATTCGAAATATTTTTTTGAAATATGTTTTAATTATTTTTTTTTTATTGAATATTCGAATAAGTATATTGTCAAAAATAAGCAAATACACATTTTAATCTTTTATGTACTTGTAATATTACAAATGAATACGATTTTATTTTGAAATTGATATTAACTCAAAGTTAAGCCAAATAAAGTTATATAAATTAGTACTTGATTATATTTTAATTGCTAAGTTTTAAAAAATTACCTTTTTGTTTTTTATATGTAGGTTGAATGATTTTAAATCAGTATAAAATATTGATATCGTTTATATATATATATATATATATACTAATAGAGAGTATTTTAAATTAGTCTTTTGTCAGAACGATTCACAAAGAGGGAATAAGTGCAAAAGGTAGTGAAATGCTTTATTCTGTGGGTAAATAACGGGGAACATATCTGACATTTTTACGTGAATTCTTGACGACACTGAAATGTTTGATGCAGGCCTTTGTAAAAATGAATGTTATGTCGAAAATAGGGAAAACATACTACGATGTCATTTCCATTTTCCCCTCATTTCACTTTGTTTTTGTGTAAAATTCAAATTTATGTAAATGATATACAACATTGAAATTCAGCATTTATTATATATATTTTGTCGATCGATGCCTTTTTGTATTCAAACATACATATATACATATTTTTATTGGAATAATATTTATTATATATATATATATATATATATATATATATATATATATAAATATACGTGCATCTATATAGTATTTTTCTTCAATATTACAAAAACAGTAATACAAGAGAGGATCTGTTTGACAACTGATTTTAAACATAATAATTGCTAATAATAGAAACATATTAATTTTATTTTAGTTTATTAAATTATGAAATTTTGTCTTAATCAAATTATTGAATTGAAGAAAAAATAATATTAATATTCTTGTGTCAAGCAATTATTTTCTTCATTTATAACATTTAATAATTTTCTTAAAATATAAACAGGAGTAATTCATTTCTTACTTGATTTTGTTCGTTTTCTTATTATTTACTAAAACGACTAAAAATGAAATATATTCACAATAACGAAGTAAGTGTAAAAATCTAATTTTATAATGTATTTCATAGGACATTTATGGATAATTTAGAAATCGGTTAGCAAATATTTTTTTTCAATAAAATTCTCTTTCTTTAAATTTTTTAAATATAAATAATTCGTAGATGTCTAAATAGCAAGGTCATTAGATAATAAAATTTCTATTAATTGATAAATAAAATGACTATAACTTACAAATGGTATTTATGATGTCTAGCAAAATAATCAATATTATTATAAAAAAAATAGTACTACTATTGTTGAGCTCTAGGAAAACCATATACTTTCACTAAGGAAAAAATGTTTGAAGTATAGAATACATTTAAGATAAATGTTAACATCAGGATATTTGATTTAAACTTGGAGAATTAGATAATAATCCGATGCATCAATCATATATTTACAACACATTTTTCAAGTGTATATATATATATATATATATATATATATATATATCAAATTAAATGTATTATTAAATTGAAACACATAATATATTACTTAGTAGTTTAATAGTTATGATTTAAGTTATACTTAATGACTTCAAATATTTGAGGAAGGAAAATAAAGAATATGAAGTATCTGTGGAAAAGTAAAAAGATTTGTTATTTGTTATGAACTGGATGTGTTTTTGAATACGTGGCAAGAACATAATTTAAATTTAAAAGTCGGCTGTATTTTTAATGTAGGTGACTTCCAATATTAACTCATTATTATACAATATATATATATATATATATATATATATATATATATATATATATATATATATATATATTATATCACATTATATATGATAAATGTTAGAAGCACAAAGTTCCATCAAATAACATGTTTATTTTATGAAGAATGTTTGATAAAAGAGACAACGAAAATTAATATTTCTTCTACTAACGGGAGAAAAAGTCCTGTACGATCGTTATTGAAAGTTTAATCCCAAACTTTTCCAATCGTCGTGACATTTCAGTGAAAATATTTTTGAATTTCAATTTCTGCATGTATTAAAGTAAATTGTCAGTTTTCTCAGAGAAGACCAGTCAACGTTGTTTAAGATAATAAAGTTAATTTTTTTTATTAAATATCAATACCTGAAAATATAACAGAAGTTCCTTTAAATCAATGAAGGCGTTTTGTACAATTGTGTTGTTTATTATTGTATATCTGTTTTAATTCCATAAATTAAAATAAAAAATCGTTAATTTACAAATTATTATATTTAGTGGAAATTATTTCAATGTTTTCACAACGAATTATCCTTTCACTCTATAAGCCAGAGAACATTTTTCTAGTAAAATGTGTTCAATAAATTATTATTGATCATTTTTGATTGTTGCTTCTGTACATTTTTATTGTAATGCGTTATCATCTTCAAAGCGCAAAGGCAAAGAACAATCTCGTATTTTAATGTTATTTTGGTTAAAATAAATCATTAGGGTTTTATTTTACCTGAGAATTTCTAAAAATCAATTGTTTGTAACAGATTTATCAAAAATGTACAAATGTCTCATTTTTCTGTATATAATTTTGGATCACTATTATATTCTAAAATCATTTTAGATACTTTGTCAAATAATTTAAAAAAAACTTTTCTTAATACCTATTATATTTTTTATTATTATTTATAACCATCTCTTCGTCAATATGTTTTTAATTATTTTATCTTGAATTTATTCATCTAATCTATTTTTCAAAATTAAGTAAGAGATGTCAGTATCCTGAATAAAATGAAAAAGTATTTTTTTGTACAAATTAAATTTTAATTGTGTGCATTGTAACATATATTTTTATTTCAGTTACTTTGCATTATTGTCATAATTTATGAATATTTTCCACCATTTATTTTTAAACGAATTTATGGTAAAATATTGTTTACTATAAAATCAATTATTAAATATGGCATATATATATATATATATATATATATATATATATATCATAAAATTTGATTAAAACTCGTTCTATATTTCATCTTACTATTTTAATTTACAAGCAGTCTGTTAGTTTGTTTCTACTCATATAATAATCAGACAAAGAGGATTTTCGTAATGTAATTTGTCACATTCACTATAAACTTTTTCTCTTTGAATTAAATCTGAGAAAATATTATATAATATTATATAATGTGAATGAATCCTTTTCATAAATATAAATATAATTTAAATATATATATATATATATATATATATATATATATATATATACATGTGTATATGCGCGCATATATATATATGTATATGTATATGTATATGTATATATATATATTACTAATTACATGGAATTCATTGAATTATTGGTTAATATTGCCTCTGAATGTGATTTTAAATATAAACACAAATAAAATAATTAACAATAATCCTAAACATATGTATGGTAGAAAATTCACGAAAAAAATTATTATTTATTGATCTATATTGATTGTATTTAAAAAGAAAGAATTTAAAAATATTACAAAAGAGAGATTATAAAAATAGAAGAAAAGTTGTTAGAGTAAAATAACTATTAGAGTAAAACATACCTTTAAATTTCCGTTTATGGAGTGTTATATATATATATATATATATATTAGAGTATGTAAAGGAGCAAAACACATACTTTTAATATATAAACGAAATTAAAACCTTTTGACATTCGTTAACCATGACTGTGCACATAATAAATCATTTTATTTATGCGGTTTCAAAAAAGAATAAAACGTTGACTGCACTTCGCCTAATTGAAAATGCGAGGAAATATTATGGAACATATAAAAATATAAAAGGTATAGAACGTTTTAAAATGTTTAAAGCAAACGTATATTTACACACATATATATATGATGGTATATATATTTTTTAATATGCTTTGAAATTTATAAAAAGGATAATTTTTATTCACTTATTAATAGTTGTATACTAGATAGAATAATGTATTACTGGATTTAATATATATATATATATATATATATATATATATATATATATATATATATGTATGTATATACTTAAATTCTTTGGGGTATTTACAAGTTTTTTATTTTCAAAAAAAATGTTATTTCTAATTTGTTATCATAGTTATTCTCATGTTTATTAATAATATTTTCTTTCATGTTCGAATATAAAATGTAATGAGAGTACATCCAAATTTACTCTTATTAATTTATTTTTCTGCATTTTACACAGTAAAGAAACATGTATACGAATAGATGTTTGTTAATATTTTTTTATATATAATCATTTCATTTCATTAGCGTGTTCTCAATATACATAAAAACATTTATATTTGTTGAAATTTAAAGAGGAAATTGTGGTATTCAAATAACCGCATCGTGAATGATTTGGTTTATATAGTATAAATAGAATTTCATGTTTTTATCGTTCTTGTTGATTATCCCTTATTATACGGACGCTGCGATGCGGAACGTATGAATAATATTATTAGTTATCAAACGTTTCTTTCTGTATCTTGTTTTATTTACATCATTCTGAATTAGAAACATTTGAAATGTAATGTTCCTGAATAATTCAAGTGATTAGTTAATTAAATCAAATATTACTTATTAGGAACAGAACAAAATATTGAGTTCTCAGTGACATAAAAATATTCAATTTTACATTTCACTAGTTTCTTTAACAATTGGACAAAATATTTATTTTAAAATAAATTAATTAATAAATATAATCAAAAAAATTGGAGCGAGTCTGTAAGTTATTACATGCAAAATAATATATTTAGAGTTGAAATTATAAAATTAGAAAGAATAGTATTCGGTTTTTAGAAAAATAATTGCGGTTTTTGTTTTCTTTTTTTTTGAATTTCAATCTTATTTTTTTTAATGAGTGTCATATCATCGTGATCATGTTAATATCATTTTAAAGTGTATTTTTTGGTCTGTATTTTGGTAAAATCGACTTTGGTTTTATTATTAATTTTTCTTCAAATTGGGATATTCAATTAAGAACAGAAAAGAACCAAATAAGAGCATTTATTTATGAATTGAAAACGGGTAGTAAAGCAGCAGAAACTGTTCGTAAGTTAAATGATGCTATTGGTGTGAGTACTGTTAAGTAATGTACGGTGCAATCGTGGTTTCAAAAATTTCATGCTGTGGATGAGAGCCTTGAAGATGAAGAAGGTCACGTGTGTCCTCCTTCAGTTCATAACGACCAACTGGATGTGTGAGGGTGTTAGTTGATTGTGTTCTGAGATGTTAGTTAGCAAAAATGTGTCGATTCTAATGATGCTTATTTCGATTAATAAAGTTAATTACTAGCTGAGAAAAATGTATATGCATTTGAAGGTGGATTATTTTTCAACCAACCAAATAAATTTCTATGTAAAGCTCAATAAAATATGAAATATAATAATAAGAAATAAAAATGAATATTGTTATATTTTATTAAATAGAATAAATACTATTTTGACTTAATAAAAAAATAAAATATTCTTATAGATTAAACAAACTAATACATATTTTTGTGAATTTACTAACTGTCTAACAGGCTGTTCATAATAAATAATATAATAACAATAACTTAAAATTTAGTAATTGTATAAAGATCTATGATTTATTTAATTTAATTTCAAAATATCTTAAGTCTGTTTAGTTTTGTTATTTTTTACTTTATATATATATATATTTACATATATATATACATATTTATATATATTTATATATACTTACATATATTTATATATATTTATATACATATATTTTTATATATATTTATAACCATGAAGGTTACACGTACATTTTTTTTATTCTTTTCTATGTGAATGCATTCTTATATGCATATTTATATGAAGCTATTATATGTTATTAATAAAAAGAATGTATACTTTGTAGTTACAATTACATGTAAAAACTCATTAAGTTTCAAAATGTCAATAACATGTTACTCCAAGCCTTAATAAAACATTTTAATTTCATTATTATACAAAACATGGACTTTAATGCGAGCAGTATGTGTTCTGAATATAGTAAATATGTGTGTATACAAATACACACATGAAGGTATTTATTTTGAATACTTCAGGTCATTTCACTTGGTTGTGTAATAAATGAAATAATGACTTTATTAAATCTAATGATTTGAAAATTATCAGTCTAAACAATAAGTTTAAATGATAATATATAGTTTATGAACTTAAGCAATTTAAATTTCATATTATAAGAGCGCATATCCTAAATTGTTGATTATAAATAAGAAGATCATAAATTATAATTTATACCCAATCAAATATATAAAAAGTGTATAAAATAAATGTGTATAAAATAACGATTAAATAAAATAATAATATACTGACAAACTTCAATTATTATATTTTAAAACATTTGGGAATGAATTTTCTTAAATTATACATTTATGTTAAATGAAATTGTGTATATATATATATATATATATATATATATATAGAGAGAGAGAGAGAGAGAGAAAGAGAGATATGTATATATGTACATATATATATATATATAGAGAGAGAGAGAGGAAAAGAGATCTATAGCTGTATATATATAGAGAGAGAGAGATATGTATGTATGTTGTGTATATATATATATATATATATATATATATATATATATATATGTATAATGCATATTTAAATAATTATATTTCATACTTGTACATATATTACAACAGTTAACGTACGAAAATATAAAATACATATGAAAATGAATTTTATTCAAACTAAAATTTGTATGAAAATTGTTTTATTACTTGATAACACATTACATACTTCCTAGATTAGTGCTTTAAAATTTAAATATAAATAGTCACATAAAGTCATGTTAATTTACGTAACAGCGAAATGAGCAGTAAAACACTTAATACCATTTAATAACAAATCAATATAAAGAAGAAATAATCACTTCCAGGTGAGGAAGGTGAAACATAATTTAATATTCACTTTGCACGCAATTTTCGTATGCGAATACATATACAAGAAAATTGCGTGTTATCAGAAAGGTTAATTTAGAAATTATGCATTCTGAGGTTGTGCTCGAGCATTTCTACCAGAATGATTTAATAAATAAGAATTATATATATATATATATATATATATATATACACATACTAACATGTGTATACATATGAACATGTTTATTGATTTTGGATTAAGCATGATCAAAAATAAAATATTTGAGATAATTATAGTAGCATTTGTTGAATGAATATAGGTACACGATTTAAAATTATAATTTAAAAATAAACTGGAACGTTTTACCAAAATATAGGTATCGATTTTGGCTTTTACTTGATAAAAGAGTCTGTAAAATTATTTACACACACAAAATCAACTGAGTAAATAAGAGTTTTAAAATTTTAAAGGGCAATTTATACCCCATTTTGGACGTTAATGACCTTATCTGTTGAAGTACACTAAAACTCCAAATAACAATAACATATATACCTTACTTATTTATTTTTGAATGTTTGAAAGATAAAGTGATTAAGGTAACAGCTTTAGGTATTAAGAGATTTTGGCTTCTGATTGTCTTGCTATATTTTTTAACTATATCGAGGTTTAACATTTGTCACGATTATGGTTTATAATGAGAAATGTATAAATAACTATCATGTTAATAATAATTTAACATACAATTGGTTATTTTTTATTTATAAAAACATGTTAGAGATTACAAAAAAGAATAAAATTAAAATAATATATATTTAGATAATAATAGTATGTATGTATGAAAAATAAAATAATGATGGAAAGAAAAGAATGAATTCTATTCTTATTACTTGAAATTATTAAAAACGTTATAGACTAACAGAAACGTTTTTCATGGATATTTCTTAACAATTATGTAAATTTTATAGTATCTTGTTTTAAATTAAAAATTATAGAATTAGTTTTCCTATAATCCATTTCTTATTTTTTTATGTATAAGTTCTATTTTTATTTTATTTAAAAAAAATATACTACTGATTAAATAAGCTGTCATCGAGAAATTACTTTTTTTTAGAAAGATTGTCTTTTTTTAAAAATATCGCTAGTTGCTTAGGACAACCGCTATCTTTTGTTATAGTCATGCGATATATCATTGTAAACAATGAAATCAGTACTACTTATTTTAGCTTATGTCTTTTGTTTTCATTCTTTAGTATTGTTGGATATAACCTTTTAAATCAGTCATGGAAAAAAACAAATTCGCGTGATTTTGTTGTATGAGTTTAAATTGGGACGTGAAGCAACAGAAACTGCTTGAAAAATCAAATTTATTTTTGGAGAAAAGTCAATTAGTGAACGTAAAGCTCAACACTGGTTCCAAAAATTTCGCAATGGAAACGAAAGCTTTGATGATGAGGAGGGTCGTGGACGTCCTTCAGCTACAGACAATAATAATTTAAGAACTATTATTGAAGAAGATCCACGTAATACAATTCGAGACGTGGCAGAAGAATTCAATGTTGATCATTCAACAGTTGTTCGACATTTAAGTCTAGTTGGAAGGACAAAAAAACTGGATAAATGGGTGCCGTATGAACTAAACGAATATCAAACAATTCGGTGGAACGAAATCTGTTTTGCACTTCTTTTGCGTAACAAAAATAATCCCTTTCTTGATCGCATTGTCACATGTGATAAAAAGTGAATTCTGTGCAACAATCTGAAACGTTCACCACAGTGAATAGATCGAGGAGAAATACCAAAACAGTTTTTTAAACCGGAGCTTCACGAAAAAAAGTTTATAGTCACTGTTTGGTGGTCGGCAAGTGGCATCATTCACTACAACTTCTAAAATCCTGGTGAAACAATAACCCTAGAAAAATATTGTTAGGAAATTGAAAAAATCCATGAGAACTTGAGCATCGTCTACGGCCAGTATTAATCAATCAAAGAGGGCCAATTCTTCTTCACACATGTCTCACAAATGACTTTAAAAAAAATGAACAAGGTTATGAAACTTTACGTCACCTACCTTATTATTTCGACCTATTTTCGACATATTATTATTTTTCTTAAAAAATTTAATAATTTCCTACGAGAGAAGGTTTTCAAAGATCAAGTATCAGCTCAAAACGCTTTCGATGATTTTATTAATTCCAGGACTCCAGAATTGTATCTTGTAAGAATAAACAGACTTACTTCCCGTTGGGAGAAATATGTGGGGGCCAATGGTCTTTATTTTGATTAATAAATATAATTTTCATCTAACATATGCGTCTTTATACTCGATACTTAAACACCGCAATTGTTTTTGCACCGACCTAATAAAAGATGGAAAATTCGTTATTAAATGATCAAGAAATTTGCTTTTTAAATACATATCTGCTATTATCTTAAATTCAAAAGAATGTAGATACGCTCCTATTTTTTTAAGCCCTTGATATTCATTTATTGATAAAAACCAATACGAATAAAAAAATATGTGCTTTTGAACTAATTCAAATTAGTTTACGTTGTTGAAAATGATATGAGCACAGATGTAATTCGATTATTAAAAATGTTTAACTATAAATATATGGTGCCTTAATAGAATTCATTCATAAATAAAATAAATGGTAGAAAACAAACAAAATATTTTTAGGATTTCTGGAAACCCATTATATTTACATATAAAAGTAAATTTAACGTGTTTAAATCAACAATGAAAAACAAATGACGTGGATGAAACTCAATAAAAGTCTAAAGAACGTATTTTAGTACGTGGTAAATTTTTATTGTTATAGTGTGATGATATCTAACAACCGAAAGAAATGAAAATATTTGTTTTTGTTGTTGATAATAATACTCTAAATAGTAAAGCTATTTAGTGGTTAGATTGCTTGTATCATGGTTTTATTTTTTTACATTAGTATTAAAATGTGAAATGCAACTAAAAAACAAGAGATATCTTTAAAATACTATGTCGAATGTTGCAATATCATTATTTAGATTCTATCGAGAAACTGTTTGAGAACTTATTTTTAAAATGTTGCTGTTATCGTTTATTATCATATTATAAATTATTCTTTTATAAATTGTCTGTTACTAAATAATCACTTTTTTAACATGTTGGTGTATTTTATTAAATGTATATGAAAATCACATATTTAATAACTATTTTAAATTATTTTCCAAAAAACATAATACATTGAATATTGTAAACTCTTAACACGCGATATTTAAAGTATATAAAATATTATCAGATATCAAGATAAATAAAATTTTCGAATAAATATAATTCACTGATGAATTCAAAGCTATTATTTCGATTACATTTTATTTATAGAACGCGAGAAGGTTTATTTTTGACACAGCTTTTATATTTTCAAAATATTTACAGCTTGTGAAATGACTTCACAAAACATTTTTGTTGGAATGTTTTTGTTTCATTGTGTTTTTTTTCAGAGAGCTTTTTAATTTTTATCTAGAAAGAATTTAGGTTAATGCTAAACATATTTCACAGTAAAAAAGTATCATCAATATTTAAAATCTTTTAACATTTTCACTTCATACATACTTTCATCTCAGTATTATATCTGCTTTTAGTGCAGAAAAATGATAAAAGTATTAAGAAAAAACTGAATACAAGGTAGATGATAATGTCAGAATATGATTAAAATGTACAGTAAATATTAGTTTCTTATATTCATCGTAGTCGTGTAAGTCTGAATCTAAATGTTAATATATTTTGTACCTAGCGTTGACCCATGTATACTTTTCAAATCTTTATAATAAACTATTCGTTTGTTAGAAAATTTAGTTTAAATTTCATTTATAAAAAGCATGAATGCTACATGAAATTAGTAAATTCTATTAACAGTATTCTAAAAATAAAATTATATATTTTTTAGAAAATAATTTTAATTTACCTTAGTTTTAAATTTTATTCCTGGTTTATTATCGTTAAATTATTATTACACCTAAGCTTTAGTTTATTACATTTTTAAATTCCTGTTATAGCTATTTATATTCTGAAATATATAACTGAATGTTTTTGTTTTAAATTTTATTCAAGATTTATAACTATTTTCTACTGATATTTTTATATCTGGCTAAATGTATATTATTAAATTAATTTATTCTTATATAAAAATACTTAATTATGTATTAAAAGTAGTAAAAAAATATTTTTATTTGTAACAATATCCCCTAGACAATTTCAATTTCATGCTAGAATAGGATTTATAGTCTTACACTGATACCGAATCAAAGGCATATCATGTTTTCATTAATGAAAACTCCACATGACTGACTTCAAATGAATCTGCCACATTTAGTTTCAGATATCAATATATAAACAGTTTCGACAGATTTTTCCTCAATGACAGATATATATTATTTCAATTAATCTGATACTTGAACAAAGTGTGTAAACGATTGGATATTTATTGCTAAAGTTGAATGATTTAGGTGCTGAAATTTTTCGTATTTATATAGAGTTTTTAATATGTAAAATTTTAATAGATACACTCACACATATACATATATATATATATATAATTCCAATGGAGTAAATTAATCCTTTCGCTACTAATTGGATATATATATATATATATATATATCCCACCGATTTTCAAAAATTCCTGTCGAGGAAATAATTTACATAGTGATCCCACTTTAAAGTACTGATAGGACAAAACTTCCCAGGACTATAACTTTTATCAAAAATGTTGGAAAATTCTTGAACAATAAATTTGGGCAATATTAATTACCGTTTTATGCAATTAATTATCATTTACCGAAATTAATCAAAACCAAAAAAGTCGTATTGAAACGGTTAATAAAGATCTTTTAAAATTTTTTTTACCGTTTCTTGTTTTGTTATCTTTGAAGTAATTATGAACTCTTCGTATCTATATCAGTTTTTCTAGTAGTAGTTTATGAATGTAATTTTGAATTTAATTTGGTATATATACGTTTTTTTTATTTATTGATTTTTATAGAATATTTTCCATATATGTAATTTGTTTCTGGTTTGAAAAGTTAAAATTATATAGGGATAATCAGATTAATTAGACAGGATATTATTTTCAATCAATGTTGATGATAATATAATTATGACAGTAAAATGTACATCTTTCAAGATTAGATAATTTTGAATTGTGACTGATTATATCCTGTAGATAATCGTCTTAAATATAGTTTCAAACGAATTCATTTTTGATAGTCAGTTATAATTTTCCGATCTATTTGTAATAAAATAAGGAAGAGTTCTAATTGTGGATA
The DNA here is from genome assembly GCA_034766995.1 of Acanthacorydalis orientalis. Classification (NCBI taxonomy): domain Eukaryota; kingdom Metazoa; phylum Arthropoda; class Insecta; order Megaloptera; family Corydalidae; genus Acanthacorydalis; species Acanthacorydalis orientalis. The sequence goes on along the minus strand of CM068313.1, from coordinate 32,477,740 downwards.
GTTTTCTGTTTGGAAATAGCACAATGTAAATTAATTAATATTGGTTTCATAATGATTAATCAATTAATCTTACTTGGCCACATTTTGAACTTGTGTTTCAAATGTTGTAGATCTTCTTTATGATTTTCTTTATATGAGATACTTATTTTTGTTGAGCAGAGAAGTTTTATTTTTATGAGTATGTATGTATTTGTAGTTCTTTTCTGAAAAATTTGTTGATTTTTCAAATTCAACAAAAATTTGGATTGTTTTTAAATTGGTGTATATATATATATATATATATATATATAAGGTTGGTAAGAAAATAATTACTGTTTTTATATGAATTAATGTCATAAATTGTAATTATTTTTCTATCAATCTAATATATATATATATATATATATATATATATATATACAATAGTTAATTTCTTTATAAAAACGATATACAGGGAAGATTCGACTTTCTTGTTTTGTACAAACACACATGTATTTAATATTTAAATGTATAAAGGAGTGAGAGAGAGGTTAAAAAGATCAAAACGTCAAGTAGTATAACCAGAGACACGAACCAAATGAAATATTGTAGAATGCATTAATTATTAACAAATCTATTTATAGTTTCGTACAAAATTCTATTAACTGTCTCGGATGTAAACATCCCTACAAATAAAAAACTTCAATTTGCATACAGTCAACGTTACTCGCTCCTTTTTAGATTTAACAAGTTACGCCGGCCGAAATTGCCATTTAACGTACTGAAATTCTATTACTCTATACGAACTTATGAACTTTTGTAATTGTTCCCGTTTGTGGCTGTTGCTATTCATGTTGCGTATAATTGATTCGTTACGAGTTGCGACCCTTCTTGAGCCATTTTGGATGAATTAATACAGCAAATTACAAAAATGATCAACAAGATTTTGTACTGTTCTGGTTTCTTAACGTACTTCTGATGTTATCTCACTGAGAACTGAATGATGATCACTTGTGTAATCAAAAATTAAGTATTTATAATTTTAGAATAGTTTGACCTAGTTGATAGTTATAAATAAATACTGTAGTACTGGAGTGTAATGAGAATAGAATAACATATAATTATTAACACTTGTGTACTGAAAAAAAAACATTAATTATTTTTTTGCGGTAGAATGAATATAATATCAGAATATGGATATGTATGTGTTTTCTTGTAATAAAAACCACAATATGTTTTATTTACTGTATAATAATTTCAATCTCGACCGGATTGAAGCTCATTAAGCTTTTTTTATGATTTAATTATCTTGAAAGAAAAATCACTTAATCATATATGTATAATTATTCAATAATAAACAGAACCTAATAATTACTTGAAGAGATATACATTTTTAAGTAATAGCTACTTAAAATAATTAAGTTCTCGAGTGATTCATTTTTTTATAACGTGCAATGATGTTATGGAATATTTTATGAACTCTTTTTAGATTTAAAATTTAACTTAATTTTATTTTGACTTAAAATAATATAATGCAAGAAAGATATTTACACATTTTTATATTTTTAATTTATTTAAAAGTATTGTCAAATGGATGCAATCATTTTTGTGTCTGTTATGAAAATGATATTGTCATTGAATAAGATATAAGCGTATCATAATGGATCGTAATTGCTTATTGGGTGTTTTAAAGTAGGTTCCGCTATTAGAAATATTGGAAAAATAGAAACGTCGCAAAAATTTGAAGAATTTTAGTTGATAATTCATCAATGAAAATTAACTTTGCGTCAGTGTGATATAAATAATTGTCAAACAAATTTACAAATTATATTGATTTTTAGGGATTTATTTAATTTTATATGAAGAAGATTATGTCCATATTTCTATTGAATTAATTGTGCAATATTTTGATCATATTTTAAACAAATTCAATTTATTTTCAGATGAATATCAAATACGCTGAAATTATTTCAGTCATATTAGAAGCCGCATGGTAGTTCTCAAGGTAATTTTTAAATAATATTAAATGATATATTTTATTTTAATTTTCGAAGAAAATATTTACCACAAATTTATTTTATTTTATAGAAATGTCTTTTTAACGCTATTTTGAATTGAAAAAAAGCATCACTGTATTATTCATTGATTTGTGTTCTAAAATAAATATAAGCTAAACAGAAGATGAAACCTATAAATTATAGAGGTTGATTGGTTATTGAGGTCTGAGGGCGCTTTGATGAATTATATAAAATTAAAACAAATATGAGTATTATTAAATTAGTATTTTTTTATGATATTATTTAAAGATAATTTATAATAGTTGTTATTAATCTTGAAGATGTTGATTCTAATAATCAATATAACATACTATATAATGCATAATTTTAACTTTTTACCTACACAGTTTTAACACAAATATTTTGATTGACCGTTAATTATTTTTATTATTGTTGATATAATATCATTATTTTAAATTAATATATTTAAAGGTCTTAGTATTGTTTATAAAATTATATCTGTATATATATATATATATATATATATATATATATATGTATTAACAGTAGTTAATGTGTTCTATTTTTTTGTGGTAGTCAATCACTAATATAATATACCTTAGATCACTATTGAGTTCTTGTATTCTGTAATTGATTACTACACATATCATTCTTTAAGATTTTTTTAAAATTTTAGACTAAATTTAGAACTGAAAAATCTAGCTTACGATAATATCTTTTTGAAATCAGTTGTAGAAAACAAGAATTTCGCAGGAATCCGAAAAATAAAAACGTAAAAAATGTGTATATCTGAAGAAGAATAGTTATAAATAACGTTTTAATATTTAACAGAGAATTAAATAAAAAAAATAATAAAAAAATACTCATGTTACAAATAAACTTGATGATGAAAACCAAAATAAATTTAACTATCACAAGCTTCTCAATTCAATTGTTTTTAAGACTTTTATTAAAAATAAAATATTAAATATATTAAAAAGAATGCGAACAAAATTGTGTTTCTCACTTCTCTTTAATATAGATTTGTTTTTTTTGAAAGTTTTAATAATTTTATATTGGGATTTTAACGTTGGAATGAATGAAATACTATATATTTTGATCAGTTTTTTCTAAAGTTAGGTTCGGTTTAAATAAGCGATATATATATATATATATACGGTAACTATTTTTATTCTTTTTTTTTTCTTAATTAATCTCCATTGAGTTTCTTATTATACTAGATCGTTTAAGCTTAAAATGTTTAATATCAAAATGATTTAGTATATCCAACTTCATATGTATTTTTAAAATATGCACATGTATTTAAAATCTATTGTAAGTATTGAAGTGGATACTCTAGAGGAAGTAATCGTCTTTATTTATTGCAGAATCAAACTTGTTCATCCTTCTCATTAGAGCATTTAAATCCCTATTGTTTCTACATTTCTGTAGTATATTTTAATTTCTCGTATATATATATATATATATAGTTAATCTTATAAGACATTTAGATATTTAAATTATACCTTTGAAAATTACCAATTAACAGTTTTGTACTGTTTTTTAAGTATTGAATGTTCCGTTTCGAAATAAATACTTTATATAATATTTTAATCCTCTGATAGTTAAAATTATAATTTATATATTGGAAAACTGTTACAGAATTGATTTCATACATACGGAATATAGAATGAACAATAATGAAAAATGGTAAAAATAAGTAACATGTAACTAAAATCAACGTTCTTATCTCATAGTCGAAAAAGAATATACTACAGATAAAACAAAATATCAAATCTAGGTCATTAATTATTTTTTAATGAATCATTTTGTTCTCTGCAAACTCGAATGAATAACTATATATATATATATATATATATATATTCTCATCTTGATTGATTTTCTATTCAATCATTATGTTGAAAAGGTTTCCTGAAACCAATCAAAACACTTTTCTTTCTATAAACAAATCCAAAGAACGATGGTTATTATAACAAGATCGATGATTCTGTATAGTCTACGTGCTTACTATATTTATGTCGAGAATATATTATTTTTTATACAAAAGGAATCATCGTTAACAGGTACTTAAAAATGGAGAATAAGCTCGTTGAAATCAATTTTCAAAGAGCTGTTTGTTTTGGATACGTTAGCAGATATTCTCATCAGTATTATACGGGTACAAATATTTTCTGTAAATATCTTATAGAATGTACAAAGTCTCTGTTTATGAAATTGTGCATAAGGATTTAAATACACTAACGAGACAAAATTAAATATTGGAATCTATTTACGTGTACATATGTATACAAGTGTTTGTATAATGTAGAACAGAAAATAGAAATTAAAATAGAATCGTTCTTCTTTTGAACATTTATGATTTATATATTATTTGTTTGTAATGTTAGTGACCCTGAATGATTCAACAGTTACGTAAAATGTCTATTTATAATGGTGTATAGGTGTTACAAATCTTAATGTTTATTAACAGTGCGTCAATTAGAACACATACGTTAGAAAAAATGTAGTTCAGTTATAGATGTATGTGCGGTGTGAAAAATAAATAAAATGTTGAAAGTTTCTTGTTTAGAAAATATTGAGGATTTCTTCATATTGATCTAGGGAATAAATTAAAAGAATGTTGATTTATGTTTCTTCTTAGAATCGTTCGTATGTAAACTATCAGTAAATCGATTTAAAGTATAATAAAACAAATTCCGGATTTCAAGTAGGTATTTTTCAGTGTAACTTTTAAGTTAATTTATTTATTATCGAAATAGAAAATATTTTATATTTAAGCAACACTTTTTTACTGATAAAATATTAATCTTTAACTTAATGTTTTATTTTATTTATGTGAATGTCTCAAATCTTTCGAACGATTTGATTGGTATTTGATTTAGGTTTATAATATCTTAGTCAAAAATTTAATAGTAGATATTATGTACTAATTACAATATTTTTATATGTTCGATTTTACAAATGAACTTTTCACTTATCCACAAACCATATATATATATATATATATATATATTCTGTTTAAAAATATACAATAATTGATCATTTTTATTGTTTCTAATGCGCATTTTTTGGAGGATTGTATCACGATTGAAAAAGACATAAGAAAGAATAAAAACGATTAATATTTGAATATATTTGATCAGAAAATTGATATACTGCATGAGAAAGTGAAGCATTCTTATTTGTGAAAATTAATTTAGTAACAATAAAAAAAGTATCGTTGTATCTACACATTGTGTTTATTTAATTAGTAAGTTTTAATTTGAAGAAATATTCGAGCTAATACAATGAATTTATATTTATGTGATTGATTTATAATTGTAATGCTCAAAGTCTAAATTCCGGTTCTAATTTTTTGTTGGAATACATTTTCTGAATACAAAATATTTTCATTGATTATTAATTATTTTTCAATTTTAATTCGTATTTAGAGTTTTTTTTTTCATTTAATGGTTAATATTAATTAATTACGTTCATTATATGATTTCGTTTTATTTACAAGCAGCTATAATTGAATGACACACCATAAGTTATTAATTAATGCGCCAAAAATTTGAATTCATATTTTTAATTTATTATAATCATTATTAGGTTAAATGTGAATATAATGAATTATTTTTAATAGGTTGAATAAAGTGATTAATATAACTAAATCATTAAAAATAATTATTTTTGATAATGAACTCTCTAATAATATTTTAAATATGAGTTTAAATTAATTTAGAAATAGTTTCTATGAAATAATAGTGTTGACGTCAATTCCAGCAAAATATTTTCTAATTATGAAAATGAATATTGAATTAACACTTTTATTTATAACATATCTTTATTTTAAACACTTATGTTTCTATTTAACTAAATTATGTTAATTCGAGTAGTGAAATATGCGGAAAACAAATAAATATATATATATATATATATATATTATATATTATATATATATATATATATATATTTATGTGTGTGTGTGTGTATGCGGAAGGAGATAAAAATTTACTAAGCTTAAACTATAGAATGAATGTTATTTATTACTCGTCTCGAATTTAAAACTGAACTCAATGTCTCCAAATCAAAATAACTCTTAGAAACTATATAAATAAAATCGTTTCCTAGAATTGCTAGTGAAAAGGTTTAATCGGATTAGTGGCGAAAACATGTGCAGAGAATGTTAAATAGAAGAAATACAAAGGAAGCTTTTGAGACAAGGAAAAATAAAAGTACAGAGATAATGGAAAAATAATAAAATTACTAGATTAGACGAGCAGCGAAGTGTTATTAGTTTATTTGGTTGTAAAATAAAAAAATCAATAAAAGGCAACATAGTGAAATCGTTTCAAGTATATAAAAAATAAATATTGAAATATAATTTTACTATTTATTATCGATAACACAATTCCGATGAAAATACATCATAGTGCCAGTATATAAAAATGTTTGTATTTATGCATTTTTTAACACGCTGAATAATTCATTTGCTTTTGTAATTCAGTAATTCTTTTATACACGTTCAGTAAATACACTGTTTATATTTTCTGTATTGGTGATAATTATCTACGTCAATTCGTTTAAAAATAGTGAATTTGTTTATAAGTTCATTACTGCATCTATTTGATTCTACATGATAATAACATTGTCTGGAATCTGATTTGTATTTTTATGTTAAAATTTTTCGGAATTTTTATATAGATGAAAATTGTAGCGTAAATATAAGCACAATAATATTTTTTCTCTCTCTCTCTCTCTTTATATATATATATATATATAGGTGATTCAATTTAGGTTTCCACATGGAAGTATTAAAAGAGGCCGCTGGCATTAAGAAAAATCATGTTATTTTTTATTTAGATTGGTTGGTTATTAAGGTTTTAAGGCGCTTCAGCAGCTAAGTTCATTAATGCCTGGTTTTATTTAATATTTCAGTTCAATTCAATATTAAAATACAATTAAACTAAAATACTAAATGAGGGATAAAATGTTTTTTATAATTTTGTCGTTTTTTTTAATACTTTCGTGTGGAAGTCTAAGTTGTTTCACTCTTTCTCTCTCTCTCTCTCTCTCTCTATACATACATATATATATATATATATTATAAGATTCTATTGTCGACAATTTTATAGTCTTTTTCCAATATACTTAGTTTCAGTGGAGAATTAATGAGAGAATTTACTCAGGACTTTTCTATAAACTGGCACATACTTTTAAGTCATTAAATCTTCTATTGATTATTGAATAATAACAAATGAATTATATGAATTTAAAAAAAACATACTGAAGTAAAAAAAAATATAAATTGAAAAAATTATAAGCAGTAACTGTATATAGTGGATATTAAGTATAAGTATTAATTATATGGGAATAATTTACAAAAAAATATCAATATTAAATTGTTGATAGAAATTTGTATGTACGAGTAGATAGAAAATTTCCGTATATTATTTCAATCAACTGATATGTTGATATGTTTGTACTTGGAATAGTTTAACAGAGTTGTTCAACAGATAATTTAACAGATTTGTTCTTTTGAGAATGGTGATATAACACATATATATGTTGTAAAGTTAGCGATGTTTTTTTAATTGTATAGAATCTAAATAGGGAGTCGATAATTATATATGGATTAGTGTTTTTTGCATTAATATATTTTGCATTGAGTGCAATAACTTTTTGTATTTAATTTTTTAGTGGCGCATTTTGAGCAGGATGACATGACCGATTATCTGAATTGTCGACCAATCCTTATTATAATCATTTTCTGTTTTCCTTTTTATACAGTGGAATTTGTCTTTTATTCCTTATTAACAATCTTTTATTTAAATTGAAAAAAATCGCATTTGTTTTCACTTATTTTTCCATAAATATTTAAGATTCTATTTCAAGGCCCGGTAACACATTTCTAATTATATAGATTTATAAGCGTTGACTTCAAGTGTATTCTAAAATAATGTTTTATCCTAGACAGATGATAAGGTGCAAGTGTATGTCACGCAATACGAGGTCAATTGCTATTTATTTTTTAATTATACATTAAATAATTTTATATTTCTAAAATGTAAATAAAAAAAAATGACTGCATATACATACATATTTTATATAAATATGTATACTAGTATACAATTTGTGAAAAAACGTTACATAGATCAGTGAGGGTGGTTTATTTTATTGATATTGTTATAGTGCTCGCCATCAGAAAAGTGTAGGTGTTACTGTTATAGACTATAATCTTTTTTAGTGATACTTCATGTATATATGAGATTAAAAAAATATTTTATATTTTTTGTAATAAATTTATTACAGTCAAATCAATTTACTTACTATCACTGAAACTATTCCTATTATAATTTTTTATCAATAACAAATTTCATTTTGGACTGAAAGAAATATGTTATTTCTTGTACTTACATTAGAAGTAATATGCAGATATTGTAAACTGTTTCTAAATGTATGTTTAGTATAAAAATCAAAAATTTCAATAAAATATCATAAAAATTAAATTCTTTATGTAAAGTTAAAAAAAGAAATAGAATAAACTGTAAATGAAAAGACATAGTTTATAAACTATAAATACAGAAACCATGGTTTGCGGTTGGCTGTACATACGGCAAAGTTCTACAACCGAATCTTAAACAATCGACACAGTTGTGAAAATTCGGTTTTGTGGAAATATATAAAGTACAAGGCATTATATATATATATATATATATATATTTATATAATATCTTTTATATATGAAAATAATTATTTTTATTGTGATTGAATTAATGTTGTATTTTTTGTAATACAAACATGAAGAGAAAAATGAAAATTTTTTTGATATTCACAACTTATTAAAAATAAAATTGGATCTTATATTAATAAAATTATGACATATAAACGTATATGTACAGTTTATTTATGCAAATGTTTATTATTTTCAATTTATGATTAAATAATAAGAACTGAATCTAACAGACTGATAAAAATTATTTTCTTTGATTTTGATATATAGTTGGCAGAAGTAAAATTTAAAGTATAAAAATATGAACAATATTAAAATTGGCATGGTTAAGTATTTTATTAAAAAAATACCTAAAATTAATTATATATGTACATACATACGAGTATGTGCGTGCATATATATATATATATATATAATCTCTTGTTTGTTTTAGGTATAATTCTATATAATTGTTTGTCATCTATTTTTAGCTTGAAAACAAACATATTTTTATGGATTTTTCTATAATTTTGCTGAATAATAGTGAGTAGTTAGTAATAAAAGGAAAAAATAATTCAGAAAAGATATTTATATTTAATAAAAAAATTTAGTTGAAATTTTCCGTAAAAATAAAATTATTTGTCATAACACAAATATGTTAATATATAAAGTTTACTTTTTATTACATTTAATTAACGAATTAATTATAAAATTCTTTAATATTAATGCTATATAAACTTTTACATAGTATAATTTTATTTTATTAATTTGTTACATGTTTACAAAAAATAAATATAAATGTACACACATGCATATATATATATATATATATATATATATATATATAATATTTAAAATGACACTTTTATTTTGATGAGTGTTATTTATATTTTTAATTAGATTATTTCATCAATATTCGTTTTTTTTTCAAGTTTAACGTTTCATTCCAAATGAAAATGATGAAATCATTTTTATATATTTTGTTACGAATTTGTCGGATGTTGAAAAGATTTGTCATTAGCACAAAGTCAGACTAATTCTCAGTACAAATGTCACTTTTGAACATTTCCATGTCAAGAATTCTAACAAAAGTTTATGTTTCTATCTAATGCTTGTTACGAAAATTATTCATTTAAGGTAAATTTTCATTTGAATTAGCAATTTAGTTTACATCGGAATAAAGTGAATGTATTTGACTTCGCCATACTTGAATTGTTCAGTAAAATCGTTTGTATGAAATGTGTTAAACCTAAAGTAAATAATATTTTGAAGAAACTTAATTCAAATATAAATTAGTAATCTGAATAAATGAAAATTTAATGAACTTATTATATAAAACGACGTACGTGTCCAACAGTAAAGTGTTAATAAATGTTTATAATGTTTGAGTACCTAAAAATTGAATAAATTTCAAGTTTAATGTTTAAAATTTAATTCAAATCCATTATTAAGTTATGACCAGAAATTATAATTTATTATGTAGATATTATTATTAAAAAATACTAAATAAATTTATATAATATTTTTTCATTACAGAAAAAGCTTTCTGCCAAAGTGTAGTTTTGTATCATTCAGGGAATAGTTCTTTACAGAAAAATATTAATTTATTGTTTTCCCCTTAAGTAAAATATCTCTTTCATCATCTCGTAATAGTATTTTATAATATAGTTTCATCAGGAGAAATATGTTTTATGATCAATTTGATGTATGGTATTAATTTTAAGTATTGCATTTGATTATATAAATGGGGTTGTGAAACGAGTTGTAATCCAATAAAATTAATTATAAAATAACAATATACTGAATTGCGGTGAAAATAAGTTAATTAATAAAAACTGTTATAAATAATAAATCAGATAATGAAAAGTGTATAGGTCATTTATAACTAGTAATCATTTAATCAATTATTTAATATACATTCCACAGATACGTATATATATATATATATATAATTTAGGATTTCACATGGAAGTATTAAAAGGTGGCACAGGGGTTAAGGAAAGTCATATTATTTTTATTTAGTATTTTAGTTTAATTCAGTACTAAAATATTAAATGGGGAATAACGTATTTTTTTTAAATTTTTGAGTTTGTTTAATAATTTCGTGTGGAAGCCAAAGTTCATTCATCCTGTATGTTTATATATATATATATATATATTTAACAAATATTATTCATATTTAACAAATGTGTATATTATAGATGACAATATGTTACGAAAAAAGAGATAATTATAAAATAAAACAGATTTTTCAGCATCGTGTGTGTATGGAAAACCATTTTAACGCATGTTTTATACTTGGCAATAATTCAAAAATTATTCTTGCTTGTCAGAAACTTTTAATGCAACATCAATCTTGTTAACAGTAAAACTTTGCGTTTGCAGGCATAAAAGAAATTTATCCGTAAAATAAATATGGTTAGCAATAAAACATTTTGCGAAAGTTTATCCTAACCGAGATGCTATAGTTACATAATAGTATCGTGTGTTATACATTTTTTTTTTGTTACTGAAAATGGATTTGAATTATATATTTAGTATTTTAACACAATATTTTTTCAGTTATGTATGTTCAACGTCTATCAGAGAAAACGTACAATTGAAAAATGAGTAATTCGAACTAATCAAACTTAAAAAAGAAAACATGATTGTTTTCAACATGTAGAAGGGTCATAAAATGTTTTATGATTTATGTTGAAAATGTCATAAAGTAATGAATTAGTAAATACATAATTATTGATAAATCTGTTATTTGTACTTGGTTTTGCAGTGCACACATTTCTTTATCTAAATATTTTTTTTATAAAGAAAGAAAGTAAATATTCGTTAATAAATTAATTAATGTGTGTAATTCAGCGAATAGTTCTTTATAGGAAAATAAAAACGGAAAATAACATATTTTATCCATATTTATCTCTTTGTTTCTCCATCTCTCTCTCTCTATGTATATATATATATATATATATATATATATATATATATATATATAAATATAAATATGTAATTATGTTTCAAAATTTCGTTATGTTTCAAAGTTATTTTATACTTAAAATGTATATTTGTCTTCCTGTTCAGATAGATTGGTATGACCTTTTTCATAATTTGATTGAAATCGATTGAGCTATATAAATAAATAACAGTTTTCGGCTGTATACAGCTTTTATCACTCCAAAATTACATACCTATATAGTTGAACATTTTTATATATAATTTAAATAGCTTAAAGATGTGCAACCCGGTTTTAATTTATATTGGAATAGTCAAATTTCAATACTTAGTGAGTGAAAAGTACCCTTCTAAATTAAATCCGTTTAAACCTATAGTTATTTGCTTTTTTGAATTATTCTATGTATTTATATCTCTGTCAATATATCTGTATTATAAAAAAAATAAATTTTCAATTATCAAGGAATTTCAGATACGTCAGCTACTTTATATATATAATTAGTGTAATTGTTGGAATTAAAACATTTTATTATAAATGGCTTAAAATGAATAGCTTATAATCTTCTATTTATAATAATACGAATAAAAATAATGTAAGTAACTCATTTTCTCTTTGAATTTAAATAAATCGTTTTCAAATATTTATAAGTTTTAAATATATATGAATAATATATTTTGAAAATATATTAAAATGTTTAAAAAATCCATAAGTTTTGTATTTGTTTTTAAATAGAATTCTTTTAAATTTAAAGGAAATTGTAAATTCAAGTACATTTATTTTAAAATATCACAATGTTTCATGACAAATGTAAGTAATTATTATTGTAGGTGTTTTTAGGATATCATAAATTTGTATGTTATGTAATTATTTTAATACACGAATGAATATAATACATGCTTTACATGTGAACTTAATGAGTTAATTTTTTCATATAAAAGAACTTGTTTTAAAATTGTGTCAAATAAAATTTCACGTCTTTTATTTGGGTACTTGAAAATTTTTTATAAATTGTTAAAAATATAAGAGATTTTGTTGAAATATCGTTTGAAAAAGTGTGAGAAATACGATGACAAGTTTGTGCGAGATTAATTATTTTGAACGGAACATGTAAATTGGTAGTTTTACGCTGAGTTTCATCTTATTTCTGTAAAAGGTTATTTAAACATGGAATAAAAAAGAACGAGAGATAGATTCAGAAAAAATATTTTATGCTGGCAACTGGAGTAATGTTTCAAATAATTTTTAAATATTTTAGTTTTATATTTACTTTCTACTTACTTTCATTGAACAATGTGAAAATAAAATAAATGATTTACTTATTATATATTACTTTTAAGTATATAAATTTGAGAGCACTTTTTTAGAAATAATATAAAAAGTATTTTATAATTTGAAAAATGTGAAATAAAAATATTTCAGGCAGACTGCACTAAATAGAGTATTATTGATAATTAAATATTTTCCCACATTTTTAGTTTAATTTATACATTTATCATGATTTTTTAGTTTACTTATACATTTTGGTTTGATAAAATATAAAATTTCAAGTCAATTATATATATATATATATATATATATATATATATATATATTTATATATATATATATGATGGATATGGGTTCGAAATTGATTGTTGAAAATGGATTCTACATGTTTTGATGTTGTGATAATATTTTTAAAAATCAGTGGAATAATCAACACAGACTTTTTATACGAAATATTTCTAGCGATAATACTCAAAATCTTAACGTAAATCATGTAATCTTTGTTTTTGGATGAAATTGAAATATCGTTAGAGAAATAACTTCATCCTTAGTATATCAGTTTTAAAAATAGGGAGTATAATGGGTGAAAAATTGCTTAGTGAGATCTTCATTTATAGTAGACATTTAAGAAAATTTAAACGTCATCATCCTTACATATTGAGATACAGTTTTAAAAATAAATATTTTTTTTCAAAAAAATATTGACGGATTACTAATGGTGAAATGTTAGATACTTTAATATATCAACAGATAATATCACCAGTTCACATTTTTTATTTTCGTTATAATGATTTTATTGCTGTTTGTACACCTAAAAATTACTTTATTTCTAAAAAGAAATGTATTGCTTACTAATTTTGTAAAAGATTTATTCAAATATTTTATAAATTTTCGGACTTTCATGGATGTAAGATATTTAACATGTAACGTTTTATGGAAGGATCTGATACAGATAATATTTTTTTTGTTATTTGGTTTCAACTTTAGATTTTAATACTTTAAATATAAATATTACTACTTGGCTTGCTCGTTTTCCGACCCCCTAAACTGTTCTATTAATTCAAATATTTTTTTTATAATAAAATCACTAGTAAATTCTTAATTAATGAAATTTATTAATATTTTTTATTAAAGAATATTATATTGTATATATATTAATTTAACTTAAATCAATTAAATTGATGTATATCGAAAACGCAACTAAATACCTAAAAAATAATTTGATGTATGAAACAGTTTAAGTAATTAAAAACATGTGAATTTACACTATACGAAAATGATAAATATGTGGTGTACGTAGCTAGCTGGAAATTAATAAATCTATTTTTACCAAAGCACGTAAATAGCCAGAAATCACTCAAACGAAATAATTTCACATTTTTTATGATTATTTAACAGGTTCTGTTAGCACGTAAAATAAATAAAATACATGGAACGCATATAAATATTTTTGTTTGATTTGGACTATTTCAACTTTGAAATATATATTTATGTAAATGTAACAGATCATTCGTAAATTTTCAGTTCAGTATTCGTGTGGAATGTGTAATGTTTGAAATTTATGATGTGTTTTAAGATTAATTCTATTTTTCTGACGTCGTACGTTAATAATTTTTGTAATGAAAACAAATTCGTTTCTGTGATTTAATTATGTTAGTATTTTTTTTAATTTCTAAATCAAAGAATAATTTTAATGCTGAAAAATATATACGGTACACACTTTTTATATTTAATTAAATATTCTTCATCGAATTTTATTTTTATATTTATAAAAAGTACAGGTTAATTTGTAATATGTATTTTCTAGATGTGTTATTTGAAAAATAAAATAAAAAGAGGAAAACGACTTTTTATATAAAAATTAATTAAAATTTGCATATTTTTTACAAAAAAGACAGAATGAGATTAAAAGTTCCAGGTGCAGTTTATATTTATTCCAGTAATAATTTTGAAAAAAGTAATTTAATTTGTAGGAGATAAATTAATCGATCCTGGAAAATTTTGTTTCCATTCGAGTTGAATATTTCAGGGTTATTAACGTACTTTATTGTAAAACTTGTCATTTTAAAGAAAAAAGTACAATATTGTGGATAATTAGTTCATAATTATTTGCATAAATAGGTTTATAATTTAAAGATTATGTGAAAAATGGTACTAGAATTATTTTTTTAAAAAAATATTTCTATTCTTAATAAAATATACAAGCATACACATTTCAATATATTTTTTATCGTAATTCGTATCATGATTCTTTTGCATAAATAATCTTAAATGGTTAAGATATGTATAAACTTATGTTAACTGAAATTATTTAAATTACCAGTATTGTTTTGTAAAAGACTACCGAATTATTTTTTTAAATAATATAGGGTAGATTTAGATCTTAAAAATGTTCTTATGAGAATACTTTTAGGCGATGAGAAGGTACAAATAACATTTTTTATTTTTAAATAATTATTTTCTCAAAACTATGTTATAAAATCCATTATAAAAGAAATTAGTTCTTATAGCAATAACTAAATATTAATTATTACTTTAAAAATACGATACCTTTACTTTATATTTTACAGATATAAATTATAGAAATTGTTTAGTAATACAGTTTAAAATATGTAGTTAACTCTTATGCAAAAACTACGCTTGATATAAAATTATTTTTATTGTATTGTTTTAAAAAAAATAATATTAAGACATACTTCAATTAAAAAATAATTTAGTATCAAACTTCATTTTTAACTGCATTATGTGTTAAAGTGTAAAAAAATGATACGTTTTTAAAACATCTTTGAAAGGACGTTGTTGAAGGCTCTTTGTTCAAGTTAAAGCATCATATGTCTTTTCAGAGTTGATATCTCTTTGAAAAAACTCTGATGTTTATTTCTATTCTTGAATCGCTTCCGTTGATTTCGTTGCCACTCGTCAAAATTTCTGTCCTAAATAAACATAACTGCTGAGTTCTTTTTTCTCAATTTTGTAATCATTTACACTGATCTTTGATTCTTAAGTAAACATGTTGCTTTTATATATATATATATATATATATATATATATATATATATATACATGTATGTGTGTTTAATTTAAGTACTTTTTTTATAAAGGAATATTGAATAACAAAATATATTTTTAAAGTATATAAAAAATTATAATGTTATTAAAAAAGTGTATCAGTGCGTTTTACAATTAAAAACAATAGTAAATTAATAATGAGTCAATGTGAATTGTTTGGAATTAGATCTGTGATATTTTTAATCTATAATGAAACTAATTTTTGATAAATAAGTTATTTCAATTTAATTACAATTGTATCAAATTTCAATGTATATAACCATAATAAAATTTACTTTTAAAGAGTCTTAAATTTAGTTAACACAATTTTGTGTGTAACTGTTTTTTATAAAAAACAACTAAGCTTTATTCTAACAGATATTGTAAAATATTTGGGTATTAGTAAAAATTCTTATGTTTTAAAGTAACAATAATCATTTAACCTAAATAATGTGAAGTTTATGAAAGTATAATGATGCTTTTTTAAGGGAATATATATATATATATAAGTATTTTTACATTTAACAGATAATTAAAATAGGTAAAAAGTTATAAACTGATAAAATATTTCATGATTTTATATCAATTTAAATATATAGCATTGCGTTACCATTTAGTGTATACTAATTTGGAAGCATTTCAAACACCATTTCAATTCAAAATGTAAATGTTTGTTGACTCTTTTGTCTACAATAATACACTTGTTCGCAGAAATACTGCGTGTAAACTAAGTTTATCAGAACAAGGGAAATCTTTTAGTTACGTAACGTATACATTTATACAATGTGTTTAATTAAAATAGAGGACATAAATTCATAAAAAGACATGATACAGTAAACATTTATAAAATTAACATAAAAATGAAACAGTAAAATGTTAATGTATGTTGTATGTACTCATATATTCATTTTTGGTATTAATTTTAAATACATTACTTGTTTGTTTCTTAATAATTTTTAGTGAATGAAAATAATTCTCTTTTTAAATTAATTTTTTTATTCTTTTTTAATATTAGTCTACATATTTATTCATAATTATGTCTATATCTATCTGTTTTATATATATATATATATATATATATATATATATATATATATATGTATATATATGTATATATATATACTTATATATGTATATATATATGTATATATATATACATATATATGTATATATATATATATATGTATATGTATATATAAATATATGTATATATATACATATATATGTATATATATACATACATATATATATATATATATATGTATGTATATATATACATATATATGTATATATATACATATATATATATGTATATATATATATGTATATATATATATATATATATATATAGAAATAAAATTATTTATAATTCTAAAAAAAATAGAAATATATTTATTACGAATACGTTTTTAGATATAATCATAAATTATCATATTACTTTTATACTAGTTTTATATATTAATTCATTTATTTAGGTATATTAGTATAGTAATGCTATAATCTAAGGTAGTACTCAATGTACTGTTGAGAATGAATTTTATTTTTTTTTTACTGATTAAATCATATTTTATTATTTTAAAAAACATTTATATCATTTTAATACTTTTACTAAGTATTATACAATAAATACTTCATTATCACAAATAGTAAAAAAATGTATTTTATTATGTAAAAATATCAAAATTAGAATCTATGAAATATAATATCTGTAATTATTAAAAGATCCCATCGGATACACATGCAACTTTTTTAAAACCGTAACGTATGGGTTAATTCTGCTTCTGAATAATTAAATTCCTAAAATGAAATTACTAATCAGTTTCATAACGAGAATCTAAAAATACTACCTAGTGAAAATGTGGGTTCTGGAATCATATACAGTAATATTTTAAAATATATTGAAGGAATAATCATCAGAGTATGTTCTCTCTTTCTTCTCTTTACGTATGTATTTATATATATATATATATATATATATATATATATATATATGTATATGTATATATATATATATATATATATGTATATGTATATATATATATATATATATACATAATTTACCGTTTTATAAAAATGAAAAAAATATAAATAATCCTGCATTGTAAAACTTTTGTCAAGGAAAATAACTGGAAGTGATGAATAGATATTTATTAAGAATATTATAAAAATTGTTCGGAATTATTTTACGTTTCAAAAAATAAGTCTAGTCAACAGGTATTAGAATAAAATACTTAAAATTAATAGATTTAAAATATTTACAATGAGAAAAAATGAAAAAAAATTATAAATGAAAAAAACGGCATTTTCTGTGTTTTTTCAATTGAGTAACTTTTTTTATTTCTATAAAATATGAATAACAATTATTTATTCTCATTTTAAAATATAAGTTACTTTTTCTGCGATATTTCTAAAATTGACATAAGAATGGGCTTATGATTTTCTTAACAATTAAAATCTTCAATAATTTAAACAAATGATATATTTAAATCTATATCGCATACTTTACTTTAAATTTACAGGAAGAAATTCTGTCTTCATTGTCCTAGATTTATGAGATATATTTATAATTTGTAGTTACTTTTGATTATATACATATATATATATATATATATATAACTATATAGACATATTTTAACATTTTATTAACAATTGATAAAATATTATTTTCACTCGGAAAAGTACATCTCTTGATATTATTTATTTTATAGAAATAAAAATACATTATATTGAAAATGTATTAATATTTTGAGGCACTTAATAAATATTTAACGGTGTTTATAAAAAAATCATGTATCGAGTACGAATGAAATTGCAATCATATATTCTGATTTAGTTTAAAGTTTTGAATAATATTTAACAGATTTTTGAGTTATACATAACTCTATTCAGATATTATTTTATTGAATATATATATAATAATGAAGTTTTGTCTCTGTATCGATTAGATTTATTAAAAATATATTTTATAGTATATTTTAAAAGAATTTAAAATTTTATTCATTTTTAATTTTATTCCGTACAATAAATATGAATTTCAAAGAAAAAAATCTCTAAGATTGTTTAAACTTACTATTTTGTTCGTGCACATTAACATTTAGTATTGCACTAATAATTAATAATGTTCGACTATTTTACATTCACAATAATGGGTATACATTTACATGAATATATTTTATATCACTTACACAACAAATATCACAAACAAGCACGCCACTGTCTTATAAAATATTCACGAAAACAGGTATAACGAACAGAGAACACTTTATTCGAACATCACAACAATAATGTATTTGTAAAACAATGTTCGGGTTTGTTTATACTACAACAATCGGACTTCAACAACACATTGCCGCAGCGTCCATTTTAATGCAATGCAACCAATGACAGAACAGTCCGATTTGTGTGGTGAATGGAAAGCATACTGCGCCCGATCACTATGGATAATCTCAATGGTTCAGTGGATTCACAGAAGAAAATCTAAATGAAACGTCACAACTCTAGTACATATGCAACTGAACGAACATTCTTGCTCGTCAAGCTGCGTGACTAACCGACGCACCGTTTTCCCAGGACTGGGTTAAGCGTTCGACACAGTTCGGATTTGTCCGGCTGATGATCGTGTCCCCATCAGCGGCCCATTCGCACGCATGCGGCTTTCACTCTGTGTTATCTCAATTTCCTGCTGTGTGGCTCAACGCTTGCTGCGATTATCTGTTTCGAGGATGTTATCATGGAACATTTTTTTTCAGTGTACGAACGAACGACAGAACAGATAAGCGAGTGAAATATTTTAGGAATAAAATTGATTTTTTTTTTGTGTATCGATGATAAGTACCAGATTTAGCGATATCATGTTCAGTATATATTACTGATTATAGAAACTTGTTCGACAACAATGTACTTCGTTTTCGTTTCATTTTATTTGGTTTTATGTGTAGATTTTTCGATAAAATTATTGTTATATTAACAAAACATCTGTAATGTATTGAATGTACGTTTATTTATTGTTTTGTTATTAATTTATCACAAGATGTACACGAAATAAGCAGTGCGTTAATTTTATTTTCTGGATCGTACTTAAACACTTGCCGAAGAATATTTCTTTTACATTCATGTTTATTTATATTTTATTTTCAAAGATAATAATAAAATGCACTAACTAAGCTCTCCTTTTAATAAACTAATCTATAGCGGATAGAAATTAAATCTAACATTTTATTAATATTTAATGAAATACTTCTGATAACCATTAAAGTAAGAATATATTCAGAGTAAAATGTTTAGTTATCCATATAGGAATTTATATTTAGAAAATCATATAGAAGTTCATCTATAAAAGAAATGTATTTAGAGTTATTTTAATAATTATATAGTAATAATAGAAACGGTGTTGAGTTTACCATAAAAAATAAGATTATAATAACGAGAAAAATTAAGATATAAAAATTAAGACAAAGCTTATTATTAAGCTTTTAAAGATTTTTTTTGAAACTTCTTACTAAATAAGGAAAAACATATAAATATATAAGTTTTAGTATGTTGTTGATTAATTTGATTCTTTTGAATATTGATAATCTTTTAACTAAATTTTAAAGAAATTCGTTTTTAATGTTAACTTTTTTGTAAAATACAAAATTTGGACAAATAAATATGAATTTAATTATATGCTGTTGATTAGATTCCACTTAATTTTATTTATGAAACTATGTAATAATTCAGCCTTAATACTATTTTGAACAAATGAATTATATGCAATACTAATACTATGCAATACTAATGAATTATATGCAATACTAACTATATTTATGTTATTTTATTTTCGATAAACATTAAAATAATTGTCATTCATTTTATTTTAATTTAGTGTTAGGCAAATGTATAGAAAAATGTTATTTAGATTTTAATTTCTAAATAGTTAGCTGATAAATTTTTCACGATTTATGAAAAAGTTAAAACTTTTTATTTTAATTTTAAGACTAAAATATAATTTTCATTATAGGAATATTAAAAAATGTTATTTATTTATTTATATAAATTCATATATATATATATATACATAGTTCTTTATTATTACTAATAAATATAACTTTAGGTAAAAAAATAATTTATATAAAACAATTTAAAATCAAATTCTTCACTAAAATGTAATAGTGCTTTATATATAACAGTTTAATAGCGTTTTCTGCAATAAACAGATTTCCTTATTCAATATACCTTTAGAATGTGGCCAGTGAAGTTGATTTTCTCTACATATTTTCACTTAAACGAGGGGCTTGTCTTGTTACTGACACACCTAAATCAATTTGAATAACAACGCAGTGAAATTTATATTTTATTTTCAATACTGCGATAGAGTAAAATTTGGTGTCAACAATTTCTTTTCATTTCTTTTAGTTTATGTTATCTACCATCGTTTTTTTATTACATTTTGAATTGTGTTAATGTTTTGCATAATTTATAACATGAATAAACCTTTTTCAGTGAATAAAAAAACAATATCTTAAGTAAACTAATGATACGACTACAATAAAAAGCCTACGAGAAAAATATTTTACAAGAATGAAGTAATTTTTTTATAAATGCTAAACGTGCAAACGTCTGTATTAAACTCGAAAGTATTTAAAATTTAAAATGGCTAAATCATGCAATTTAGAATTAAAATAACTCTATTAACAATCTTGATTATTGACTCAATCGAAACTTAATTGAATATTATTCGTGATTTGCAATTTAATTGTTATTGCTTTGGAAATACTAACTGTCACTAATTGTTATTTGTAAGTATTGTAAATTCAACATTGATGATCGCCCACAGCGCATTTCAAAGTTTTGCATTAAAAAGTAAATTATATTTTATTTTAAATTACTTTAATGAATTCGTTCGATTGCTGCATTGAAGATTTTTTTAGTGTCCAGTATATATATATATATATATATCTTATAAATTGGTACTTTTTATAAAGTATATCATTAATTGTCAATTCCCAGTACTAAATCAAGTTCAATGATCGTTCACAATTTACTTCACTGACTATAGTTAACGTTTCTTTTTACAAATCGAAGATAAATGTTTATTTTTACAGACTTCTTCTGTTCATTTAATGAATGTACTCAGTATTTTGCTGTCAGATATTAGACATGGTTGTATAATATCGGTAGTCGTGCGTCTCAATATAGGTTTTGCAATTTGAAAAAGGATTTTTTAAGTAACAAAAGTCTAAAATTGTTTTTTAGTTAATTGTATCAATTTTATTATTTTTAATTTATAAAAAACACTGTATATATATATATATATATATATATATATATATATATATATATATATGAGGGAGAGAGAGAAATTTTCTGTTAATTTCACAGCATTAAGAAATTAAAATGTATATTATATTTATGAATTTTGATAATTCATATATATATATATATATTATATATTTATTTAATTCTAAAATAGTCACAATTTCTTCCTTTATTTTATTTTCAAGTCAATATTTCCATGATGAAATGTGTCAGCGCTTTTATTCTTATCAAAGTTTTTTATGTACGAATGTTTTACGATCTAAAATTTGTATTGTTCTATAAGTAAATAAAGAAAACTGCTGAAGTTAAACCTATTGTATAAGATAGATATATTGTACAATAAACCCAAGGAATAAATTCTATTTGTGTTTTTAAGTACTTGGAAAGTCATATTTAACGAGTCTCATATTATTTAAAGCCAAAGGTATATATTTGCCTTTTGTATATATTCCGCGTGAATATTTTATTTCAATTTTTCTTTAATATATTAAGAGTTTCATTTTGTATGTTTCTGGTAGTAAAATAAATATCTAATAGCAGATTAAACTATTTGAAATATATTTTTTTAATTATAATTATATTTAACATTACATTTCAAAGAGGAATACTTTTTCTTTTTTGTCTTATATATATATATATATATATATATATATATATATATATATATATATATCTAAAAATTTATATATAAATAAATAAATATATATATATATATATATATATACAGTATGTTTAAGTATTGTTATGTAAGAAATCTTTGTTTTCATTTAATTCTTTTTTTAAATATCATTTTTTCAGTGTATGTTATTTTTATTTCCAGATAAAGATCCTTTTCTTATGCATTTCATCTTATATTTTTCCATTTATTAAATTGAAATTTACTGTTTGTAGTTGTCAGAAAGAGATAAATATATTATTAAAGATTAATATCATTTATTAACTATTCATTCGGATAATATTATTGGTCCTTTTTACTAATTAATTCCGGTACTTCTTATAATTACTATTGTCATATCAGGGTCCCTTAAAAGTTTTAAAATAATTTGGTTTCAGTAAATTACAATGACTTGTTTCGAAATATTTATTACATTTTTCTGAAGTAAAAAATATTTTCTTGTTTTCAATATTTTCTTGTTTTTTTCTTAATAATTAATTTGTATCTATTTTAAAATTACAGTGATTATTAAAATCCATAATTAAGAAAATCTGAAATTCTATAAATATACTAAACATGTATGTATAAGTAAATGTGATATATTTATTTAAATAAATAAAAGAAACTCTTTTTTTCAGATTTCAATTTAAATTTTATTAATCATAAATCTTAGAAATGTTTTTGTCGAAAAAGTATATTTGAGTTTCCCTTATTTTGTTTTGCATCGCAAACTCTTATTTGTACAATATATTTCTTTGTAAATTCTTTTTGTAGACGTTTTGACACATCATATGCGACGGTTCATAACACAGGAGGTAACGAATACAAGAAAATTTAGTATCATAAATTTTTCATTTTTCTAGTGCTGACTGCCAAGTTAATTGGACTTTTCTGATAAAAATGTACTTACAGAATTTATTTTTAGATTTCATTTAATATATTTAGATTGTAAAATAATATATATATATATATATATACATACAATATCTTAAAAAATATTCGATAATCGTGAATATCCCCAGTAATCAGTTTGTGGTTTTAAAAATATAAAACAGTAAAAGTCCAAAAATAAAATGTCTTCAATTATTTCTTCGTATTATTATGAATTTTAATAAATCGTCAAATTGTACTTCTTGGAGGTAGATTATTTTTTTTTATAAAGCAGAAAAATGTCACAATTAAATGTCATTAGATCTGATGAATAAGTTTGAACACACTTTTATTTTAAATTCGCTCGCAGCGTTCATTGTTATGGTGCAAAATCCATTCATTGATTATCAATTCAGCTGCATCTTTTGATTTTTTTGAGTGCATTTCTAAAACTTCAAATATGTAGATTCTTTGATTAACAATCTATTTCGGTTGGACAAATTCGTAATAAAAAGTATCACATGGTATAGATTTATTTTCTGAAAGAAGATTTTTTTATTTATTTAAATGAAATCAAGGAGGATTTTTACTAATGTATTCTTTGACTTTCGCTTCAAGAATTATACTGAAAGAGACAGAATTAAGACTGTCATTACAGAATAAAAAAAAAAGAATGAGAATTTCAGTAAATATTCAATGAGTGTCTACTTTAAAATAAGATCACACATTTTTTATTGAAATACTGATTCACTTAAAGAGGAATATTTTAATCAAAAATTCATTTGTTTCGCAATAAAAAGACTACACATGATATGAATGCTATTACCGTTAGAAAACAACAATTGTCGCCTCTTTTTTTCTTATCTGTTATGTACATACATACATGCATATATATATATATATATACATATATATATATATATATATATATATATATATATATATATATATATATATAAAGTTGATGACAATTTAAAACCTTTATATGAACGGGACTAATTCAGAATATTATGTAAATTGTTCTCAGTATTATTTATTTTAATACTGCATATAAATTAAACAAATTAATTTTTTTCTAAGCATTATTCGACGTTAAAAATATTAAATACTTTATAGTTTTATTTCGGTCTATAACAGATACAAAATATAATACTCCGTAATTGAAAAACTTTATAACTACGTGAAATATTTAGTGTTTGTGATATATATATATATATATATATATATATATATATATATATATATATATATATATATATATATAAATGCATTTGTAAAACGAGCAATGGCTAACGTACTACTATATCAGATAACGCCTACACAGAAATGCGATCGTAGCTCACAATATAGGATGATAATTTAATTTGTGATCTCACAGATACACTTTTCTGACATCAATTTTTCTGTTTTGGCCCGCGAGAATTGATTAATAATAAAAGGGTTATAGTGTTTTTATATTACTTTCTCAGAAACCAATCAAATTTTCTTCCCATGAGCATTCCGACTAATAGACTACTACATTCTCCTAACCCGGATTTAATATGAATTTAACTAGATCTATAAATGAAATTTTCTATATGCATTGCCAATATACATATATATATATATATATATATAGAGAGAGAGAGAGAGAGGGAGATTAATATTGATATTACACATCTATGTAAATACACACACAAATGTATATGTATATATATATATATATATATATACATAAATGATTAGAAATTTGATAATATTTATAAAATATACAATTAATTTTTTTCAATTATATATATATATATCTTTTCTTTTAGGTAGGTAGAAAAATAATTGCGGTTTATGACCTAAGTTCATAACAAAAACTGCATTTATTTTCCTATGACCCAATAATTAAATAAAATTGAACAAATTGTTATTTATGAACAAATATACATGATAAGTTATTTTTAGTATATCTTGACTTTTTGTTTTATTTATTTGATCAATTGGAATGACACGACACTTGGAAAAATAAATTACATCTTTAGTTTTTTAGAACTTTTATTTATATTTAATGAACTTTTATTAATATGTTTAAATGAAATATTTAAATAAATAATTGTATGATATACACTTTGGAAATGTAGACAAATTCACATTTACAAATAAATTTTTACTCTCCGAAAAAATATTTCATAATTTATTATTGATAATTTTTGGTTGTTACTTATATGCACTTAAATGGCATTATCATCATTTTCAGATTGGTAATATTTATAATCAGAAAATGTTTACGGTTTTTAAAGAGTAAAAAGCCATGCTGAAATATTGTATTACATTTTAAATAAAATAAAATATTTTTTTGTCAGTTTATTTGTAATTATAGTAAACAACATTATAGTTATTGGGGTTTAGCCTACTTTACAATATTTAAATACAAGAAAGACACAAATAATATAAATAAAAAAGATTATTTTTTAAATTGTAATAATAGAATAATTTATAACGCTTGTAAATATTTTAAAAGTAAGCGTTATGTCATAAAAAAGAGATATTTATGAATGAACTATATATATATATATATATATATATATATATATATATATATATATATATAAAGAGAAAGAGGGAAATAGGGTTACTATATAATACAGTTACATTTGACATACAGATTGAATCAAACTATCACTTCACAAACGATTTGTACCCTATTGTATTGCATACAAGCGGAAACTTGTCTATTCCTTTGTTTGTACCTATTCAAACACAAGAGACTTTTTTATCTATGTTTGAATATTTTTTTTGTAAATCTATTTTTTATCTGAAAATATTGAGATTCAGGCCTTGACTTTCGTGAAACAAGATATGGT
Source organism: Acanthacorydalis orientalis (assembly GCA_034766995.1). NCBI lineage: Eukaryota > Metazoa > Arthropoda > Insecta > Megaloptera > Corydalidae > Acanthacorydalis > Acanthacorydalis orientalis. The sequence goes on along the minus strand of CM068313.1, from coordinate 32,451,156 downwards.
TGAATAGAAAATCTTGTTATATTTATGTATTGAATATATTTAAATCTTAAATCAATAAATAAAATATTTTATCTTCTTAATAGAAAAAAATGAAATTATTACTTTTTATATTTTAATTGATTGATTACCAAAAGTCTACAATAGAAATGAAGGAAAATATTTATAAAATATATTTGATTGTTGAAGAATTTTATAATATTCCAGAAGTGAATTATCTGTTTATTATTTTATAATAAATTAGAACGTTTTCTTTCATTCAATAATTTATAAAAAAAGTGCAAATGGTATTGAGTTGATATTAAAAATCAACGAAAATAATATATATGAAATGGAAGAAATAATTGCAATAAATTGATATATAATTATTAATATATAATTAAAAAGTTTAACGTATTATAACTGATCGGTTCATTGTAAATTTGAAACCAAAAATATATTTGAATTGTATTTAAATTAAATTTTAAATTATCATTTAAATTTGGTTAAATTGGTTTTTAATATTATTGTGATGTGAAACAATCTTTAACTTTAAGGCAGATCATTTTATACAAATTTATGTAACTAATATTTAAATTACAGTTATTAACAAAGAGAAAAATTTGAAATATATTGAGCACAGTAAACATAATTTTAAATTAATTATATAGTTGATTAAATTTTGAAATATTGAACTGAAAATTAAATCTAAATAATTTAATTGAAATGCCCTGTTAGTATATAATTTTAATTGAAGGATCTATAAAAATTTTTGTATGAATGTTACAAAATCGATATTTTTGACTTATTAACAGTACAAAATAATAATATGAAATATACACAATAAAATTATTTTTATACAATTAAACGATCTGTACACTGCGGTGCAAATAAACTGAAAAAAATATCTTCTAAGCAACGAACAAATTTTTTTAACAAAAATTGATTTAAATTGAAAATAATAAATAATATGGAATTTTTTAAATTTATACTCTATTGTTTATCTAGAAGGTTTTCCGGGACTCTAGATTTTTATTAACATTTCAGTTGAGGTCTCATATTTGAATACACTACCCTTCTACTCCCACCGGTGCAGTATAATTACTTCTGAGTATCCTATGAATTACCTGTTGTTAGTCTAGTTGTGAGTGGTTTGGAACTTTTTGGTTTTAGAGATGGAAGACCACTAGTCCAAAGATGTTGCCCTCACATGTTGAATTTGGGTCTTGTACATCAATTTCTTAAAAACGGTATTTTTTTAAGAAATTATTTTTTTAAAAAAAACATGGAATAAAAGAATAAATTTAATAGGAAGAATGGATGTCATTATTTATAAGATTTTGAAGTTTATTCTTAGGTAAAAAGGATTTTACTATAATTAATATTAATTGAGTCTAATATTATTAAAGTATAGCACTAATCAAGTCCCTTTATTAAAACTAATATACTTTTTTGAATTTAGATGTTATTTTGATAAAAGTATTGCATTTGTATAATTAAATTTATATTTTAATTTAATAAGACGTTAAAATCAGACGTATTAATTTATTTTATTTCATACAAATATCATATTATTTTCTCATTAATAAAATATTTCAAAAATCTATGCATTTTTATATTTTCTATTCGAAATTTCTGATAATTTTCATAGTAATTTTAGTAAAACCAATTTCCGCCAGAAACTTTATCTTCGAGAATATGAATTGTAGAATGAACGAAACGACGATGCGAATACAGTAGTTGTATTCTCCGCTTTCATCCTCGTCTGTCTTCCAATTCATTCACGCTAGAACCTTACAAACATAGAATTTCAATTTTCTTGTGACCCGTTGTGCATATCTATTAGGCAAATCACACGTCTGGTAAAGATTACGAATAGATTTTCATGGAAATCACAGGACCATACGATAACCATAATTCTTAGAGTTTATTTTGACTAAATTAACGATTTAGTAAATTTTCAATTTTATTTTATTTTTAGTTTTTGGAATACTGATTTATAATGAAAAGTGTGTCTAATTTCATGACTTTAAATATAATTTATTTAAATAAATATAGTTCTTAAAACATAACCTTTTTATATCAAACAAATAACTAATTTCATTAAAATATTAGTTAATAAAAGGCACTAATACAAGTATATTATATAGAAAAATTATTTTTTTCATAATTGTGTATTCATTGTAATGTTCTTCTTGAGAATTCAGTTTCAATTCAGTACAAAACATTCTCAGGGAGACGTCACATTGCCTTACTTATCATCTTTGCGATCCTAATTTAAGAAGCTAGAAAATATATTTTTCTAGAAGTTTTAAAAGTACGTAACAATTGTATACAAGTGACACCGAATAAAATTTATCAACTTTTGTTTTCTAAAACGTCATTATTTTTTTAATTTATGTGAAATAAATATGTGTTTCTACAACTTTACTAGCTTTTATTTCCAATATTTTTTCTATTGTACTGACACTCAATTTACGCGATTTTCATTCGCGTAAAACAAATCCACGTGGAACAGATACTTCGCATAAATTGAAAGACGGGTGTGTATATATATATATATATATATATATATATATATATATATATATATATAATTCAATATTTTTCTTTGTAACAAAGTATAAAAAGTAAGAAATATGCAGTATATATGAAAATGTGAGAAAAAATTGAGACAATTTTCTTATCGAGAAGTTGTTTGAAGATAGACAGACGTTATATCTGTTTATACGAAATGATATATATATATACACATATATATATATATATATATATATATACATATATATTTATTTATATATATATATATATATATATATATGTGTGTGTGTATGTATGTATAAGTGCAAAGATGTAGATCCATCCCTTGATATTCATGAGGGTTAGGTTAGGAAAAACGGCGAGAATACTAAATCCTTGAATACGAAACTGAATACCTTATGAGATTAAAGAGGTCAGATAAAGTCAATTCTGAGAGAATATTGTGATGTTTATTTTATAAGACTCAAGCTGACGCTTATAAGAAACTGTAATAATGAAATACTAAAATTAAAATACTTAATTAAAATCAAGTTCGATGTAAAATGCGATTTATTTCTCAAAATTACAACCTTTTATTTACCTACGACACATGTAATTATTTGTATCTATCTATCTGTCTATATCTATCTATCTATCTATATATATATATATATATATATATATATATATATATATAATATGACAAATTAGTATGAATTATAAAATAAGATGCATTATAATGCTGTTTTTCGAAATTTAAAATAGTTATATGAATACATATCTACTTGTTATTAGATGAAAATTTTGGATACATTAAATAAAACAGATAATTTAAAATAAATACATTATATGACAAATTATTTCTTAACTGGGCATGAAGCTATCTTAATAGTTGAAGATTATTACACGTTAGAATCAATCGATTTTATTTTGACAAATACCATGAGCCTTTACTTATGACGTATTGGTAAATAGCACATCATATTCAACTGCTTGTATATGCACCCTTCTAAAATATATTTGAGAAAAAAGAACAGAGTTTTCCAAAATGTTTCACATGATTTTTATTGATAATAGTATTTATAACTTAAAATAGACATTTAAACATGCTCTTTGAGTTTGGAAAAATAAAAAAAGAATCTTTTGTTATAAGTTTTTTTTGCGTACTTTTACTACAAAAGCTTCTTTGACAATACAATGTTATATAAATTATTATAATATAAATTTCACACAATAGTTAATACTTTTTTTTCTAATAAAAATTGTTAACAATAGAGGATTGAAAAAATGGGTTTAGAATAATGAGTTTTCTGTTTACAAAAATTGTAGAAATGATGATAAGAAGTAAAGGGTACTTAAGATAAATTTTTTAAAAACCCCTCTTTATTATATACCAAAATGTAGAAAAATAATTAAACAAGAGCAAATAGTAATCTATTGAGACTAAGACAATCAAGAATTTAACTAATTGGTGATAATATCTAGGACTGATCGAGAGAGTGACCAGCACTGGAAAATTAATAAAAAAGTATTAGCTGGATTTGGAAAAGCTTAAGAAATTAAAAACAATTGAACTAAAGCTTTATCTCAACTTTTTCATGCTTTGAATGAGGATAATACGGTACACTTTATTGGATTAGGAGTGATATGAAAATAAAACAAATTTCGAATTTTGAAGTTTTATTTTTTGGGAAGATGAGATAACCAAATTCATTCAAACCGAATGAATGGGCGAATTACGATAAATATTCATCTGAAAAGTAAAAAATCCTCTTTAAAATCCAGGAAATTAATGTTTTAGAAATTTTTGTTTTGGGCTGAATTTACAGTAAATATATTTATAAACTATATTTTTCCTTGTTACTTTCTCAAAATTCTTGAAAATATTATTATTCCTAAAATAAGAAATCATCTACCTTACATTGGTATGACCTTCACATAACAACAGATAGAGTTGTTAAGTGAAAGTCATTCGGCCTTATCTCACTTTTTTTCATTATGGAAAAGTTTTTTTCAATTTGGACGAATTGATATACTAGAAAGAAACAATTGATTAAACGCCCCATTGACCTATTGTTGTTTTTCATGACTCTCATTTTAAGGTTTCATCGTGATTTTTTCTTACAAAAACAAAGATTTTTAAATTTTCTTCAATAAAAAAATGACGAGTAGGACGACAATACAGACGAATGTCAGGTCATTTTTGAAAATATATTAAAAAACTATAAATTTTCTGTTTAATTATATGAAGGATTTTACATACTATGAAGGAATTTATTTTTAATAATATTATTACATTATTTTATCAATATATTATTTTTATTTATCGATAATGAACTAACTTTTATACTATGTATGTATATATATATATATATATATATATATATATATATATATATCCAACATGTTCATATGAATTAATATATAAATGAGAAACATTTAAGAAGTAATTTGAAATAGATATTTATTAAACATAGTCCTGCCATATAAATCAACCAATTCGATTGATTTGCATACAGACGTTTTTTCACAAATACTCCTTTGTCACAAAATTTTTCAGTAACTCTTTTAAAGTATATCTTAAAATTGACATTCTATTAAATATCATTATTCTAAAAGTAAAAGTCCAGTAGGAATGTCGAATACATTAAAATACTCGTAACTAACTCATACTGAATCAATTTGTCACAGTGCATTGGCCTCTTTTGCCCAAAGCTCGAAATGTTTTCTATGACGTCACGCAACTTCCCTTTTCTGCGTTCGTTGAAGTTGATTTATAGCATTTGGGGGATAGAGATATTTCGATTGTGCGATCAAGACATGTATGTTATCATCGTATTGTATGTTAACACCATCCTTATACGTTTCACTTGTTGTTAAACAATAATTTATATTTTGAAGATTTTGTCTTGAAATATTTTAATTTATTTTTTCAAAATTATTTGTTCAACTTTAACGAGTGATTGTTTTAAAATATGATATAATTACATTTTATAAATATTTTTAAATGTTATCTCTCATATATACCGTATATTTCGGAGTACAAGATGCACTTGGAACGCCAATATATATATATATATATATATATATATATATATATCAAGTAGTTGTTTTTAATTAAAAAATAACACTCACTTTTATTAATCTAAACGTCATTTTAATAATACAGAATATTTATATTAATTATTTTCACTTTAATTGAAATAAAAAAATGGCAGAACTTAACTTTCCAACGTCACACGCATTAGTTCAGTTTAGTGATATGAATGACGATATGCGTGCAGAAGCAGCGGAAATAACAGTCACAGCTTGTGAAGTACACGTTGATGAAAATGATTTGGCTGCGATAATGATTAAACAGCATATGGATAAAAAATTTGGAGAACCTTTTCATGTGGTTGTTGGGAGCGCTTACGGCCTAAGAATATCGCATGTGTTTGGAAATGTTATATTTATGTATTGTGGAGGAAATCTTGCTGTGTGTATTTGGAAAAAATAATGCGATAATTATTATTGTAATTTATAATTAATTGTGTAGTTTATTTTTAAAGTAAAACATTTTTATATACGTATATAATCAAATATAACTTTTTAAAATGTATGAAAAAAGTAATTTTTTACTGAAATTAATTTGTGTAAAGTTTGATAGAGTATTTGCTAGAACATTGTACATAAAGTTCAATATAGATTAAAATTGTCATAAAAAGTAAGATTAATTTTTATGGTTATTCTTTTTCCAAATCTTTGAAAAGAATATCTCCATATTTAAGAAAAAAATACAATTTAAATTTACTTCTACACATTACTGTAGAAAAACGTTACATTTTTGAATATAATAAAAAAAACAATATCAATATTTTTTCCAAAAATCGGGCCTTATTAATTAAGTGTCATCTTTTTCATAGCATTTAAATATTAAGTTCTAAATTAAGGCAAACGAAAATAATGAACAAGTCAATAAATCGCTATTTAATTACAAAAGGACTCTTAATGAATGGAGATATTTTGATGATTTATTCGATAATTGGCATCAACTGTAACATAAAATGACAGACGAATAAAAAAATTATAACATTTATTCAAGAGAAATTTTAATACAACAATAGACGTAAAACTGACTTGAAACTGTATTTGAAAAGAACAGTAGAAAATGGAAACAGTAACCGTTAAATTATTTTAGTATTTTTATGAATATAAAGCCAATGAGTAAAATTAAATCAAACATTTATTAAGTGAAATAAAATAAACAGCCTTTTATTAAGTCTTTTATATAGTCTACTATTATTTAAAAATTATAAAAAGATAGAAAATATCAAGTATTGGATTATAAACATTTATAAAAATAAATAAGATAATAGTTAGAAAAATAAAATGATTATATATTAAGATTTCTCCAGAAAAAATAAACTGTTGAGAGAAGTTAAACTAGAAATATTAATTAACTTACAGGTATATTTTTAATTATATAAGTAAGATAGTTTTAAGGTGAATATAAATAATAATAGATAAAAAATAATAAATAATAAAGATTATTTAACACGTTTGAGCGATATGTAATGAATTTAAACTTGAAAATAATCAAAGATTGTATTTTAATAAAAATCAAGATACATTGCTTCTTTATTTTAATTTATTTAAAAATATATAAAGAACATAAATTGTATAAAAACCCGTATCGATATATTATAAAAATACACGAATGTAAATTATTGAAATGTAATTTAAGAGTAATCGACGATCGTCTCGTTGGCACATATTTTAATAAAAAAATATACGGTTTCTGAATAATTCTATTCTCCGAGTGACGAATTTGTTTCAAAACTTCAAGTAAACATTATTTTAATGCTATTTCTGTAGCTTTTGTACTATAAATTATTTCTAGTCGGCCATTTTCCAAATAAGAACAGCTAAATTTCCTCCAAAAAACATGTACGTGACATTTTTAAAATAGTGTGAAATTTTAAAACCAAACGATTCACCAACGACCACATGGAATGGTTTACCAAATTTCTTGTCTAGTTGATCCTTAATCATTTTGGATGCTGCTGAATAATCGTTTATAAATATTTCACATGCAGTACTGACAACCTCTACGCATTCTGTCACCATATCTTCTGACATATCTGTGTGTTGAACTAAACCATACGTTGCAGTGAATTTTTCTTCGACTGGAGGAGGAGCTGCTTCATCACCCATTTTTCAGTTTATAATATGTAAATGTTATGTATTGTAAAATTTATCATTAAGCCCATCAATCGATTTATTCTACCTTATAATAATGATTGTTTGTTTGACAGAACATCGATAGAAAACATATTATTTACTTGTGTATTTACACCTACTTGATGTTATGATTTTCGTTTTTTTTTATTTGTTCTCTCTCTCTCGCTCTCTCTCTCTCTCTCTCTCTATATATATATATATTTGTATATATATAATATAGAGGGAAGATTGAAAAGAAAAAAATGTTTATTTTGTAATTGGGTTGTTTAAGATTTTTGATTTTGTAAGTCGAACTTTTCTTCAAATTACTTTTCATTTAGTAGCCAGTCTTCCATGCAATTTCTTTTATTAAATTGACGTATTTCGAATGACTACTTACGTTTAATTCGAGGATAATTTTAAATCGGCTTTCTTCCTCAGTAAAATAACTTAATTTAGTGTTTGATATTTATTTATAATGTGGTTGAGTGACTACAAATAAAATATTTTTTGTATAACTTAATTTTAATTTTTTTCCTTCTTTTATAAGATTATATATATTCACTGATTTACGTTCATTTTTTATAAACTTATTGATTTGCATTTGAGGAATGTTACTTCAAAACCGTTCTGCACTACAGAACATCAATATGCACTCACAGTTAATTAGGTACGTCACTATTAAAGCTGGTAAGGATTCTGAATTTGTACAACACTATATATATATATATATATATATGAAGATTATATAAAATCTATACATGTATAAAGCAATATATAAAAATGAAGGGATGAATATGTTGGTATATATGTATTATTAAATTAATATATTGTAAAGAATAATATGAATCATTGTTTTCATTCTAATTGAAATGAGTTGAATACCAAATAAAAAAAAAACAAGTAAAAAGAACGAAAAAGAACGAAATTAGCATTGTTTTTTTCGAACTGCCACGTCCACAAACAAGTGCAGTGAATGAAATAAAATGGCGTTCTAATGGACGTGGCCATTGTTTTATTTTTCTTTAATTATAAACATCGGTTCGTGACACTAGGATTCGCGTAAAAGCAATGTCTGTTTCATTTCGACCAAAATTACGGACTGTGTAAACAATTTGTTCAAATGCTTTTAGTTGTACGGGAGAGTACGGCCACTAAGTCTGTCATCGTAATCAAAAGGGATTGGGGACCGCTACTCACGTCAGCGTATTTTCATGTGCGAGGCCATGTTAGCCATCGATTTAAATATATTTATAGGCGTTTTATGTAGATTACCCACGAGAGATGGACTCAATCCGCCTCAAGTCGTGGAATCGATTTCGCGTGATTTGATATTAGCACCGTGCATGTGTTTGTGTATATTTGTATTAAAAGACTTATTTATAGATTCTTTTATATATGTTTTCCTTGCATTTAATGAAATTTATGAGCTACGGTTGTACGTTTAATGAACTTCTAAGTATAATGAAATTGATTATATTTTCATAGATTTTCATTTCATTACTTAATATAATCATTAACTGATATCTTTTATGATCTTTTATTTCTCTGACTTAGAATAAGATTAAATAATCTAAAAAATGACTATTTAAAACATGATGACGGGTAATTGTGTACTTTTAATACAATACGGAAAATAAAGCTGTTATGCAATATAATTAATAACATATTTTCTAATTTTAATAATTGATAGGTGTTATAATTAAAGTATTACAAATTACATTTGATTTACAATTTTCATGTACTTTACTTAACCTAATTTACCACTGTGATAAAATATATAACCTCTGTGTATACACTAATAATACATTATTAAGTTAGCCCACATTTTCTTAAAGAATATCCAAAATTTTTTTTAGTAAATGCGTGGAATAGCCAGTAAATGTACATATTAATAGGTAAATTGAAATTATTTTGATTACACATTGATATATTTCTTATATTTTTTAAAATAAGATTATTATATACAAATATCGGTTATTGTATATAATTACTGCATTATACATATTAATTCTAATATATAAATATTTAACATATTACTGTTTATATTGTTATGAAAAAAGAAATTTGTTTATTAGTAAGAATCATTTTTTTTTAATTTAAAGTTTTAACAATATTTATATTTATTTAGTTAATAAATTTTAAAATGTTTTTCTATTATATTATAAAGTATTACGTACATACAGTCAATATATTAAAAAAAAACATATTTTTAGCGTTTTATACTAACGATAATCTTAAGCAATGTACGATAATTTGAATTAATCTCCAGAGAGTACCACACTCAAAAGTTTGAGATCCATTAAATAAGACACATATCCTTAGGTTTCAACCATTAATGCATGAATTAATTTATCAATGATTTATATTGATATAAGCTTTTTTTGTTTTTGTAAATATTTAATTTTTTCATAAAACGTTATTATTTTGATAAAATTAATATGTAATCAGAAAATAATACATTATTAATTGTGACAATAAATAAAGTAATAATAGGTTTGTTGCGAAAATATAGATTATGCATTCAAATATATTTTGAGAAGTGTTTCTATCATTAAAGTAGAAAAATGATCGTTTAGATAATATTTTTTCATGACAGCTGTAGCTTTATGATAAACGAATTTCCGTCTTGGACAAGTGTATCTGTCTAAATATCATACATAAAAAATAAACAATGACTGACAGGAAAAAGCATTCGAACAACACCTCTGAGACGAACAAATAAGATGATATGAAAATCGATAACAGCGACTTACATTTTTTTAAAAGTTGTAGGGAAGGGTTGTTTAAAATATTATTTGAATTTATTGCATTAATATTTGGAAAAAAAGATAATTGAGAATTATATTTGACTAAGCAGTATTCATAATTATATGGAAAAGATAAAATTTGTCTACTTGTGTGTAATGTTAGAAGTAAAAATAGAATTAATTAATAAATACAAATTTGAATTTATAATCAAAGAAAGGTAGCTAATAGTTTAATAATCTTTTTAGATCATAATTATATATTTAAATTATTTACATTTCTTAATTAATATTTTGATTTGAAATTATTTTATTTAAAAAACTGGAAGTTTCAAATATTCGAACAGAATATTTAATTTTTGTTAATTTGATTCAATTACAAAATCAGTAATTACATATTACTATTTATGGATTAAATATTATATATATATATATATATATATATATAAATATGTGTGTGTGTGTGGACAAGAGTATGTATAATATTTAAATAATTAAAACGTTCCAAAAAAAAACTAATTCGTGTAATTCATGTGTTCGTGTATCACATTTGATTGTAGTATTTATGCCATGAACAAAATTTCATGTTGTCTGTCATAAGCAAGCTCTTAATGTTTGATACTAAAATAATAGTCGTAATTAATATCCATGTGAACAATATTTTAATGACAGTTAATGCCTCATGATCCCATTTCATACAATGCTCTTCTAGATTGTATACTATATAATTAAATTAATTATTAAATGACCGGGGAGAGTGAAAGAGGCCGTGTTTTAATGATAGTAAATACAGTGAAACTGACTCCACACTCCTCAGAGAGAAAACGGTTTAAAGCGGACAACATTTTGAGATTGAATGGCTATACACACGAAGTATATAGTGACAGTAGTCAGATATTTGACTTTTGCTTAGAAATTTTCATCTCGGCCTATAGATACGTTTGTAATGATTGATCGTTTATTTTATAGGCAATTCACACAGCTGCTTTACAGTTCGAGACTCTAGTTTGCTATTTTTCTTGTTGAAAAATCGAACAAGTTTTACGAGCTAATCGCATGGGAAATTACATTTTTTTCGACCTGGGAATCAACTCTATTATTTTCTGCTCTTAACGAAAATAATGCCGGGAATGAGTTTTATAATGAATTAATACTGTTTGATACCTTACACATACATATATACATAAATATATATATATATATATATATATATATATATATATATATATATATATATATATATGTAAGTTGTGTGTGTTTATGTATTACAACTATTCTTATATATTAAACATTTTTTATTCCAATGTTACGTTTATACATACATACAAAAATATAAATACACACACACACATATATATATATATATGTTTTCAGAGAAATAGAGATAAAACAATATTATCATATTTTATTAGCTAATTTTCGATTTATATGGTAAAACCAAATAGTCAAGTTTTAATAATATTTAAAAATAATTGAAATGTACATAAAGTAACAAAATATTTAAAATGGTGTACATATGAATCTAAAATAAAAACGACTGTATGTAGTGTATATATATATACTCGTATATATATATATATATATATATATTTATATATATATATATATATATATATATATATATATATATGTATATATAAAATAGAAGATGAGATTCTTATTTTATGGATTTTCGTTGGTTATTATTCAAATATACGACTTATACTTATTTTTTCTGCGTGACAAATGCCAATATACATAAAAAAATTCATGTAGTCTAAAGAAAATGAATTTTAAATTAATGTAATAGTATCGTAAGATAAGTAATGTAATATTATAAATTGCATGCTATTAGCTAACCGTCGTTTGAAGTGGCGCGCCTAATATACATATAGAATATATTATTTTGAGTGCATTAATCGTCAAATTGTGTTTATTTCTTTATATGTTGGTATGTATTTGAAAACCATAGAATCAATTTACCTATCTTTTTAAGAATTTTAATAAATACTCACTACTTCTTGAATTAAATACAGTACTGCTCACATGCAATGACGTGCAGTAATACAAATAAAAAATATTAAATTTAATCAGTCTGCAAGTAAGTTGAAAACTGTTTTCAAATCATTAGGTGTTACCAGATAAATCAAAAAAAATAAGTAATATATATATAAGTGTATGATTTTTTATCACACTTTCTCTCTCCCTCTCTCTCTCTCTCTATATAAATATATATATATATATATATATATATATATATAGATAGATATATATGTATATATATATATATATATATATATATATGTATATATATGTTATGTATGTATATATATGTATATATATATATAAATATATAAAAGGAAGGTAAGTGTTGATATTGAAAAAACCTTATTTGAAAAAAATTTAGAATGTAAATATATTTCAAGTTTATTACATATTTAGGACAGATGTACATTTTTATTTCTTGCGGTATTAAAACACTTTTTAAATAGATTCCACATTTTACAGAAACAAACATTTACTTATTTACTTTAGAATAAAGAAATATCGTTTCAACAATACCGTGCACAACCGTGTACACGTTAACTGTCAACATAAATATTAAAACATGCTAACACACGGGAAATTCAAGCCACGCCAATCTACATGCTTGATATATGTCCATATAATCTTTTATACACATGTCTGTATATGGTGGTAGAACAAACATGCCTGATAATATTAATCAATTATTAATATAAAACATATTTTTTGGGATGTGGCAAATAAAGATTTTTACATTAAAATATAAAAAAATATTATTGTATTTCATTAAGTGTATGTGTATTTTAAAGAAAATGTTATCTCCATAGACCAGAAAGCCAATATATTAGTTTAAAAGCACAGACACAAAAACTTTTTTTTTGCTTTTTAAAATAACATAATTATTTTTTTCATAGTCTGATATAAGAAATTTGCTGGTGTGGGTAGATGTGTATTATTTTTTTTTGTAAATATGGCATAATTCATATTTATCATCTAATTTGGTAAAGATTTAGTTATTTTTTTTTAAAAAAAATAATACAATTTTAATCTCAAAAAGTTTCCAAATTAATCAACGTTCAAAATAATATATTTTTATAAAGCTAATTTTCTTTTCAAATATATTTTATTTATATACGTAATGTACGGTGTTCAAGCATTTTATTTGCTTTGACATGAAGCATTTCATTTGACAATTTCTCCTCCAATGTCTCCTTTTTCTGTACTTTCACGTTGTAACAAAGTAGAAAACATCTACAAAATATCGTGACTATGTTTTTTCTTCTCTTCTTTTTCTTTTCTAGCACCTTGTCCCTTTTGAAGTATTATCTTTATACTTGGTTCACCTTGAAGTAACATTTAATTTTTTATTTTTACAGTTTCTCTGAGCGTTTCTTAAAATGATTTAAAATGTTTAGATAGGTTTATGGAATATAAAAGTTTATCATTTCTTTCATTTTTTTATACAACTACTTCTATTTATTTTTATGTAATTGTTTCTGTTTGTTTCTCTAAAAATCTTTATTTGATGTCGTTTTAGATTATTTCATTTTTTTAAACTCTGTATTTTTAATAAGTTTGAAGTTTGTAGATGGTTAGTTATATGTGGAGTTTAAAATCGCGTCGACAACTAAGGTTATTAGCGATGGACGAAGTTTGTAGAAAATATTCTGTAACAATTCATTTAGTTCTTTTTAGTAATGTGATTAAAAACCGTTTTTAAATATTTGCTCTGAGTTTTTATTGATATTATTTTCAAAAAAAGAAAATGTAAAAAAATAACTGTTGAAATACGAAACATGACATCTACATTTAAAATATTTTTAAGATTATTTTTTCTTTTACATTTTTTTAAGAATGATTACTAAATTATGAAGTATTTGTTCACAAAATAATTAAAAATAAATTTTATGTAAACTTTTATGATATTAAAAATATTTTGTTAATGCAAAAATAATCAAAGCCGATGATAAAGGCTGACTCGTATGCTTGTTAATGTAGATAGCTGACACATGATGAATTTGGTGACAAGCACAAAACCCACAATCCACAGATTGAGTAATAAAACAAGTCCAGTTGTGAGCTAATGTTTCAGATGATAGGGGATGATAGGGGAACTTGTAAATCAGAGAACTCAATAAATGGATGTACCATTTAATTCCAAAAATATTTATAGATATTATTAGATATAGATATTTTTTCAAAAAACAAGCTATATGTTCTTTATATTATAATTCATCTATGTTCATAATATTTTAAAAATTATTATTTTTTTCTGCTGCCAAATTGGTATTTTAAAATGATTAGAACTATATCGTGAAAGGTTGATATAATATTAAGAAATTTAAAAGACGATATGTATAATGAAATCTGTTTGTAATCAAGGAAGAGTTAAGTAGAGATTATTTGTTTATTAAAATATTTCTTTGTTTATTAATAGTTTGAGTGCAGACTCTGGCACTTAAGAAAGTGTCTGTTAAACTAATAATACATAATGTAACCATATTAATAGCCAAATTTCTTAGAATTTATTCAATTAATTAAAACAATGTACTGTTTATATGTTTTAAAATGTTTGTATTAGATTTAATGAAATTAAAATATGACAAATACTTCATTAGAATAACTAAATTAGATATCATTATTGTAGTATTTTATAAATATTTATTATATGCTAAACAGTTTTAGTTCTACTTGTACAGGTGTGTGTTGTTTTTGTACAATTGAAATTATTGACTATTAAAATGTTACAAAATTCATAACAAGCCAAAATGTAAGATTTGTTTTTTATATAACATTTGTTATTAAGTAGTTATTATTTTAATATATATATATATATATACATTCATTTTAATTTATTTAACAGTTAAAAATATTTTTACTATTAACTTTCGCATAGAATTTTCAAAATGAAAGTTATAAAATTTTCAATTTTTCTACTTATATATATATATATATATAATACATACGTGTATGAATGTATCTATGCATATAGCTTTATATATTTGGAATATAAATGTGCATGCATTAGACATGAATGTAATACGTTGTAGCTAATATGGAAATTTTTCCCGTTTATCAGAAAGTAGTTATATTGTACATGCAAAACGCTGTTCGTTTTTTTTGCATAGCATCATGTTCACATTCGCTACGTATACTCTTCCCAAAGGACCACTTTACATTTTACAGGTAGTCTGATGTTAGGGCTGCAATGCCTTATCGTAGCTATTTTTGGTTAAAGGAAGGTGGAAATTTTGAATAAGGTCATCGACTTGAGTGCTGTTGAAGCAGGTGGACACTTTGGAACATAGGCGATATACGGCCATGTATGTGTATTGTAATAAATCAGTGGCATCAAACATTTCCTATTTTAAATAATTATTTTCATAGTTTTGTTTTTTTATAAAATGGTAGATTATAGATTTGTGCTATTAAAATTTTTTTTTAAGAAAAATTGTTTTTTAATGTATGAATAATGTATTTAAAATACATTCAAATTAATACTGTTGATATTATTTTTATGATATTTTGTCTATGTAACATGCTTTCGATTTTCTAATTTATAAAATATAAAAGTAAAATATATCAAAATAAGATATTAATTAACTTCATTAATCATTTAATTAATATCAAAGGCATCACATACGGAAAAATGTTTTACTAAAATTTGCAAAATTGTTTTACTGAGTGTATAAATGTATATGGCCGACCTACTGATTATATCAGAAGGACAAATGATTTCGATACCTAAACCTTCTAGTATTTAAATATTTTGTTTGTGAAAAGAGACAAACTGTTTGCAAAGTTCTAGTTTTTTTTTTTATTTTCTTTATTTGTGGTGTACATGCGGTGTTCTATTATGGTGCTCTTGAAAATAAATATTGAAATTACACTCGTCAATATTTATAATTTTTTTATTATAAAATAGATTTAAAAGTTGAATGATTCTAATGACTAATTAAAAAATAATTAATTTTTAATAAGTTTACATAAGCTTTGTTAAAAACTCTTTGTATTTAATTCGTATATAACCTTTTTAATTATCAATTTTTATTCGTTTAAATTGAATTTTCTTATGAATAGGAATAAGAATCATTGTGATTTCAGTTTTTGTACGTGAATTTATACAAGGCGGCATTTTTCTCAATACAAGTAAATTAAATAGCTCACGAGAACGGAGAACTGAAGAATAAGAAAAAAGTAGAATTCCGATTTAAGGAAACTAAAATTAATCCAACCATTGATTTGTTTCGTTCTTATATATAAGAATATATATATATAGAGAGAGAGAGAGAGAAACCTTTTTTATTTTTATGTAAAATTTTGAATTGGCTTACTGTGAAAAATTTATCAATTTCCGTTTATCAGTTTGTAAATGTATACTTATTGAATGTCTTTTATGACTGTATTTTTTTTAATAAAAGTATATGTATTACCATTGTATCAATTTTACGTTATTTTCATTGGATAAAATTCTACTTTATTTAAATTGGATAAAAATTAATTAATTACTTAATTTATAATTTCACTGACAATTAAAAAGTGAATATGTTATGTTTTTTTCATGAATAATTAAAGGTCAACACTTATAAAATACTTACTAATATTTAATGACATTTTATAATTAATGAGATGACTAAATACACAAAAGGAAGTATTCATAACAAGCAATTATTTCGTCTTTAAATATAATTATATCGTTTTACATCTTATGCATATTTTAAGTATTTGTCAGCATTTTAAATATAATTTTTCTTTTTCTTGAATCTTGATCTTGCCATTATATGAACACTTGATTAAGAAAATTATCTAATTTATTTTTCTATCTATTTACCTATCTGTCTATCTATCTACCTATCTTTCTATATATATATATATATATATATATATATATATATATATATATATATATATATATATATGCATGTGTATTTAAATGTATTATAAAATACACATTTATTTAATTAGATTTGTTGTCATTTCAACATATGAAATTTAAAAATTATGGTAGACTAATGTATAAAAATATTGTAACGTTCTTATATGTTGAAATCATGAACAGATATATTTATTATTGTTTTTATTTTAAAATGAATTTTTATTCTAAAGTTTTCTGTGAATTTATACATTACAAGACAGAACAAATGTCAATCGAAACAAATATGTTTCATAAAACTGTTCCAACAGTTTTTTGCATGCTTTACATCTTGAGAATGAAGTCTTTTTTTCTGAAAAAAAGTTAATTAGCTCAGGTCAATGACGTAAGGCGTATCATGATGTCAGTTATAAATAGGATGTCGGCATAAAATTTCGATAAGACTAAAAACTGTGACATTTTCTTTATATAAACACAAATGAAAAGTTCACGGTTATTTATTTTTATATTATACATCGATTTAATTTTAAATCGGGAAACAAAATTACGGTACTTTGTTCCACAAGCAAGCACGGCCATTTCACATAATGATAGTTTTAGTATACTATATATATATATATATATATATATATATATATATACACTCTGTAATAAATTAATTTTAAAATTATTAAACATATTTTAGTATACTTGATTTATAATCAACACGTGAAGGAACCAAACTGTAACGATACGTGAAATGTTTTAAATATGTTTTTATTGTTTTTTTTTTTTTTTTACACCAGATGAAGTACATTCATATGCATATGTATAATGGTATAAATAAACGTATGAATTTCATCAGTTATTCAGATAGTGTTGACGATTTATCAGATTTGGATTTATCAGCACATGTACCTGACATTTATTTGAACATTGTGTAGATGTGAATGCATGAAAAATATGTTAATGATTCTCAGTTGCATATTTGCTACTGTAAACAAAATAAGTCATACCAAGGGTGTCCAATTAACAATATATATATATATATATATATATATATATATATATATATATATAATTAACTGTTTATTGTATAATAAATTATTTATTAACAAATATAATTAATTGTTTAATATTTATTACTCGCATTGTAAGAATATGTATTTTATATATATATATGATAAAATCAGACATAAAAATCTAAAAAATAAATTTATAAAATCTGATTTTTATACGCTATTAGATTGTTCGAAAAGTAATAAGTGTTCAATAAGCAATAAATATGCTTCAAAGAATGATACTTTTAGATTATTTTAGATTACTTTTGATAATAAAGCAATTAAAATATTTTTTTCAAAGATATAATTAAAACAGAATCCATCGCTTTAAAATACAAAACTATATTCTTTTCTGTATCTCAAAAAGGAAATTTTTAAATTAATCCATTCTGTAAAGGGTGGAATTAAGATAGAGCCCTGTTTATAAAATATATTAAGTACTGAAGAACTTCTTCAAAGATTACAATACTAGGCTGGTAAAGTTATTAATAAATCATACTAATCAAACTTTGATGTCTTGTAGTTATGTAATGAAATAGAATAGGTCTATGCATATATGTCATTTTTACTCATAATGTCCTTCCTAAGAAATTGATATTTTTTATATTCTACGTATATATATATATGTAATTAATAAAAATCATTGTAAAAGTTATTTGTTTCTTTGGTTTAGAGAGACTTTTTAAGTGTTTATTTTAGCAGGTGTAGTTATAAATAATATTGTTGACCAACATAACGATTTTTCGCTTTATGGCATTATTTATGAACAGATTATAAAGAAAACGATTTCATTTATAAGATTATTAAATAAAGAGTACTTACAATTACTTTTGGCATGCAAATTTACTTTTTTCAACAATTCAGTGAGAGTCCCATTGTTTTTATTTCATATAGTTATTTCGTTTCCAGTATCACTTTCACATTATTTTTTACTTAATGATTTTTTCAATAATACTTTTTTTTTGGTGATGTTTGACACAAATATTTTTTTTATTTAAAAAATTGGAAGTTTAAAAGTAATGTTTGTATATTATTCTTACGGCACAAAGTGATTGTAATTTATGGATTTTTGTAAGGTGATATATCAAATATTTCTATTTCTATTCTAATTATAAACAGATAATTGTTATCAATTTCTTCTGTTTTCATGGAATAGATATTGCTTTTCAAATTAATAATTTCGCATTGAAATGTTCGGAAACAACAAATAATATTTTAATGTATTCGTTACGAATGAAATACTTGCTCTCTACATTAAAAAAAGTTATTTTTTAAAATCATAGTTCTATTTTTCTATCATTTAATTCTTACATTTTATATGATAGTATATTTTACCTCGCTAATACTTAAAAACTCATCGTTTTAACAATATAGAATTTCTTTTAACATTTTTCAAAGTGTAGTATGAAAATGTATTAAATTAAATTACAAGTTAAACTGATTTAAGCAAGAAATAAATATGTTTTTCTTATGAAATATAATTACGTATTATATATATATATATATATATATAGTATTTCAGTTATGAAAAAATACAATTTCAATTTCATTATTTGACTTTGATAATCGATATCGTTTTTTTTATAAATGTAATAATATATATATATATATATATATATATATATATATATATATTAAAGTTTTAAATTGATTTTATTTACTGACAGTTTTGACTATATAAATATTTCATGTTTTTCATTATAAAAATTAAATTGTTACTCTTTTGCACTATTTAATATATATTTAATAACAAATTTCTTTAACGATACTTTTTTATATTTAAATGACTTAAAATACGACAGTCAAGTCCCGTTTCTCGTCATAGTGTTGAGCTGATTATATATCGGTAAAGCAATATTTGACATATAGATTACAAATATAGTAGTTGTTCTGGTTATATATTAGTTTTTTATATTTTTAATTAAAATTTCACGGTATGTTGATGATTGATGTCTTATGAGTTTAAATTTGCTGTTAAGAGATATGCTATTATAAACACTGATTGTTTGAAATTCAAACGAAATTTTATTCGGGAAAGACTATACAAAAAAATTAATGATAAAATGTGCTTATTAATAAGAAATGTATAGAAAAATATTTTTCTTTAATTGAAAAAAAATAAATTTTAATTGTTTTTCTCCTGTCGTTATATTAACAAAAATTGTAAAAATTCATGCAAAATAATGAATTAATTTGATATTATGAACATTTTATTAGGTGAATTCAATTATTTAAAGAAGTCATGCTCCTGGAGATAAAAAATGCATAACTGATTATCTCTCTTATTTTTTCTAATAATGAAGTAAGATAAACTTGGGTAATTGTATTATAATTGTTTTCATTTATATCATAGCCATAATTAAACTAAAAACTTCATTAATCAATGTAATACACTTGTTCAGAAAGGAAATTTTGCTTGTAACATTTACAAAGACAATCTAATGATGGAATTTGATGAGTAAATTTACCCACACTAGAAAGATTTTCTATTCTTATCAATGACATTTATTATATTGTAATATTAAAATTATGTTCATATTTCTAATATTTATAATCTCGATTCGGCATTAATTCTAAACAAATTTTAATTTTATTATAATTATTACTATAAATTGGAAAGATTTAGTTTCATTTTGTACTTTTTATTTTTAATTTTTTATTCCATGTGTTGTTAACTTCCAATAATAAATATTTATAAAATTAATAAAAATCGTTCTTTAAATTTTTGATTATTATAAAATATTATTGCGTACCAATAAATATTTATTTTTGTACACTTGGTTATATATTTGAATATAATAATAACAAAATTTAGTGACAGTTTAAGTTAAATAGGAAATTAATGAGAATGTACAGTTTTATTTTAACAAATATATTTGGTTGATATTCTCTAAAATCTATTATTTGAAATGATTCAAAAAGAATAATTAACAAAATGAAGAAGTGTGTTTTATATATTGCTTATGTGATTACTAAATATTTGCATTCATGATTATGTATTGATTACTTTTTATTATATATATATATATATAAGTTTAATTAATAATATTTCTAAGTCTGAGTAAAATAAATCTAATTAATTAATATTTTACAAAGATATTTAATTGAAAATTCAATATTTCTTTTTAAATAAAAGGCGAGTTAAAACTACTAATAATTTTTTAATATTTTTACGCTGAGTATTATTAAATCACAAAAATAAAAAGAACAATAAATAATAAAATAATTACACAAAAACACTGATGCTTAAATTTGAAAAAAAAATTAATTTACTTACTGAATGAGATCAACTAATGCTAACTGAATTTAGTTACTAAAATCAAATTTGAATTGTTCAGATACATGAAATGAGCATTTAATATGTAAGCATATAGGTGAACGATAAACAAAAGGGTGATTTCGTCACGGCTGTGTCAATATTACGATGTGGTGGTTAATTTGATATGAATAGAGTTGGAAATCTGTGTTAAACAGATTTGAAAATGACAAGTTCTGCATTTTGAACAATCAATTACTAAATAATGATTGTTAATTAAATTTTCCATATTTTCTATAAAATATATTTTTATTTCGGCAATATTTTCAGTTTTGCATTGAAAATATAAATATGTAAAAATATTACGTTTTATAAGCATTACATTTACTTAAATACCCACAATTAGGATTATATGTATATATATATATATGCTTACTATTTTCAAACTGTGGTATAGTTTGATTTTTTTTACCGAAAATATCTCTAACTTCTATTCCTGTTTTCTTTAATTTTTAAATATTAACCTCTGTGTGTGTATATTGTAACATTGATTTTTTATTTAATATAAAGTACCCTTTTTATTTTACATTCTGAATATATTTCAAGTAATTTATTTTATTAGAATTGTATTTGATTTCTGATCCACTATATCAACCAGGCCAGTAGTTAAGAGGGTAGAAGGAGAATTGACCCCTTGGCTGTTCCGTTTGTCCCCTTAACAAAATCACCGATTTTGTGAGATTTAAAAATCATGGAGAATCATTGGGAGATTGGGAGGATTTTTCTAATGGGTTCACCTTGATGATTACAAACGTTTCTATATGTGAAAAAAAATCGTTTCTATGAGTTAATTTTCACCGTCAACGCGGAAATAACAACTATATTAAATTATTACGTTAAATCAAGAAGAACTTCTTTGTTATTTCAAAAAATTGTAATTTGTTTTAATAAATTATTGCGTTTTAATAACTTGACTAATTACAAAATATGAATTATGTAACTTCTTTTTTAATAATAAAATTTTCCCAAATGGATTTTTTTCATATAGATTTGGTTCTAGGTATGCGGTTAAACAATTTTGGCATAAAAAATTGTTACCTCCTCAAATATTGTGTTTGATCCCTCTAATATGACGATATGAATACGAGATTGATATCAACTTATAAGGAAGATACGAAATTCATTAACATTTTCTTAAAAAAATTATAGGTTGTGTAAAAAATTAAAGTCTTAAATTTCGCATTAGAATAATGTTTATTATCCGTATGAATATTGAAGATAACCTTCAATAAAATTTTTTTTGATAAATTTATCGGGTATCATTAAGTTATTTGTTGATTTTTTATAAAGGAGATTAAATTATTATTACCTAGAAATCACTAAAAACGAAACAGTTGCTGTTAACTTCTTTTCAAAATAAATAAATAAAAAAATATGTAAACATTATAATGTGAGATTTAATAAATGATAAATATGAAATTTAAAGAAATTACAAAACATTTAGTAATAATCATATATACATATTTAGTATTTGAAACAAGTTTTGAAAGCTTATAAGAGATCCAATAAATATTAGAGACAATTTTGGAATGTTATATTCAGTTTAACAAT
Source organism: Acanthacorydalis orientalis (assembly GCA_034766995.1). NCBI lineage: Eukaryota > Metazoa > Arthropoda > Insecta > Megaloptera > Corydalidae > Acanthacorydalis > Acanthacorydalis orientalis. The sequence continues at coordinate 32,427,927 of CM068313.1, read as the reverse complement.
CAATTCTTCGAATAAATTTAAGTATTTTTGGCTGATCAAGGAACAAACATTTACAATTATACAAGTATAAAATTTATATATATATATATAAATCGAATATGTATTATCTCGAACGAGAGTAAAATAAATAATTATACAAAGTATACAAAAATTAATATTATGATTTGAGCTTTATACTATCCACATTTATCAAAAACATTAAAACAATTTATGATCGATAAATTACAAGTTATTATTATTTCAATAAATTATTGTAAGTAAATTATGTTGTTAAGTAAATTATTTATTATTATTTCAATAAATTCAAGGCATGTGATAAAATAACCTATTAATAATAATTACAATCGACGCTGGTGTAGCTAAGTGGCTAACATGTTCGATTATTGACTATTAGAACTTACATTCTTGATTTGGAACTAAGATAAAATATTACTTTATTAAAAAAATAGAATGTATTGAATATGTCATAAATTTTGATCTAAATAGCATTTAAAAAGAAATCAAACAAGAGATAGCAATCAATTTTGCTGTAAATTGAAATTATATTATTGGGCCTCATTATATAATATAATTTTATGTTTTACTTTATTATTTTATATGTATTTTTAGTAATTAAAATATTCATTAGATATAAAAATATTTAAAATTTTTCATTTACAGAAGAAATAATAAATGAATGTAAAACAGAAATAAAATGCTTGTATTATTTGTTTCACTTTTTTTACGCAAAATATGTCATAAGAAAATTAATTACTTATTTTTGTGAAGAATACCATTTAGAATGAAAAAAGGACAAAAATTATATCTTTTAAAGTTTTTTGTTTTCATTTATGTGTATATATATATATATATATATATATATATATATATATATATGTATATATTATACAAGGATGTACGTATATGAAAGTAGATAAATGTATTTTATATAAAAAGTTTTGTAGGATGATGATGGCAGAAATGATAAATAAACACCTACATTGTGTTTTATATATCCAAGTGTGTGAAAAGAAATGAGTTGAAACAGTTAATAAGTTATAAACAGAAAGTAGTTATAAACTATAAATTATAATTTAAATACGTCAACAATATGTAAGCTTTCAAAAAAATAACAGTAGACAGTTTTGACAAAAATTAAATAAAATGATGTAGAACGTTTTCATTCTATTTAATGAATAATTAATTATTTTATTTATGTAAATGGTGTACATACAATATTCTTACCTATTGGTTGTATCATAAATATAGTAATTTTTTAACAAAATACCATATTTTCGTTTCTTGTTTGTATTATTATTGATGGTATTACAGTGATGCCTGCATTTATATAAAATATAGAAAAACTATTTGGAGAATTTTCCGCTATGGTAAAAATCATTATTAAATTAATTATTTTTGTTAACGATAACATTTAAATCAGATAATGGAATTTACGAGTATAAAAGCTATACCGACAAATATTATATAGACATGTTTTTGAATATTATTAAATATTATTGATTTTATTTCAGTATTTAATAATGTTCGATTCTAGAAAAATATTTTTACATGATTTGCTTATTCATTCTTTTTTCAACTTTTTACATAAATAGTCACGTTATAAAAGTATGCTTTTTTTATAATAAGCTAATTAAAATACATAAAATAATAATTAAACATTTTATTATATATCATTTCTATTATATATCAGTTATATATTTAATTCTCCATTGTGCTTCATAGTGCTTACGTTCTACTATATATATATATATATATATATATATATGTATATATATATAAAGTATATTAATATTGATGGAAATGCTTTGGTTCGGAAGTTAAGTTTTACTTGTGAAAATAATTAATCTGCTCGATGAAATTCGTCAAGTGAATGAAATTTTATATATCAGAATTTTTATATAAAAATCTATTTCTGCACTTTTTAATACTAAAGTTAATATTTAATGTAATTTGATAAATTATACTTTTTTAATGATTTTTTCATTTGAAAATCTATTTGTATAAAATTTATAAACATACTCTTTCGATATTTATTTAATATTTTATGATTTTCCCAGCGTGTTTTTTAATCTGAGTGTCATGTATCGACAGCAATTAAATTTATAGGGTCTATTTAACATATTAGTAGCTTATTGGAGAGTACCAAGGATTTATGTTTTTATTTGTATATTTAATTGATACTGGGATAATATTTACGTAATGTTAATAATATTTTAACGTATTGCTTCTGAGTATATTTGTTCATCATTAAAAAAACTTGTAATTATTAAATTAATTGATTGATTATGCATTTTTTATAATTCTCGAATTAACTTTTCTCAAATGAATCACAATCACAAATATTCTTCTTATCATTGTTTTTAAAAAAAATATTTTTCATTTTAATTAAAATAATGTATATTTCAATGACATTTTTCATGAACTGAAGACATAGAAATGTATCGCTATCGAAATGTGCATAAATAAAATAAAAAAGTAAAATAAGCAATTAATGGGTTTTTGATAAAATGTGAATGGCTGTAGATTAATTTACAAAAGTGCATTTATTCATAATGCTTGAACTACAATTGTCTTAAATTTAGTATTAAAACTTATACTGAACCTATACAACCAGTTATTAATTTTATTGGTGAAATATTTACTTTCTTAATGAAATATATTGTCGTAAAAGTAAACTAAAACCTAGAGCATTATAATAAACAGTTTAATAAGCTAATATTTGGGTAAATTATTTTTAATACTGTTTAAATATGACTCTTATTCTTTTATGAAATTGAAAGTAATATATTCATGGAAGATTTTTCACATACACACATATACATACATATATTAATATATATATATATATATATATATATATATATATATATATATATATATTTATATATGTACATATATACATACATATATATATATATATATATATATATATATATATCAGCATATTTATACACATATACAAATGTGTGCTCTCGAACATTTTGCATAAATTAATTTGTAGTTTTCGAATAAATTCAATCTTCAGAGATATGTTACGTAGAAATTGCTTGTCGAGATGTCACTATTGTTATTATAGTACCAGGCATAGCTATTATTTTATAGATACATATATATATATATATATATATATATATATATATATATATATATATATATATATACACACACACACTCATATGTATATCGAAGTATATATTGTAAATCAATATAGTAAAGAATATCCTTAACCTATTATGTGAATGTAAGCGCACATGGTAAAGATATAAATCGCTAGAAAATTCCTTCATGTTCAATGTGACAGTTGACATTTCTATACATATTTATGTGGGTATTAAAATAACAGTAAGGTGGTTCTATACAAATTTACTTTTCTGGCATGCATGAAATTGTTAAAGGTTAATCTAAATTTGACACAACGTATCTAAAAAAATCGACAGCGTATATACTGTATGAAATCTAGTTAACGAAATACTGAAATGAACATTTCAAAACATTTTGGTTTATAAGATAAGAAAGAAATCTAGTACACTTTTCTGTTAAAATTTAATATGTCACTGAGTTATATATATATATATATATATATATATATATGTTGATACAAATGTATAAGCGTTTTAATCAATATATTCTTAAAAAAAATCTATAGTAGGTATTTAAATAATAATACTCAAATATAAACAGCATAATCACATTTTAAACTCGATTGACAGTTGTATATTTTTTAATCTTTTAATATTTTCATTTTACAATATGTGTTTTCAGTACATACACTTCATATTTGAAATTAAGAAATAATTTTTAGTAAGTATTATATTATCTAATTTTGAAAGCGATTTGTTTACATCATAGGCTATTTCCCAACTATCTCGACTTAAGTTGTCTTCAACTTACGATCAACGAGTGTATATTTTGAAAAAAAGATTTTTAAAATGTGCATAGATATCGAGCAAGAATACTATTGCTTATATGAGAACATGTATCATTCAATAAATTGTTCTGTATTAGTTAATATCCGAGTTTTAATGTTCTTTAGTTGTTATTTGTTTCTCGTTTTTTTTAACATGAAATTTGGGCTACAGTGAATTTTATAAGAAAATATAGGAAAGATATTGAATGAAAAAATACCTCATCTTTTTTTATGATCATCGAAATGGCTCCAACTTTAGTCAAATAAATAATGAATTCAACAATGTAAAAGCGTGTCCTTAAATATTTTTAGATTATCAGAAATGAACGAAATAATTCAATGTTTTTCATATAAAAATAAAATTTCATCATTCAGATAAAATTAAATTTATAGTTATTTGAATCTTTCTGCTTGATATATTTCAGGATGAATACAGACCCTTTAAAAGCAAAATCACTTGTGATAAGAATTGTTAAGAATATGTCTTTAATATTTTTGAATAACATAACAAAATGTAAAAAATGATACATTCAATTATTTTGGATTACCTATGTAAAGAAAATCTCAAACATTTTTTGAACAAAGAGTAGTTTATTATTGCAAGGAACATTTATATATATATATATATATATATATATATATAAAATTGTATAGTAACATTCTTCAAAGAAAATTATTTTATATAAAGTTATAAAATAAATCTGAAAAAACATAAACGAAAAATGTATTTGTTGTGAAACTTAAAATCTATGTAAAGTATATATGCGAACAGAAATATACTCTTCGTATATATATATATATATATATATATCATATATACACTTGATATACACACACACACATATATATATATATATATACATACAATACATACATGCAAATTTATGTATACATCCGTTAAGCATAACAAAATTGATGAGAAACCAACTTTATACAATGAAACATTGTAGAGAGACAAAAAGATTACATTTTATTGTTGAAACCACAATTGTTAACTGCACACTGTTGCATTTGGTTAGATGAATTTCAATGAATTTTGTTTACATGTCTTCGTTTCTATTTAGAGGTTTAAATTAACATTTCTATTATTTATATATTGGCTGCATTAAACTTTTACACTGCATTTTCTTTTGTTGGTGCTTTATTATTATTTTGTATCTTTTCATTGTTCATTCGAATTGAGAAGCCGAACTGATTGAATTGAAAATAGTAATAATATAATTATAAAATAATTTATTTTCTTGTCTGTTATCGATTTTCCTAATTACTTTCATTTTATTTGTATTATTTAAAAATATAGATGTGAATGATCTTTTTGAACAAAATTTTAAAACAAATATTTTAAAACGGTAATTTATTTCAACTTTATAATGAACTAAAAAAAAACCAAAATATAATTTTTCCTAAAAATAAAATATTAGTAGAGTTAATTAATTATATTTGTTTAAAAGTATAATCTTTTTAATTGATAATTTTTATATGTATGTATTGCTTGTTAGTTAACATTTATAAAACAAATTAGAATATAAAGTAATACTATTCGAACTGTCACTATATTAGTTGCTGTTATAAATGATTTTTAAAATACTTAAAAAAATGATATAAATATATATATATATATATATATATATATATATATATATATATATATATATTCCATTATGTCATTCTTCGCCAGAATACTCTAATTCAGTTCTTCGGAAGTTATGACTCCGAGAATATATATTACCGTTACAAGCAGCTGAGGCTCTTGACATCTGGCAAAGATATGAAATTTAATTTTCAGAAGAACTTTATTCAGTAAAAAGATACAACAATGTATCTTACAGAAATATTTTCTTGATTAATCTTTTTATTTTGAAAATCTCATTAAACGACTTCTTATAACGATACTAATGCTTGATTTATAGGTTTAATTCGAATCATAAAAACGTTGGTATCCTCACAGTTATAAACATACAAAAATATTATTTATGAGATAAAATCGTAACATTATATTTTTTTAATAGCAAAAATTAATTTCAGTAATGTTTCCTTTGTAGTATATATGTAACATGAATTTAAAGTATAAAAACTAGATATAACCGCATATATTTGCATAATTTCTAAGCTCAATTTTTATCTCTCTCTACATATATATATATATATATATATATATATATATATATATATATATATATATCTGTGTGGGGTATATGCATCTTATTTAAATTTATTTAATTTATATGAAACTACGTCGTTGTTGTTTAAATTTATGGGCACTGTTTATGAAATAAAATTTTCATTTTTAGATTCGTATCACCTAATGAATAAAGGAATAGATATTGCAATAAAAAACCCAACATTCCCATAGACGTCAATAGTATAAATAAAAGACAAATAAATAAACATAATATAATGGAAAACAATTCGAATGAATTGTGATATAACGATATAAATCAGAAACCAACAAATATCATGTTGTGTCCGCCACATCCGGTAAAGTCTGCTGAACGAACACCTGTCCGATGTGTGGCCAGTCTTATGGTCAGTGATAAAGATGATGGCGTTCTGCTTGAAGGCCATTGGCGTTACAACCTTGGTATTGTTCACGAACCATGATCGAATGCATTAATGACTAATTTTGTTCGTGTTTGCTTTACTTCTGCCATAGTGCACCGATATATCACGAATTATACAAGACATAAATTTAAAAAAGATATAAATGCCTGACTTGTCTTAAAACATTCAATAATTTTTTTATTCCTAGTGTATCTACAGTTAAGAGCAAAGTTTCAATATTAAGCAGAACATCAATAAAGAAATAGTAAATAAGTTTTGGAATAAAATAAATGGTAATAAAAAAATCTAATTTAGTAGCCATGTAAGAATGCGAAGAATGTTTAAAAATAAGATAGTAACGAAAGAAACTTTCAATTAAAATACAGTTAAGGACTAGGTAAAACAATTCCATGAATTTATATAAATAAATGTTAGCAGCTATTTAATTATTGTATCATTAATTGGAGTATAGATTCTGTTAGTATGTATTTTAATTACTTTATATTTTCACAAATGAATTCTTTTTCACCCCACAAATCATACAAAATGTTTCCATCAAGGATATTCAATTAATTATTATTGATCATTTTCGATTGTTTCTAATGCCAATTTCGATTGCAACACCTTCATCCTCAGAGCACCAAAAATATATAAAAAAATAATTCTTTTGTGAAATCGAATTTTAGTTCCAGTGTCAGAGCTATTTTGTGATTGTTCTCATTTTTCAAGAAATAAATTTGTCTGGAAAAAAAACTATGTACATCTTCCACAATTTCTAAAAGAAATTTATATATATAAATATATATATATCATCGATTGTATACTCATCGGATGTTGATTTAATATATTAACTAACATATAAGTTAAGAAAATGTATGGGGAACGATTTTACACGACATTATTCATTCTATTTAAATAACGCAGCACATTATTATAGTACATAGTTACGAACATAGAGCAATTTCTCTTAAACAGATCTGTTTATTTTATTTAAAATAAAATATATAAACAAATTTATTTATTTTACTTAAAATAAAATATATTTTCTTCCTTTATTTTAAATACTAAGAGCTGCCACAAATTTAGTTTTATTATTATTATGTAATTCTAATTGTGTTATTCGAATAATAATGATTTTGTAATAATTTCAAATAAATTGCTAACCATTTGATTGGTCTCAAATTTATTTGATTGAAACACTTTTGATAATTATAAAATTGAATTTATTCTCACTTATATATATATATATATATATATATATATATATATATATATATATATATATATCATATACACACATACGAGTCTGTAAGTATTTTTAATTATCATAAATTGTCTCAAATATTTTTACAATGGTTTTCAAAAAAAAAGTTTTACTTTTTAATTATGATCATTAAAAGTACATCATTAAAATTAGTATATGATTTAAATTTAAAGAGATTCTTTATTTCAATATAATTTTCAAATTAAATTCCATTAAAATTGAGAGATTTAAATAAGAAGAAAATAAAAAGTGCACTTTTATAAAATAATAAATTTATTTGCAATTTTTTATTATTGTCATATTTTTATTATTTTTTTTTCATTTTATTTATGTAATAAATTATAACACCTATTTTTTGAAAGAAAAAACATTCTTTAATGAAGTAATTATTATTACAATTAATAAATATAAGTTTACTTGTGAGTTCATTTTATAATTTTTTTTTCTTTAATTGATTCAAATAATTATTCTGAAAACAATATTAACATTGAATTTTAAAAACATTATATTGTTTCGAACAGCAACAAAAAGTAATGTTACAATAATTTGATGATGTAAAAACTAGAGGGTGTTTCCCCTTGGGATTCATGAAAAATAATACGGTTGGTTATGAATTACCGACTAATTTATGGAAAATTGATATTTAGGGTGTCATAAATTGTGCAATCTGTTAAATGGCATCAGTTTATTATTCTAGAAAAAATATTTTTTATTTATTGCCCAATGGTGTTATATATGTTGGAAAAATGATACCAAATTGTTAGAAACATCTTAATAAGTTTTATTGATTCTAAAAAATATATTTTAATTCTTAAAAATGGGAATATAATTTTTATTTTAAGAAATTTATTAAATTTTCTAATTATATATATATATATATATATATATATATATATATAACGGATTTTCCAATAAGAAGTTTGTTTCTAAAAAATATTAGAAATAATTTAACTTTGTAATAATATTAAAAAATAGTAAAATTTGACTGAAAAAATAGTGGGTTTTTAAATTACAATATTTTTTATTCTTTATATTATTCATTGAAAACTATACTGTTTTAACAAAATTTAGTTTTTATTTTTGACTTAACATGTTAAAAGGTTTTTGTATTATATTTTGGTTTATTAGGTAATTATATTTTTAATGTTTCTAAAATTAATATTTAACAAAAGGAGTTTTGAAATGTATGTATATATATTTATATATATATATATATATAACGTATCAAAATTGATATTATTTTTCGTTCTTAAATTATTTGCTTTTCAATTTAGTTGATCGTACTAATCGTAAATTAAATTATTTATTCGTCAGTATGTGAAATATTACAACATTAATATTTATAAATGACATGTATAAAGTTTTAGAATTTCATAAATCACGAAAGTATGAAAAAACTTCATAAATCTATGGTATAGACACACATTTTATGAATTATATGAAACTCGTACACATGAATTTATGGCAGTAGCATACTTGTAAATATATTCAATTTCCACATTTTATTTTATTTTACTTTATTTATATTTTTTAATATGTGATCCTATATATATATATATATATATATATATATATATATATATATATATATATGTACACATATGTACATGAATAAACAAAATACAGCTTGGATAACAATCAGAATTCATTGTACTATTAAGAAAGATTGATGTAACAATTTCAGTGCCGGAAACAGCACACAACGAAATGTATTTGAGAGAAAATAAAAGCGTCTCCGTTATTTCATAAAGATTTTCTTGACTCATACATGAATTTACTTGATGATGTCATAAATTGTGAGGTCAGCATGCTTAGTTCACCAAGTAAACACCATTAAGTACATTTTTTTAAAAAAATATGCACAAAGGATTATACAATATAAATATGTAGTTAACAATTTTCGTTATTCCAATATGAATATTGCCTACAACTTTTTAAATGATTTCCGCTGGTACATTTCCGCTGTCTTTACATTATTGAATATTCCAATTTTAGTAAATTATATTTCAAAATAGTTTTTAATACAAATATTAAAAATAATATAGGGCTATTATTTTAAATTCTATCACAATTTTTAAATAAACATTATTTCGCAATGATACTTATAACCTTGTTTTATTTCTTGTGCAATGTGTGTTGTATTAGTGAAAAGTTGAGTCTGTTGGTCAGTAGTTTAGAGATACGTTTGTCAGTAATAACAAATGACTCCATTGGGAGAATCGATCAATACGATTTTAATTGACCTACATGGTATTCAGCTAGATTTAAAGGATATATATCATAATCATTACGATTCGGAATCCAAGAAAAATCAGCACACAATCAACGGTCTACGAGGAAAATATTACCATTATATCTTTTTATTTTATAGTAGTTACAGATTTATGCACATTTACACACACACACACACATACATATATATATATATATATATATATATATATGTATATGCATTTATGAATCAAATAATTCAATGAATAATAATGAAAAAAAAATCCCTAGAAATATAATTTTTAAATTTTAGAAATTTTCTGTGTCCATTAAAACCTTTATGATATAAATTCAAGTGTGAGATATAATTAAAGGAAATCCAGTGAAAGCAAAATTTCAATTAAGCAAATTAAATTCAAGAGTTCAAGCTCAGTTGATTTTAAGTTCCTTATTAATATATCTAAGTTGAAATTAAAACATCTGGAATATATATGTTTTTTTATAAAAAAAAGATCCTGTAAAATATTTATTAATATCTGTATTTAAATAATTTTGATACATTTAAAGTAAAAATAAAACAAATTATATAAAATCGTAATATGTCTATTTTGTAATTTAGAAGAGACACTTGGATATAACGTTAATTAAAAGTTATTCATTTTCTTAAATAAATGATGTATTAAATTTCAAATACAAGAGATTATAAATTAAGTTTAGTGCTCTAATAGACTTGTGTACAATATAACATTTTATAGTAGCACTTAATTATTTTATATTAATATCAAAAAATTAAGTAAAAATATTAATTTTTTTTATTAAATTTTGCTTTAATTTTTTGGATTAAATTTAATAACTTAATTACTGAACAAAGACAAGTGTAGATATAATAGTAAGTTAATCACAACAAATAACAATAACAGATGCAGAAATTATTTAAAAATAAAATGAACATAATGGAAAAACAATAAGTTATAAACATAATTATAAATATATGAGATGGCACATTTGTAACAACAAAAATTTATAGATACATATGAGATTTAAAAAATATAGAACACAAAATCTATAATTGGTTTTATAAATAGATCGGTTTCTTATGAAGAAGATAAATATTCGATTCATTTATTTTATAAAAAATGATTGTTTGCTATTTTAAATTAATAAATGTACAATAGTTGGTACTATTACTCTAACAATAAAATATATACTTTAACCAATAAATATTTTTATTGTTATTTGGATAAACAATGAAATACATCAATAAGTTCTACACAGATTATACTAAACATTTAATAGTTACTCAATTAATCATAGAGATGTTAGTAATACAAAACTCTTAACAACCTAATAAATATAATCTTTTGTTGGTTGTTCGCGAATTCTTTATCTTTGAAATTAATTAACTTTGCGAATGAACCAAAAAGAATATTGCAATAAACTCAGTTGTTATGTTATAATTTGTTATCTAAAATCATTTATTATTTTAACACAAAAGAAGTTTATATTTCGTTCACGACCACCAAAAAACAAGTTTAAAAGATATTTATTTATTTTATAATAAGAATTGTCAATTGTTTAAGCTTAAATTATGTATCTGTGTATCTTTATTCGCATTTTTTCTAATAACATTTATATAATGTACAATAAATGATTACCTAACAGATATTATCCATTTTCCTTGAGTTTTTGTCAAAATTGTGTAACATTGGTGTTTTCTTAAAAAATAACGTATGAAAAATACAGATTTATTATAAAATTATTTAGTAAACAGTGTTTCTTCAATGTTGCAACTATGTTTATAACTTATTTATTAATGTTGTGTTTATTTTAAAATAAGTGCTTTTTTGAAAATATCTATTTATTTAAAAAGAATTTCGTAACGCGGTATTATTTTTTCATCAAATTATAACTATTAAAAAACAAAATGATCTAGTACTAACAGTCCATAGATTACACTAATTTAGAAATGAATATAGTTTTTAAATAGGAATTTTCTGAACAAAATTCATTTTGCTGTAAATTTTTAGTATGTTATAAAATAGCTAAATGGTCAATTCTTGCACATTTTTCATAGTTTTTTGGTAGTTAAGTTTTAAGTTTGACAGTGATGAAAGAGATACAGATAAGGGCACAAAGATACGTAGATATCATGTAATATATGGTATAAACAATAGAACACTAAGTACAAAATAAGAGAAGATATAAGAATAAAACCAAAAAATAATTTCCAGATCAGCAGTAATGTCCGGAAGCGAATCATGGGTCATAACACAAAAAGAGAAAAGTAGAACACAAACAACGGAAATGAGATTCCTTGTAAAGTAAACGAATGCACAAGACAAGATAAGATTCGCATTGAAGATATAAGGGATGAATTGGAAATTTACATCACTAAAAGAATGTGTATGTGTGTATATATATATATATTATGTATGTATAAATAAATATAGAGATTAATAGAACTAGCACGAAGAGAGACTAAAAAGAAGATAACAATTAATAAAACAATTAAAAAAAATTAAACAAAGAAAGATATGTCATTACTAAGAAAGGAATGTTTTTAATTCGTTTATTATGAAGTTGGAATACACATGACTTCTTTATTGTGTAGTAAAAATGAAGAAAAAGAAACTGACAAAGATAAACTTAAATGGAACTCGCTTGAATACACAATGTTTTGTATTCATTGAGAACGCTTCTTCTAAATAGACTTTACTTTGAGATTATACAGAAATTTAAAGTTAGAAAAATTGAATTTTTAAAATAAACAAATTGAATTTGATTTAATTTTTTTTATTTTTTATTTTGAAGAATGTGGAAAATAATATTTTTATAGCTTTTTATAAGTCTGTTGTAATATATAAGGAGATTACATAAAAATTACTACTAAACGCATAAACCTCAGTTTGGTTTTCGATTAACACAAAGTAAAAGAGAGTTAACTTTCCTCTACTTTGGAATTATATATATATATATATAAGTATAAATGTGAGTAGTGTGTTAAATCTAATCAACTAATCGTAACAATATAATAAAATATTTAATATTGAAACAATTTATGATAAATACTTTATTTCGGATAAAATAACTAAATCAAATTGGTCATATAGCTAGCATTAAAGCGTAATTGACTATCTAAAAATTCGATTTGATTGGCAAGAAGTAGAACAGTACATTTCGAAATTGCGTGTTTGAAATATTCCATTTTCAGAGAACAAATTGATCATAAACTGTAATTATTAATAGACTGTTGATGTAAAAGTTTCAAACCGTTATAAACACGCATTTCACTTATTTATTTTTTTCATGTACAAAAATTTCATCACATAACCTTTCTATATCATTTAGGTCAGCTTGTATATATATACAGAGTTGCTTAAAAGGAAGCAATATACATTCATGTATTTTAATAAACAATTATGATCTCGATTTACTTTTTTTACTCGCTTATTACGCACAGTTATTCAAATACCTAAAGAATACACCATATTCTCACAACGGAATAAAATGTTTCCTGCGTTTACACACTGATATGCAATTATTTATGAATTAAAATACGCTATTATATGTATATATATATATATGTAGAGAGAGAGCGAAAGAAAGAAAAGAATTCACTATACTTATATTCCAAATTTATAGGTCATATACTGGATTAATTTTATAAACAAGAGTCCTGCAGATTCATATCTGGAAATGAACCATTATTGTAGTACAGCTCTTTACATTTTTTGTTGCTATTAAAATGTTAATAAAACTTACATAAATTAAAAGATTCCAATTATTTGTTTAAACAGTAATGAATTATCGTTTTTGTTCCTGTTATTATACGTTTCATCTTCGTATTAAAAAAAATATAAAATTAAAAATGTACAGTTTTTGATAAAAGTCAGTGGTTATCGAATCTCTTAATTACATTTTTAAGAAATGAAACTCGAATTGTAAAGATAATATACTTTAAGAAATTATATACGTTTTTTGTACAACCTTAGAGTTATACAAATGTATTGATTAAAGATATTGTAAATAAATAAAAGAACTTTACAAAATATTCCAAGCGAAAGACAAATATGAATTAAAATAAATATTATCAAATGAGAGAATTATAAATTGTTAGATTGCATAATAAACATATTTCAAATAATTTAGAAAATGATTTCTATTTTAAAATAAACATACGTGAAGTGGTTATACAGTCTGTTTCTCATTTTTAATTTGATAATTTTTATTTTGGAGGAAATAATGAAAAAGTATATATATATATATATATATATATATATCTAATGACAGAAATAACAAAAATTTTAGCTATCTAAAATTATTGGACTCGGCGAATTTATTAGCATTTACATATTTAGTGTATATATATATATATATATATATATATAACTCCATAATAAAAAAAAATGCTACGCATAATTCCGGATATAGATTCAAAGAACTTTTTTTATAAAATTAAATCTGTCACATGACCTATTAGTTTTGACTATATATACTGTATCTCGTGAAATATATATATATATATATGTACATATACACACACTTTATTTTATATTACTAACAACATAATTCATAAATATGTCACATGTTACGTAAACTCTTTCTTTGTTTCTTATTTAAATATCCAGAAAGACACTAATGTAAAAAATAAAAAAAAAACATTACTGATTAAGTTAGTGGGTTTAATATTCAAGGAAGAAATTTATTCTTGACTCGAGAGACAAAGTCGAACATATACCCACTCACAGGTCTATAGTTAGGGCTGGAATAGGAGGGGAATTTCCCCTATTGGTTGTTCCTTTTACCTTCCTAACAAAATCTGTAATTTTGTGAGATTTGAAAATCACGGACAATTATTGAAGAATCAATCAGAAGACAATTATTGAGAATCTTTCTATTGGGTTTACTTGATGATTAATAACTTTTCTATGCGAGAAAAAAATCGTTTTTATGAACGCGTTTCCACCGTAACTTCTAAAAATTTTGAAATAAAAAAATGTTTCCCCCTCAAAAATTGTGTTTACCTCGTCTAACTATGGACCTTCCCGACCCTTTTTCTTAGATATATGAAGTATGGTTTGAGTTACTAAATAAGTATCGAGTTGTCGCAAAAAAGTTGATTTGAGCTTTAAATAAGCTTTTAGACAGGCTGAATTAAAAAATAATGTGATATTTTGTACCGTTTTACACGAAAAATAAATTTAGTTACGGTGACAGCACTGTTTTAGATTCTTGTATCATCGTTATACATTTGTTAATAAAAAATATTGCATATTGATCTAAACATTTCTTCGGAATACTATTTGGTCATAATATAGTTTCTACATTGAAGTTAGTCAGTTTCACAAATAAATTATTTTTTATCCTACAAACTACAAACAATTTTTCTAGTCGAAAATGTTCAACAAATAATTATTAATCGTTTTTGATTATTACTTACGTGTATTTAAATGGTGATGCTATTATCTTCAAAACGCTAAGATTCAGAAAGATATTTTAGCATGCGGGATGAAAAAAAATCAGTTCTGAAAATCATTTAGGATTAAAGACGGTTTCTTTCTTAATGAATAGTGATAAATTAACTTGAATCTGTACTAGTTATGCACAAACAGATAAGTCGTTATGCCAACGATTTTTTTTTGATATATTTTTGTAATTTTTATTTCCTAGTGAGTAATTTACAACTTTTTCATGAATATTTTGCTTCACAGGTCTTTGTTTTCTGATTATATTTATATATTATTTTGAATATGATTTTATTCTATCTTATTAATTATTCATTTACATATAAGAAATGTATTTAGAAAACTATTAATTTTTATAGATACTCGTTCTCCAAGTACATTTTGCCAAGTTAATTATTTCAATAGTAACTGAGGGGAGACAATTAACCTTTTGGAATAAGAAATATTTATATTAGGTCAAAAATTAAACATAATGAAAAGCGTAAAGTATTATTGTAAATAATCATAAATTCAGTTGAAATTATAAAAATTTATTATAAATTGAAATGCGCGTGAAAATACAAATCGTTATATGGATGAATAAGTTTTAATTCATTGTGTTCTAGAACAACACCAACTTTCTGAACAGCGCTCTGTTTTTGTAAATAATTAAAAGGAAATTAAACTCATTTTGCTAATATCGAGCGGCACATTGAGAGTACAGTTTTATGCTGATACAGAATATTTCGTCAGTCCCATTTCATTATGCATATATATTCTGCGTGCTACTATTAAAACTTTTGCATATAGTTAGTCGCTGACAACGGTATTAAAAAATTAACTTGTAAACAAAAGTAATTGCTGTAAAAATTAACATATTATCACCGTTTCTGTATCACTGAAATAAATTCGTAAATGATATTCTCCGTACGTAGTAATGATTTATTTTATGGTATATTCATTTTCAAAAAGCACGACGATATCTAAAGAGTCTACCTTTTAAATATACCATAAGCAGGCAATTTATTGTCGACAATAAACTGCAGCGTTTATAACGAAACATTGCGGAAGTCGATGCTGTTAACAGCAAATAAAGATCGATTTAAAATCACCTGTCTACAGTGACAATATTTATGGTTTAACGACCTGTTTAAAAATAGGTTCATTATTAATGGATTAATGAACTTGCTCAATAGTTTGATCAAGGTTGATGATTCGCATTCTGCAAGGTGTGCATATTTACAAGTTTTAATACTAAATAATAAGTCGAGTTTTGAAAGATATCTTTTAATACATATAAAGAGGTTGTGTCATTGAAAAATTTATTCAAATGAGGATAATCAACCTTAAATATGCATTTTATCCTCTTATATATATACATATATATATATATATATATATATATATATATATATATATATATAATTATAAACCTGTACTTTATAATTTATGACGCGTTTACTATTATCCGTTACATTTGTAGAGACTTTTGGGTAGTTCCAGTCTAACGAACAAAAAAACTTTAATTGGTTTTTCGCCTTCTACCACTGTTTTTGTACATTTTTTTGAAACAAAGGTTAAACGCATTTCTAATATTACTTTTAGAACCATTTACGTTTTTTTCTGTCTACTGATACATTCTTCACCGTTAAAAAAAATCAAGAATTTTAAATGAGTTGAATTTATAATCAGTGTTACTTTGAAGACAAGTAATAGCTAAAAATAATAGTTTCAAAGGCGAGAATGTTAACGTTAAGATTTTAAGGAACAATATTGTAAAGATGTATAAAAATAATGTTGGTTTATGAATTCGATATTAATTGCATCAAAATAATTTCCTATGATACGAATTGAGGTAGAGAAGCGTAACACCATATTATTATCAGCTATTTATATGAGGTTTTCATTTTGTAATAAACCCTTTTCATAGTAAGTGTATTTTCATATTCATTTATGTGAATTATTATATCAGAAAAATATGAATATCTTCCATACGAATATCTATCATGACAAATACAGTTATTTTTCATTTTGTTTACTTCTATTATGAATCATTATAATTAAGTTGATTAGAGTATTACTGTACTGTTCTTGTTTATTGAAATTAATTAACTGTTAATTCCTCTCCACTTTAATATGAAATATTTATTGATTGCGTATGTGATATTATTATATATATATATATATATATTTATATACATATATGTACATATATAATGAATCGTAGAACAACATATTCTTGAAACATTGTCGAAGCCAGATAAGAAAATCGATTTGCAATTTGATTAAATAGACTAATAAATGCTTAAAATTAATTAAGTTATCGACAGAAATATAATATTTTGATTTATTTTATAAAATTATATATTTTAGTAAAATTACAAATTAATTTTATAAAAATGATTTTCTTATGATATGAATATTGCTTTTGACACTAATAGAAATATAATCATTTTTAAAATTTATATATATATATAAATATACATATATAATGTATGCATACTACATTTTAAATTTATTCTTATAATCTAAAGTTCAAGTTAACTTAAGCGATTATGAATAAATTATAATATGATTATTAAAATCAGTTCATTAATTTAATGAAATGAATTACAAATTTTATTGAAACAATGTGAATAAAGCATGGATATACATTTTAACATGTGCCGTAGACCATATATTTCTGCAAAAATTGATCAGTGATTTATCGAGAATCTCAATCAGTAAATTCAGTATGATAATTTAAAATTTTAATGGGATCCCAAACATAGAAACATTCTTCAAATTTATATTTCCTACTTAAAATTTTCGAACCAGCATTGGCATTTGATTCGTATCAGCACTTACTTCTCTAAAATGTTCTCTTTCTTTGTAAAATTCATTTATAGTTCTAGTAGTTTTTTGGAATGCATGCTTTGATTAAGAAAAAACAGTATACAACATCTGACATAAAATTCATAATAAACTTACTTCCGGTTCTTATAAAATTATTTTTTTAACAAAAAAACATATTACAATGAACATTGAGTAATACAAAAGAAATTAGAATTATGAACTCTTGTTATACACTCTTGTTATACACTCTTGTTATAATTATGAACTATTATTATATACATAACTAAACTAAAATACATAACTAATTTAATTGGAAAAAAAATTAAATTATATAATAATTTTTGAGGAATGATATAAACATTTTTATAGTATATTTAAAATACGCACATAAGAGTTATGTGTCATAATTAAAAGAATGATATTTCAAAATTAAGAAAATTGACTTCTCTTGGAAATCATAATATAAATTTTAATATAAATATGGATATCTCAAGTAAAGGTCTTTTCAACTGTGGATCGATGAAGGTTAATGAACTATATATATATATATATATATATATATATATATTTGTATGTGTTTGTGGATATAAATGAGTGTATATTGAAAAATTATTTAAATAATTAATGACAACAATTACAACGTGTTACGAACGCATGCCACTCTAATGACAAATTCATTTCGACGAGTTTTTTGTAATATAACTGTCTAATCTGTCAATAAAATGTTTCATCAAACTAAGAGAGCCCATAAAGAATGCTGACTCGTCTATAATAATGTAATTAATATTCAAGAATCCTGAATAAATCATGCTTATGATAAATATACAGATGTGTTCCCACGCTTCTGAACTGATCAGTGTGTAGGGTAAAATTATTTTTAATTTATTTCTATCTTGTGCATTTTCAACTGGCTCCGTTCTTGTATTGATTTTTTTTAAATTTTTTACACCTACACATATCCATACATTAATTATATATATACATATATATATATATATATATATATATATAAATTGGTGTGCATAATGAATGAGATAATGTATGAATATACAAATAAATAAGTAACTTTAATAGTTCTGCGAACAAATATGACATTTAGCTAGTATATTTATAACGGCATGTCATTTATTGATAATATATTCATGTAAACAGTAAGTTTGTGTGTATTATATATAGAACGAATCGTTCACATGATTGTGAATTTGAAAAAGGTAGTTATATATTTTAGATAATATACTATTATTATTGAAAATATTTTTTTATATTTACTGTAACTATTGAATGTATATTAAGATAAATTAATTTTTTTCCGATAATGTAATCGGAAGTATAACTTTTTATTACTCTTTTACATGTACACTTTATTTAATTATGTAACATTTTAACTTGGATGTATTAATAATTCAATATTAAATATTACTTGGAAAAATGAAGCGAAATAAACAAATATAGATCACAAATATTAAATTCATAATTAGAATAGAATAATATTTAAATTGAGAAATAAATTAGTTATAGATTTCATTTAAAAATTCAAGGTAAATTTAAAAAACATATTTAGAAATGAAATAATTCTATAATTTATGATTTTAAATTACAATACTATATACGAATAAGTAAGTATGTCAGGAGATATAAATTTCTGTAGAAATTCAGGAATACACAATGTACACCATTTGTATCTTCATCAGGTTTTAAAATGTTGAGTTGAAGCTTGTACTTTAAAAGGGTAGACTTGTGAGCATTTACCGTAAATTTATTAAACACTCTACATTTTGAAGCGTCATGTTTTTTATGTTACATAATAAAGCTTACTTAACGTAAACGTGAGCAAAAAAAATCATTTTCATTCTGAGAGGAAAGTAAGACATAGTGTTTTCTTTAATGAAGCGTCAGGTATCATATGTCTACACAAAATGTTTGTTCATTTTTCATCCTTGAATCTGTATACAAATTTTCGGAATATATTTGTAAGACACTATATATTATTATTAGATTATAGGTCTTCATTCAACCGTTTCAGATCAAATTTCATTGCATTGTGCAACTATTCAGATTTGGTATTTATATAATCTGAACGTATATATAAATAATATATATATATATATATAGATAGATAGATAGATAAGATATATAAAATATCATTTTAATAATTGTTTGTTGTTAAAGGTAATTACTTTATTATATAAAGAATGATAAAAAACTTATTCTTCTAAAGAATATTTTAATGTTTAATGAAACACAAAAGTTTTTTATAAATGAAGAAATAAATCAACGAACAGTTCTCAACTATTGTTTTCGTTCATAAATATTTCATAACAAACTAATACTTATTGTGAAGTAAACGAATTAATCATTAAAAGTATTTATTGAATTTATGTTATCAGTTTAATTATTCCAGAGCAATAAATATAGAATTATGTTTCTGGAAAAATATTGTTCTGTATTTAATGATTTTATGAGTCAAGTTACGACGTATTATATTGGATTCGTGTATTACTTTTATATTGTTATTTTTAGATTGGAAAAAACTTAAACATAAACATGAAAAATGTCATTACACTATTAAAAAGTGGAGAGGACGGAATTATTGTAAAAAAGGTATGAGTGTAAATTTCAATTGTTAATATCATATTTTTTAAAAAAGATACATAGCACATTGTAACATTTTTTATATTTCAATATTATTAAGAATTATTTAGAAATATGGTCTTTAGATAGTAAACATTGGATGGCATGAAAATAAAAGTTGTCAAATATACACATATATGTATATATTTGAATAAGTTCATGGAATTATGAAAGTAAATTACGAGGTATGAAAAAATTAGTGTACTTATAATTGGATTATAATTAATATATTTAAAAAGCACATCGTTTCGTCGTGTTCATTTGATTTTTTAATATTTATATTTGCATATAATATAACAAGTAATTTATTTTTATTGTGTTTAACTTGTTTTATACATTATTCTTCTTATATATATATATATATATATATATATATATATATATTGGATAAATTAATAAATTTATTTTTTTAGAGAACTTAGTAATAGTGTTTAAATTTATATATAAACAGAGGGAGAATTCAAATTTAATACACAATATACCAGTTTCTTCTTTAGTTTAAAATGAATAAATATGTTTTCTGAAATAACAAATATATTAGACAAAAAAATAAAAATATCAATCAAATGCTTGGCGCAAATACTTAAATTATAACACAACCAATATACCTTAATTTTATTGTTTTATATACATTTTTATAGTTTATCGTGAATTATTCTCATTTTTCTAAAAGAGGTTATTAAAAATTTTGATTAATTTTAGTCTCTAAATGCGCACATTTAAAAAATAAAAATTATAAATCTAATACACGAAAGTTTGAAAGTGAAACATATATAAAATAGTTTTTTTTATTTGAATTACTCTTACTTTATTGTCTTAAAATATTTTTAGTAGTACAATAGTTATTTTCAAAATAGGAACACCGTTTGATAATAAGTTTTTACTTTTATTTTATCTTTGAAAATGTTGGAATTTTACAAATTATATTTTTATCTAGTTTAATAATTACCAAAGTTATATTGCAATAAATTAATATATATTTTATAATTTATTAAGTTTGAAAATTAAAATATAAAAAATAAAAAATATGAAAAATAAAAAATATATTCTTTGTCCCCAACACGGCATTTTTATTTAACAAAACTATAATTGCCATTTAATTTATGTGAAATAAAGAAAGAAAATGTACAATTAAATCAATTTATTTTAGTTAATAAATAAAATATTATATTGATAAAAACATCGAGACGGTGAATGTTCTTGTTACTTCATGTAAAGTGAATAAAGAAGAAAATTTATTTTTTTTGCATTTTTATTCTTATACTTTTTATTTCGAACTGTAATCAAATGACTAATAATCGACTAAGTATTTTAATTATTTATTTGTATTTTTCCTTAAAGAACTCTTCAAAAATTCACATGGACTTTGCGAAGAGAAAAAAGAAACAATCTCGATCCGATGAATCATTCGTTTGGTATTTAAACGTTTAAATTTCTTATTGGCATGTAAACTGTATCTTCGCCGTGAACATTTTTAATGAACTATTCCATTTATGTCGAAACTTAAACGTTAGAACAAAATACGACCAAAAAAAAGTACCCAACGAAAACGAAAACGAAAAAATGCGTGTACACACGTAGATACATATATACACCCATGCATGTTTTGTATATCTATGTTTACATATGGGCCGTACGCTCCCACGGTTTTGTTGTATAGTCAGGCGCTCCAACCACTTATATCAATTATCAAATATCTGGCCCACCCCTCTCCGACAAACATGCCTCAAGGCCAACTCGCTACCCTGCAGGCGTGCTGCCCGACCGGTATTCATGCATTGCACTGCACGCTCTTCATTACCTACTATACATCACGATTAAGTTCTTGTCGACGTTCATACAAAACGTCAAGTCGAACGTGATTCTCATTTATTAATGTCTAATGAAAGTACTGTTTAAATCGCATGGAAACTCATTTGTTTTCGAAAATTTCGGACATTACTTCATGCACACTTATGGCGCCCCTTTGTGAATACATTTATTTATATATTGATTGGATAACTGTTTTATTTTTAAACAGGAACGTCATCCTCCGCAATAAAAAGAATGTTGTTGTTCTCCAAAACACTTTGTGAATAATTATTAAAGTCTTTCCTACCTCAACAATTCAACATTTTGTATAGTTTATAATTTCCGTTTCAAAACGAATTAAATGCTTTTTTTCATTAACTTTTCTCTCTCTTTCTCTCTCTCTGAAGCCGATAGAAATATACATAAACTATTTCATGGTATGTGAAATATGCATAATATATTTCTAGCTTTTATAAATTAAGATAATAAATAATTATCAAAAGTAAATTATCAATTTATTAAACGTTTTGAACTGAAATTAGGTGGAAGTGAATTTTGTCATAGTGCTCAATACGATAATTTTTAAAATAAATGTTATTCAGGAGTTAAAATAATATTTAATTAAGAGAATAAAATAATTATCAGTAGTTCAACTAAATTTTACTGATTTTATTAAGTTAATATCAACAAAAAAATATACAAATATAAAATCAATGAGGTTCAGCCGCATTTCTTACGAATCTTATTTTCTTAGGAAACAATAAGATATTACAAGAAAATTCTACAATAAAATTACATTCAAAGTACATTTTGATTCTTGCTTTAATATATGTGTGTTTGTAATCAAGGTAATATTAGAAAAGTATGATACTGAAGCAATAACAAGATAGATAATGTTTTTGTTAAAAATAGTATATCATTCAGTTACCCAATAATGTTGTAATTCAAATTATTATTTAACTGAGTTTTATGATTTAGAAAAAAACTAATTTCAGACACTTTTCAAGTTTTTCTCTTTTTCGAATTAGTAGTTCATATTTATCTCAATACCTGACCGCAGAACATAATTAAATAGTTTTTCAAGTAACATCCGTTACTGTTCTGTGTTTATCATTATTAATTATAATTAATTTATGTTATTCTTAAATGAATTCATTTACTAGCCTTTTTTGAACATAATTTATCTTTTTTATTTTATTGATGTCGTTAATACTATAAACTTGCTGAATTTATGACTTTTCTGTTAAAGGAGTGGAATAATAAATTTTAAATGATTTTCATTCACAACAATTATTAAAAATATGTTATTTTATAAATGACAAAATTTTAATTATCAAAATAAATTTGAATGATGTTCATTTTTTAAAAATTCGAATGAATATTTCTTACTATGAAATTGTAAATGTACGCTTACGACGATCACTCGATTCATTAAAGTGAATAATTGATTAATAACTAAAAAAAGTATTATACCTTTTTAAAAATTAGATTTAAGCATAAATTACAGTGATCAAAGGTATTGACGTTAACTGTTTAATTTTTTTTAACTGCGAAGTTAAAACTGATTCAGATAAATTTCAATACATTTTATACAGTAGAAATTTATTTTTTAATTTTCACTGAAGTGTAAATTATTTATTTTTAATCTTATATGAACATATTTTAACATTCGTTGCGAAAGCAATTATTTCTATTTATTCATCTAATATCTTATTCAGTCGAGTCAACGCATCTGAATGTAATCCCATATTTTTTTGTTTTATAGTATAAAATTTTAATTTATTTTATAATAAATTCATGTTAATGAATCAATGTTCAAACCAATTGTAACCTAATTTATTTTTACATTGAAAATATTCTAAAAAAACCCAAATGTTTCTCACGCATCTCAGTTTATGAAATTTATTTGATTTTATTCAGTTGAAACAAATTATTAATTATATTATTATTTAAACATGTTTTCATCTTAAATATTATATACATTAAATTAAACAAACACACAATATTTTTATTTTGTTTCCAGAACAATATTTATTCTCTACTTAGGCGAATACTCTTTAAAAGTATATTCTTAAATAGTTTTACTATTATTACTATATATATATATATATATATATATATATATATATATATATATATATATATATATATATATATGTATGTATGTATATGTAAATATATAAGTATGAAATTTAATTAACATTCCAATTTGGTAACTGAAACTGATATTTGTTTGAATAATTTATTATTTAATAGTCAATATAACAAAAAAAGATTGAACAGATATGTGTTGTTAACATTAAATGCTAATTTGACAAGTGTTTGAGTGCTTACTTAATTATACATAATGATGGAGAAAGTTATGTTATATTTTCACACCAATAATTATGTGTCTTTTTTAAATATTTATCATAAAATATTCATTATTAATTACGTAGATAAAATTTTAAATAATTAAATAGTTAATTATAGTTTTCGTTCAACTATTTTTAATATTTTAAAGGTCATTTTTTTAAAAGTTTACAACTAAAGTACAAGTGAAATTTATACGTTCATAATTTCATTGATATATAAATAAATTTATTTATGAAACGAGCACAACTACATATCTTTAGTTTTTTTATTAGAATGCTTAGACTGTCTACTTTTATTATACGATAAATGCTTTAATAATTATTATACTATAAATAATTCTACATAATATTTTAGGAACCAATTCTTGAATGCAAATTTTACAAAATTTATATTGGATTTGATGAAAATAGGGATTTCCATTAAAGATTTTTTTGCCATACAAAGGGTCTTCAAAATGCGAATTTTCTTTATAAATTAAAACAGCAGTATATTTTTAAAGATATGGAACATTAAAAATACATAGACAACGAAGGATTTAGAAAGGAGCAACGTGGGCTACTGCACAGGGCGGCAAATTTTGATGAACGATACGAGTAAATTTTGAAAAGCTGGAAATTTTATTTTCAATCATAATTTTTATCTACAGGTAGCTCAAATGTGCTTTTTACTACATGACAATTTGCATTTTTTAAATAAATTGAATGAATGGAAGGATTTATACATTTTTTAGTGATCATTAAATTTTTTTCTGTTGAAATTTTCTCAAAATTACGAACAGTCACGGATGTCTCTTAATTCATTTGGGAAAAATTTGGGAGAGGAATGGGCGGCATTTGATTGGTAGCCAAAGGGCGACACCTAGAGTAAATCCGGCCCTGCACATATATACACACACATATATATATATATATATATATATATATATATATATATATATATAAATATATATATATATATATATATATATATATATATATATATGTACTTGTTATTCTCAGCCTCTGTACATTAATTGCTAAATAAAATCTCTTTGGAACTATCAAGTTTGAACAGTTCGATAACTAAATATTTCCATTCTTCTAAACATTTCCAAATATTTGCTAATGTTTATATTTGTATTATACATGCCTTGGTATATTTTAGTACACGTCGTGATATATCTTGATATATTTCATATGATTATTTGAATCCGCATAATTCCAACATAAAATAAATTCGAATGAAGTGAAATCACTTATATGATGTATAAATTGGTTCCAAATTAAAATTAATCTATCTAACTTAAATTTAAAAAGAAATGGGTTGATTTATTTTTTCTTCAATCATTCCATTTATGGTTTAATAAATTTAATGGAATGATGAATCAATTGACATAAATGAGATTGAATTATCATTTTTTTTACTTCTTTGAAAACAATATGTTGATGGACTGATGATCTTCAGTTCTGTTCAAAAAATAATTAACAGAAAGCTAAAGTGTATTATTACTCTTCGTGGAAAGAATTCATAACAAACAAAAGAGTTCCGAACCTTTCAAAAACCTTAATGGTTTTGTTATTGTTAGGATTGTTCTCATTAATAATATTAAAGGTGTTATCATTCTACAGAAAAAACAACTAGCTTTATTGAAAACTGTTTAACAGGTTCAAGAAAGTAAAGACTAGTGAGGTCACGTAAAGTGAGATCATGTGAAACATGATTATATATATATATATATATATATATATATATATATATATATGTATGTATGTAATATGTGTGTATTTTGTAGACAGTAGTTAGCAATAAATTGTATATCATTTTTTAGATATATTTAGGCTATAAAGTGTTACTGTTTTCTTTTATCTATTATTCTTATCAGTAAAATTATAAATTGTGTATTTATGCTGAGTAATTAGTATCTAGGGTAATAATCAACTTGTTATGAATTTGAATTTGTTGTTGAAACCATTTTATCCTTCATTGAACATTAGAAAGTAATTCTCTTTTTTGATGAAACTTACTTAATTTAAGACAATTTTGTTTTAAAAATAAAAAAATACATTCTAGCCATACAGAACGATGCCTTTTATCTGTAAAATGACATTTCAATTAACTTCATTGAATACTAAAATCAATAATACACATATAAGTATAAGAATTGTTTTCCGTTAATAAAGTTTTATTTATCGATAACTTTCATATTTAAACAATTCGTCATTATTTTTACATTGACACATATTAAATTAGCATTTCAATCAATGTCAAGTAACTGTGGTTACTCATTCACATACACACACACACACACACACACACACACATATATATATATATATATATATATATATATATATATATATATATATATATATATATATATATATATCGAAGAAATAGTTGCTTATCTTACTTCAATTAATTAAATGAATGTTACTACAATCACGTACTCAGCATTTACCTGTTATACAATGCAGTGGCAGAACGGAAGACCGCGCAGTGAAGAACTACAGCACTTGCTGAACTTCGCCGGCCTTCCTAATCATTCAGTCATTGTACATAGGTCGATGTGTTCTGATCATCATATCATTGCGTATATTTTGATAATAATACGCATCGGTTTCGAACATTCACATCTCCGGCGTTTCGGCTCACTCGCACGGATGTAGTACGTGTATCTTTTTTGTATGTGTTATGAGCACCGCGTGTACGTTATAAGTGCTCAAACTTGATTATTCTATGCCATGAGCGTGGCGTATCACTGGTAAACTCGATGCATCTTTAACAGAACTTCCACATGACTGCTTCGGATCGTATAACAAATGTTTTAGTACACAAACACACATGGTGTACACATGACTCGTGTTTTACTTTTGTGTTTATTTTGTTGTATAAATTTTGCGATCCTTTTTATGATTAGTTGTGAACTTTGTGACATTAATTTCAACGTGCATCGATTTTTAATGTGAAATTTGTGTAATTTATTTTGTGTTTTTCTTTTAATTCTTTTTAAATTAACTAATACTTTTGCGTACAAATAAATTATATAAAGTATTCTGTTATGTCATACTAATTTAAACTAATTTATAACTTAATTATATATAATAAAGGTATGTTTGTTCATAACGGATTTTATTAATACTTTTAATTAAATAAAAAATTGAAAACGATCTGACTAAATTTTATTACCATTATATAAATATATATAAATCCGGTTTATATTTATGTACAACTTCATTAATAACTCTATATCATTATGAATGTCAGTTTAATTTAATCTTGATATTACGAAATTAATTTGTTGTCTTTATAGTTCATTAAATATAAATACGAATTTATAACCGACAATTACATTTCCGTTTTTTAGATAATATTTGTTTAAAAAGTGCATTCAAGAAATATCTCTGATTAATATATATATATATATATATATATATATATATATATATATATATATATATTAAAATATTTAAATAATTTGAATTCATTTTGAATTAAATTTAATTTATACAACAGAAGTCAATTTTGTGTTTATTATATTTTTTTACAAAAAAATGTCTGTGTATTTTTTTATGTATAAACATTTAATTTAACGAATAAAATATGTACTAATTATATATTATATTTAAAATATAGATGTTTTGCGCCGTCAGACAGAAATTAATTTTGAGATGACAACAAAGCAAATTGAAAAAGTGTTTATTCTATAATAGAATATCATATTTATTTTTATAAATATTAAAAATTATAAAGTGAAACACATGTTTATGTGTACATTCGTAATTTTACAGTCTACGTACATGAATTTATTTGTGTTAATTGTAATTCCTATGAACTTATTAACGAAATCTAGGAAATTCTAGTTAATAATATTTAGTTTAAAATATATTACTTATAACGTATATATTTTTAAAATATTATGAAATAATTCTTTTAGAATATTTAATATTTCATTACAATACTGTAAACTATATTTTTTTAAAAAATAGAATAACTAAATACATACATATATATATATATATATATATATATATATATATATATATATATATATGTATGTATATATATGTAAATTCGTTAAAAAATATAGAAAAAAAATTCGAATATTTTCAATAGTAAATGTATTTTAATTAAGAAAAATTATATTTAATAATAGTAAATATGACTAAAAATATATTCATAATATAATTTTATTCCAAAGCATCAATATAAAATATCGTTATGAAAATAAAATTTCTATAAAACAGATCAATCATTAAACTATTCTAAATTATTTTGTTACTTTTTTAATCAAACAGTTTCTTTCTTTTGTAATTAAATTCAAATGTTTGACATTTAAATTCTTTAAATCGACCACCTTTCAATGGAAATGTAATTTTGAATAATTATTTTTTTCAATTCGATTTTATTTGTAAATTAACTATTTTACGCATAAAAAATAAATAAAAATTATATATTTTTGTAACATCATTTTAAAATTTGTTCTAATTTATTTTATGGAAAATATATATTGGTTAAAAAAGCTTAAATTGGTTATATATTGGTTAAAATATTCATTTGGTTAAGAAAGTATATAATTTAAAAATCGCAAGATTGTTTTTAATTTATTTGATGTATTATAATAATTTAATCTTTTCTTTTAAGTAATTTGAAAATTGTTTAAATAGATCTCAAGTAACTGATATTCATGAAATTAATATTTTGTTTAATTATTTTAAATCACTTCACGTTTTCATTGACTTTATTTTTTCTTAGGTGTATAATATTGCAAATCTAAAAATGAAACTACTCGAAAATAAATTAAAAAAAAACGTTAATGAACTTAAAATTCATTTAACATATAAATGTAAAGAATTTGAAATATAAAAAAATATACCAATTACTTTTTAATACATGCATGTATAAAAATGCTTATATTATTATTTCATTAATGTATGATATATATATATATATATATATATATATATATATATTAAAACGAGATATTTTTTGAAACAAAAAATGAATTGATAAAATCGTATTTAACTAATTAATGTAAAAAATGATTTGAAGATTGTATGAATATGTATGCTTGTATATATATATATATATATATATATATATATATATATATATATATATATATATATATATATATATTACTGATACTGATAAATAATCTCAAAAGTAAAATTTAATTAAATGTAAATGTTTGTTATGTTTCAGTATACTGGATATAAGTTTACAAAATAAAGTGTGTAATTAAAGAAAGTTATTAATTATAAAAGAATAAAAGATAATTAAAATGTTGTGAGTTATGGATTAATCACAAGTTATTGTGTGTTTATATACATATCATATCAATGTGTACCTTCTGTATATTAATCAGATCGAACAGTGAAATCAACAACAATGGATATATTTTTGGTCGTTAGATGTTTTTCATCGCTATCACGCAATATACGGATTGTTTCTTCAATTAATAAAATGGTGAGTGAGTTCTACTGAAGTTCGTGTTGAGGTCAAACACCTCGAGAAATATAATGATGTAATTAAAATTACAGGAAGCATTGTTGTGTTCAAAGTTAATGGTAGATGGAATGGGGTAGAGGCTCATTTCGACGACTCATTACACTCACTACAGATTTCTTTTTTGACTCGAGTATAACTGTTTATTCCTTTCATTAGTTTTTTTAACTATTTCGTTCTTTAATGAGAACGTATTATTGTGTATAGCTGCTTTAATGCATTCATTTCTTAAGTGTTTCGTGATAATTTGAAAGTGATGCAGGCATCACTTTCCTGACTGAGTTATAATTTTTGTTTGTTTCATTCCACAATTAATTGATTGTACATTTACATACATTTCACTTTTTTATACAGGTTAACTTACACTTATATACAAAGATACAAACAAGTATGTATATTTATATATATATATATACACATGTGTGTGTGTTTGTTTTTATAATTATTGTATGCTTCTAACTTTTATTTAAGAATTTTAAGTGGTTAATTTACTGTTACATTCGTTAATATGTTTTAAAAATAATAAACAATTAATTTTAAAACAATAAATGTAGAAATATAGAGAAATTTTATTCATACTAATGAATAATTTTTTATATTAGTTTTGAATGCTCACTTTTTTTACATTGATATTTGCATTTAAATGAAGAGC
Organism: Acanthacorydalis orientalis; assembly: GCA_034766995.1. Taxonomy (NCBI): domain Eukaryota; kingdom Metazoa; phylum Arthropoda; class Insecta; order Megaloptera; family Corydalidae; genus Acanthacorydalis; species Acanthacorydalis orientalis. The sequence goes on along the minus strand of CM068313.1, from coordinate 32,396,812 downwards.
TTTTCTGCTGCATTCACGATTTATATGTTAATATCGTATGATATTTATATATCCAATGGAAAGTAACTGAAGTATAATTATCAGTACAGTTAATTATGATTTTTTTCTTTGGAATTGAATGAACTTTTTTCATTCGTTGAAATTAAGCATTTCGTATTAAAATATTGTTTAATTTTTATTATTTCACTTACAGTAAACTAGAAAAAAACGCTTAAAAAAGTCTATACAATACTCAAGATAAAAAAAATATATACAAAAAATAAATTGTGTTAATCAATTGTCATACAATGTTAATTAATAACGGAAATAATTAACGGAGGTATTCTCATAGAAAACCGTATAAAGTATGTTTCTATTTCTTCTTTTCGCTGACATTTCCCTTGAAAACTACTTTTTAAATATAATTTTAAAGAAAACATTTCTCATCTTTTATTTTAATTTAATTTCTGTTTAGTAAAAATTTGGATATATTCGAATTATTGAAGAATAGAATTAAAAATAAAAAAAATACATAGAACATACAAAGATAGTAGATATGTTTTTTTAAAAAAAAAAAATATTGTGTTAGGCTTTTAATTAATCTTTACTTTTAAGTAAAACCTGTTCACATCATCTTAGATAAAAATGTCAATTTTCGTTAAAAAATACCCTGTCCAAAATATATGGTTTTTTTTATAATTTAAAATCATTTAAATAAAAATCTATACATTCCATATTATTATTTTAATTGTTAGATTAGAAAGTTACTATTAACGTCAAAAAGTAATTCTCAATCTTTTAGAGAGTCAAATGTTACAATAAATTTATTATAATGGCTGTATTGTTCACTCGAAGTTAATTTCGTTTGTAATATTTGCCTTTTTAAATTCAAGCCGATATTTTGAAAAATATTTCATTCTTGTAATGAAGTCAAATTGAAGTAAATATCTTATATTTATATAAACATTATTATTAAAATTTAACATTACTACAAAGGTTTTTGAAAACAAGAATTATGTAAATATTTTTTTATTAAGTACTTAATTCTTCAAACAAATTAATTCAACCAGATTCTAACGCTTCATTCCACTTGGACAATTTAGTTATATTAGGTTCTAAACTTGTTAGAACTTAAATTTTGTGTTTAAAATTGTAGTAGATCTATTAGATAACAATAGATTCTTCCTAAAAATCAAAAACTTAACTCCTCATACAATGTTTAAATCACCTCTAAAAGATCAATATAGTTTCTTTCTCAAACCCACTATTTTAGAAAAATATAGTTTTTCCTATTCTCTAAGAAATTCTTATCAAAAATCTTTTTACGCTTGTAGATATTAATTAATTACATAAAAATATCCTACTGGGACTGTAAGAATTGTTATTAAAAATTTTTATGTGGTCGAAATAATTTTTATTCCGCTAGTATTATAGAAAAAAATAATATTATTCAAATATAATTATTTCAAGAATACGTTTTATAAACAAATATGTTTTTATTGAATTTTTTACAGGTATACAAATAAACGAATAGACCTTTTTTAATGTTTTCAAGTAATAGAAGTATATCCATTTTAAATACAGCTTACATTGTTATTAACTTAAAAAGTACATAGAAAAATATTTAGCTGATTTCAATATTCGGTTAAGAAATAATTTTATTTATTTCACAGTATGAAAATATTTTTGATTACAATGTTTTTAGTTAATAAAATAATATTATTTAAGCTTTATTTCATAGAATGTATAAAAAATTTATTTCAACTGAATTTTAATTTAAAATAATGAATAATTATAATCATAACTGACATATATTCGCTTAAAATTTCGTAATACAAATATATATTTGTGTTACGAAATTATTTATATTCGGATATATAAACAGAAAACTTTGTATGTATATATATATATATATATATCATACAAAAACAAATATATTAAATACAAAAAAGAGACGACACAGAGAAATATGGCAAGATGCATATTTCACTTTGTATAAAGAGATAAGAAAATAAATATTTGTTCAAGACAATATAGAGAGTATGAGATATTATATTATTCAGATGGTGTAACAGATTTGAATAAAATAGAAGCGGTTATATAACAAAAGTAAGCGATTATTGATGTAGAAAGCACACACTCAGGTATGAACACTTTATGATAGCGCGGAAATACGAATTGATAGAAATATTACGTTTGAAAGACAATTGTATTAAAAGTTGACAGAAATATTGTAAATAAAAAAGGAGTGTAAATGAAATGTTTATAGAGAGATTTTTATGTAATATAGAGAAATATATATATATATATATATACATATATATATATATATAATGATATTTTACAAAAATTAAAATTATAAAAGAAGTCAGAATTAATGCTTTACATTCTTTTGATATTGGTCGTGTGTGTCTTTATATAAATTTGTACTTTTTTTACAAATATATTTATATACATGTGATATTTTCAGCTCAATAATTGATTAACATTTTTCAACTTTGTAATACTATTAACTCTATGATAAAGAAGTCACTTTGGTTAAGTTTTTGTATATTGCTTAGAATGTTTTAATTTTCAATACAATTATTATACTGTCTTCTCCATTTGAGTTCAAGAATTTGATTTGATTTTCATTTTAGAAATTAACGAAAATTATATTTTTATTTTCTAATTATATTAAACTTTTGTTCTATACTGAAAATTTCATAACATATATAAAAGTTTAGTTTAAAATATTTGAAATGGTTTAATAAAATATTCACTACGTAAATATTTTCTCTATTAGAATAAATGTTTTTGTTCGAAAAATAATATAATAATGTGCAAAATTTTGCTCAGAATTTTACCATCGTTAAATGTAATTAAAGCAATTATAGCATATGCAAAAATATAAACAATTTACAACAATGATTACTTTAAGCAAAAAAAATGAACACAGGTTGATTAGATAAGTTTAACAAATGTGTAGTGAACAAAGATGAACATGATTAATAAAAAAGTAAATAATATTGAAATAAAAATATATTTGTATTAATTACCATATGTAATTATAAAAATGAATTTAATAACATAAAATTCTATTTTTCTTTATATTTACTTTACAAGTGAATAAGTTATGTTTATGCTGTGCTGTATATATATATATATATATATATATATATGAGTTTCTTGATATTTGAAATGATATAAATAAGAAGAACAAAACATCAGATATTGACAATTTTATTTGAATTACAGATATACACATTCAATTCATCAAACGTTATAATTATTCATTATTACCATACGATATTCCAATCGATTTTATAAATAAAAAGAGATGAAGTGTATTATAAATATATATTATTTGAAAATATTTATTCTAAAGAAATATTTTTTATTGAAATGATTATTTCCTTTCCAGTTTTTTTTTTTATTAAGAAATGCCTGTGTATAGATGTATGCACATATAATTTTCACTTGTTAATTTTGTTATGTTTTAAAATTCTATTAACGTTTTCAATTGAGCATACTTGTTGAAATTATTTGTTTTACGTAATTTAAATTCGATTCAGCAAAGAAGTAAATATAATGATGTGTGCTCTAGAGGATCTTTTCCATTTATTATAATAAGTGTTATTTAAATTTTGTTAACTAAATGAAAGTACAAAAATATTACTTTCATGGCAGTTAACAGTAATCTATCTAAAATATGCAATTAATTTTATAGATTAGATGAGAAAGTTTCTTTTTAAGAAATATCCATTTATTTATTGTATTTAGTTTTAATAAATAATCTTTTTTTAATAAAATATTATATGATTTTTTAAACGAAAATTAAGCTTTTTTTACAAATTTCATAAAATTGTACAATATTCTTGTAGTATAAATATGAGAAAAAAAACGTATATTTTCAACTTATTCGCAATTCCGTCAAATACATTTGCAAACAAGAACTTTGTTTTACAACTAATATTTACTCGCATATATTTAAATAAATTTCATTTGATTTCAGTCTCTATTACGTAAAACCGTTTCGCAATAAATGTGGATTTAAATTAAAGGTCTCGCCAATTAGCGGAGCCAGAGCGTATAACATCAAAAGACAATCGCATCATATTAAATCAAAGAAAAACAAACTTAAGCACATAATGTCTGTAACATTCGAGTCAAGTTGTCTAATTTCCTGTAATTAGCTGGGCTCGTGACCCCTCGCAGCCTCTTTGTATAGCCGCTAAACGTCATAAATCAGTGGCACGATGTCCGCTTATTTGCAACAGGAAACTGTTGAGAGAACGTAGCGATGATTTTACCTTTTTATCTGTCATTACTATATACTGGTTTATACTGTATTGTGCAATTATTAAAAGGCGCCTCCTTAGATATAAGAAATCGATAAAGATATCGTGATGCTTGATTCTTTACTGTCAATCGGAAGGTGTTATGATGGTTGATTATATTTCTGTTCTTCGTTCTGATTGATGTTTTCCGTCGTTTTTTCTTCTATATATAAGAGAGAGTGAAAATCGTACTTTTGAAAATTTATATTATTTCTTATAATAAAAACGATTGATTTAATAATAAACATATTTCACATAAGATGATAATCAAAAATTTATTGATTTCTTTCATTATACCCAATCTTCAAATATTATATACATATATACTATGTATAGAAATTATAAGTTCAAATTGGTAACGGGTTTAAATTTCATTGTTGAATTTTTACTTCTAATTTTATATATATATATATAATATTTTTCTTATATCAAAATCATAAATTTAAACCATTTTGCAAGAAAAATTAAATTTTTTGGGGTTATTGGACACTAAATATATATTTTATGAGAATAAAATATCAATATGTGATTGAACTTATATGGACTTGTAATATGATTTTAAACTTAGTCACTCATAACATTTAAAATGAATTTCAATCATAAATACGTTATAAATTTGACAGGTCTAACTGTGCTTATTTAATTGTCTTAAAATTGAATACATCAGTTCGTAGAATCCATTCAAACTGTTAATTATATTGAAATAAATATACCGTTTACCGTTTAAAATGTTTTGTAATAATTGCTTTGTGTCGATACTGGTTTCGGTATATTGAAATTTACTGTATATATATATATATATATATATATATATATATATATATATATATATATATATATATATTATCATGAGAGTCAGATTATAAGAAAATAAATGAATATATTTCATTAATATTTTTATTTAATTCAAAATAAACCATAATCAGTTAACCTTTAAGATTATTATTAAATAATATAATAAATATAAAAGAAAAAAATTTAGATTTGAACTGCACTTAGTTATTAATAATACTATTCCATTCCATATTATAATTACCAAATTTTAAATTTTTCTACAAAATTGTTTTTGGCCAACAAACAACTAAATTTTTTATTTCATTATCACTAATTATTAAATGAGCTAAAATACTTTAGGTTTTCAGATAACATTTGAAAATTAAAAGTATGATACAACTTAGGCGTTTTGTAAGAAATATCAATACATAAAAGATAATTAAAAAGAAATGAATATAGACATAAACTGTTTCTAAAATCAAATTGAAATTGAAAATCCGTCACATCTTCGAAACCGTTTAAGTTATAAAAATAAAATTAAGTTGCCAGATCTCCAAGTGTGAATCAGTTTGAAAAAATAAAGTCGAAAATATAAATTTTTAGGTTATTTTAATTATATGTCAAAAATTTCAGACATTTATTTATATTAGTTTTGGCGTTTCAGCTACTACATAAAATTAAGTAATCATGAATTAAAATATGGACCGTTTTCGAAAAAACTAAGAACAAAATTCATATTTTCAGATCATTTCAAATATATGTGGATAATTAAAACCATTTAATGGCTTGGTTTTAGAATTAGGGGCGTCACAGTTAGCAGACATGCACTATCTTCTATTTATTTGATTAAATTGTGATATAATTCTTGACAATATTTTACATGTGCTCGCATAATAATACATACATTTTAATGTGGATCTTTTTACATATTTAAAATGATAAAATAAAAAAAATATTTTTATTTCCATAAAAAAAGAATTTAAGTGAGATTTAAGAAATCAAATAATATAGCAAAATGATTTAGAAATGATTATTTTTAAGCAAGTAAATATTTTAAAAGCTAAAATATTTAATTATGTTTCTTAAAAAATGCTATTTTGAAATTAAATAAATATTGATATGCATATATATATATATATATATATATATATATATATATATATATATATATATATATATATGTATATATGTATATAATGAAAATAATATTTCCTTCTATTTTAATAATTGACAAAATTCTTTTAATAAGTAATTAAACTTCATTGTATTTTTAAACATTTGTTTATGCTCGTAACTATTCAAATAAGATTTTTGAATTTAATACTCATAGAATTAAATAATAAACTTAATACTCATTTTATATTTATTTATTATAAAAATGCATTACAGAAATCAAATCGTCTACTCTGCTTTTGTTCGCCCTTCAGTTACTAATGAAATTGAATTTTCGAGGGGAACTATTTTATTTGTCAATGGCTATTTTTTATTCTATAAAAATGTGTTCTATGTAGCGGAATTTTTACTATAACATAGAGCGATAGACCGTGGAAATGAAAAATCCATATTATATATATATATATATATAATATATTTACATACATTCACACTTACACTACATAGTTTAGTGAAAAATAAATACGGTCATTTATTTTATTGTCCTAATCAAAAGGAACTATTCTTTTAAAATAAATATTTTCAAATAAAATATTTAAATACCATAGTTTATGTTGTTATATTTAAATAATATCTTTGAATATAACATAGTAATAATGAATAGTTATAAATTTTGATAAATTTAATGTGTATATCTGTAATAAAATTCTAAAGATCTGATATGTTTTGTCTAGTTTAATAAAATAGTTCATAATTATTACTTAAATAATTGTCGACTTACTTCTAATTTAAATTTAATTGATATTTTTAAATATTGATTCCTCATTTCAGATTATTGTATTTTTTTAAATATAAGCTAAAATAATTATTCGTATTTGTATATATATATATATATACATACATATATATATATATATATATATATACATACATATATATATATATATATATATATATATATATATATACGTTAAAAGCGGATAAATTAACATCAGTATAACTTAAATCAAGAAACAAGGTTTCATGTAAATACGTTATTCGCTTGTACCCTTTTCAATATATGATTTTTATTTCATATTACATCCCTTTTTTTGTTGCTCTTTTCGTGTATACAATAACCGTAATAAGACGACAGGAAACCATTTTTAAATGAGCACATGTGCATCCGGTACGTTTGGGGTGCTCATCCTTGCATATATAATAGTAGATCCTTTACAAGATTTTTTTAAACAGATTTCTAACTGATTTTTCGCAACGTTGATTTTTATGAATTTTATTTTAATTCAAAAAATTTTAAAATCATTCTTTTGTTGTAATAATAAATTATACATATTCATCTGTATATATATATATATATGTAGTAACTTGTTATATTTCATAAAAATTAATAATATAATATTAAAAACACTAAATATATTTTCAAAGTGTATTATATGATTTCAAAAACTTGGTTGATATATTTTTTTTAGTAAATTAATTTAATTTACTTTTTTATATCTATCTATTGTTTTCTTACAGAAAGATTTTCATAAATTAAAATTTTATATATTAGTAAATAAACAAGAGATTTATCATAATATATTTTTATTTAAACAAATGTATGCAGAAAATACAAAGATTGTAAATTCTAAAGGCTTAGATAAACCTATTTCCTATGTAACTTTTCAAAATTTATTTATAAACTAATAAAGAATACTTTATTTGATGTTATCTGGAATTGCCGTTAACCATATAAATAAATAAGTTAAGTTACTTTTTGATATTACGATGAATATCTCGACACTTATGTTGAACAATAAACATTTGTTTGAAACCAGTTACATGACAAGTACCAAAAAAGGAATTTTTCACATAATTGGTATTCTAATTCCAGTACATTGTTATTTCTTTTTCAAAACAAGGAATAGCTTCACTATGTAAATTTTGTTCAACAATATTCGCGATTTTTGTCATGATAAGTTCTGTTTAAAATATTTTAATTAATTGATTATACAAAAAGGTTTTCGAAAATATACACACACATACTTATTTTAAAAAAGTTAATATAATGTATAAAACTCTTTTCTTAGCAACTCTGTGCTTTTTACTAAATACGTACATCTACGTGCTGTATTATATTTATAGCTTGTTTGTATGTGGTGAAAATTCGCACAAATAAATACAATAGGTGACATAAAAAATGATTCTTACGAATTCAGTTCCCTCTGAATAAGACGTGTGGATCAATAAGACGTGATATACGAGTCCCTAAATTCAGTGCGAATTATGTTCACTTCTATGCATGTGAAACAATGTCTTTATAATTTGTTTAGTTTCAGTTGGGAAGATTGAATGAATATAACTTATATATATATATATATATATATATAAGTTATATTAGATATTACGTAGATATATATATACATATATATATATATATATATATATATGTATATATATATCTACGTATATATATATATAAATATTTATGTATAGATATATATATATATATATAAATATTTATGTATAGATATATATAAATAAATATAAATAAATATTTATGTATAGATGTATGTATATAAACATACATGTAACATAATTTTCGAGCTACTTTTTCTATTAAGTTTATAAATAACGTATTCTTTTTTGCATTATTTTATTGATTTTCAAATAGTCAGATAATTAGAAAAATGATGTACATTTATTGAAGTATTTTTTGCGGTTTTATGTGATTAATAATATAAAAGTTGTAGTTTATGGAAAGTTAGTAAATAGAAACATTTACAACATATGAATTTAATGTTTTTTTTTAAAAAAAAACATAAATGTAGGTTAATAATTATAAGCTTCATTAATAATATGTTTATTCACGAGACTTAGAATATAATTGACTTTTAAATAAAATTACAATCGGAACTTGTTTCATATTTAAGATATTTTTTAATTTTGAAAATAGTATTAAAATTAATTAATTTTTTTAAAAAAACACATTTTTGTGAGTAGATTTTTCAGATTACCAAAAAAATTTTATCATTAAAGAGTACAAATCAGGAGTTTTATTATAGTCTAAAACGAATGTAATAATATTTTCAGAAGCCCTCATTCAATAAATTTGTTATTTTACTGATGTGAGAATATTATTATTAACTTAGAGTTAACATTATTTTTCTGACTGATAAAATAAAAAATAATGACCTAATTTCGAGAAGTTGATTGAGCAATGATATAAATCATAAGCACAAAATAAATCTATTAATACAATATCTAAAAGTATAGAAAAGTGATCTATATTTTGTAGTTGTTATGAAACCAATATCATAATTTTTCGTGAAAATTTCGTTGTGTACGAAAACTTCGGATGTCCTCGTTAATAATAATTTAATACAAAATATCTACAACTTTTTTTTAAAAAAAATGTATCCATTTTCTGAAATTTTAGGGAATTTTTTTATATAAATAAATAGACAATTTTTATATATAGATAGATAAAAACTATTGTAATAATATTTCATAACAATTCTTTTAATACCAAGCTAAAAACCTATTTGTTATATTAAATGAATCAATAAGATATATTTAAATGTATTTTGAAAAAAAAATATAAAAAGGTTTACAATTTATAAACCCAAAAAATATTCATAAACTACAATTTTCTGTACTTATAACCACAAACAATTTCAGAAAATAAGTTATAATAGGACTACAAAAATTTAAGTTAATAATTTCTTGATAAATAAAAGTTGTAAAAAAAGTTTTAATTGCTTTTTAAATTGATTGGATGTTTTTTTTTGATGAGTGTATAAATATACATGATATAAAAATTTATTTTCAATAATATAAATACTACTTTCATGATTATTTATATATATATATATATATATATATATATTCTACAATATATATTGTACCAATTCTCTTCACAGAATCGATTTGTGAAACGTCTGTTATAACAGTAAGTTTTTAAGTGTCACAAATAAAATTTCTGTTAGTCGGTTAAGACACGTATGTATATGTATATATATATATATATATATATATATATATTCTCAAAAAGTGTCTGGTAGTAGTTTTAAACAAGTTTTATAGGTTGACAATTGGTTTAAGAAAACTTTATAACAAATATATAAACATACTCTTAGAACTGACTTGTATAAATAATTTCTACTTTCTTAGTTTGTTGAAAATACATTTGTTCGCTTTTTTGAAAATTTTATTTTTCGAATTTAAAAATAAATAAAAGAGAAAACAAGTGGTAGATTTTGAATGAAGGGAATATATATATATGCACACACATATATACATTGAGTTGCGTATTGTTATACTCTGAAATTTGTTAACATGGTAATATTTGTATTTAATTATGCTTCAATTGTTATAATAATAGTGTTGCATAATAATGTGCTATATAAGAATTATTATAATATGTTATAATAACGTAACTAATAACTAAAAAATAAATATACTGAAAAGAAAGTAAAACCGAATGATAAAACTTATTAAGAGGAACAATTAATATAATTCGTGAAATAAAGGAAAACTTTGAACAAATTGTTATTATTTTGTTGAATTGTTTGAAATACATTAATATACAATATGTTAATAAATTACTTATATATATATATATATATATATATGCTAATTTATATGCTTCACTTAAGTAAAACTGTTTTAAAAAATATTTTTGTAAAAAATCATCAAATAGTAGTCTTCATCAAATAATAGTTCTTTAAATTTGAAAAAAGACTGGAATTTGCAATAAATTGTTTAACATTACTTCATGTGTAAACTAAGAAATATAGTGTAAGTTGTTCACTAATATATATATATATATATATATATATATATATATATATATATATATATATATATATATATATATATATATATATATATATATATATATATATATATATATATATATATATCATCATCATCAATTAATTACTATTAGTTAAAAAAAACTAGTGTATCTAGTTCGAAAGTGCACTGCAACATTCAGTGATGTTCCCACGTTTAGTAATAACAAGTAGGTCACTCAACTATTACATTATATTATTGTCACTTGTTTTAAACCAAGCACTATTGGACACATTGTGTATTGTTTGAAAGACCGTTGACGCGGTCTCTTCAAAAACGGAAGTGGGCGATGCGGGCCGTGTTTGCAATGCCTCCTTGGTGTAGAATTTCTCGAGCAACCTGTTTCCTTCTTCTCGACAGGATGTGTTAAATATTATCTTTCCGATATTTGTGTATTCGTATGCGTCGAAAAGGTTCATTCAGAACATCTTCAAAACAGCTAGTCTCTTCGTCTCTTCGTGTAACGGATTTGTTTGGGAGAAAAAAAATTTATATAAATAAATATTGTCGTTCGGTATCGGATGGCTTTAATAAAAATAAAACGAATAATATACTTAATGTTACACCTGTAAACGGTCATTTTGACCTTTATCAATTTTATTCATTTATTTGTACCCGAGTTGTCATACATACATGTAAAGAAGAATGCTAAAAATAACAAATACAAAATAATTCGATGTATTATCAAAAACTTATTACTACAGTATTGAAATTTAGTGTATATATTTTATATATGAAGATTTCTTATATATATATATATTCATAAGTTTGTGTTTAAAATATGTTATATATGTAATTTTTATTAATTGTAATATAATATAAAATGAATTATATACTCAGTCAGGATGAAGGTTGAATAAAAAATTAAAAGGAAAGCAACTAAATAACTTACAGATTTAAATTCTTGTTTTGTTAAAAACTCTTTTACGTGTATAAAATAATTGTCATGAAGATACTTTTATAATCTTAAATATTTTTAACAATTTCGTAAAAGTTTAGAAATAAAAGTATATATTTTTTAAAAGTTATTTATTAAATAATATTCTTTCACTTAAGAATTTATATATATATATATACATATATATATATATATATATATATATATATATATATACATAAATATATATATATATACATACATACATACATATATATATCTATACATACATACATATATATATATATATATATATACATCCATACATATATGTATACATACATAAATATATATATATAGAGAGAGAGAGAGAGAAAGAGATTCAATTTAGGGTTCTACATGAAAGTATTAAAAAATAACATGATTTTTTAATATTTTCATGTGAAAAACTAAAGTGAATCACTATATATATATATATATATATATATATTTAATATTTGTCATTTATTAATTGACGTATATTGTCTATTTTGGTTTCTTATTTCCAAAGATTTGTGCTTTTAATGTTTATATATATATATATATATATATATATATATAGAGAGAGAGAGAGAGAGAGAGAGAGAAAGATTCAATTTAGGCTTACAGAGGAGTATTAAAAATATCATGATTATTTAATTTTTGCGATTTTTTGAATACTTCCATATGGAAACTTAAATTGAATCAATATATATATATATATATATATATATATATATATATATATATATATATATATATATATATATATATATATATATATATATGTATAGACTTTAAAAGCATAACTGTCAGAAAATAATAAACCAAAATAGATAATACTCTAGACAGAATTTTAATAAATGCCAAATTTCAAAACCATTTTTAGAGAAATTTATAAAAATTCAGTCCATATCCGTACTGACATCTGATTTTAATCTTTTTAATTATACCTCGCACATACGTATGAGTGTGTATACCTAGCTATTCTATAAACATGTATGCCATACGTAATTTTTTTGTATGCAAATTATGATTATCGAACCGTTACCTTAAAATTTGCCTAATGTTATCGAAGATCTGCCAAATCTGAGATACAATTATTTAGATCAGATATTTAAAAAATAACATGCAACTACTACAATGTAAATAATTTTCTATATCTGGAATATATAATATATGTTATTAATTATCAATTTAACATATTTCTAATGAAATGAAATCATTACTTTTCGTAGAAATGGCTCAAACCATGTTGTTCGACGAAGGCCAACAGCACAATTTAACTGATTTTTTATGATTACGGTTTTCTTTAACGTTAATTATTTAAGATGATGCGTTTAAATATAACGACGTAATTGCTCCACTCTGGTTGCATTCCACAATTACTTTCATATGTCGAATGAAGTTAGTCGTTATTCTAGAAGGATGTTATTTTCTTCATATAATAATTTTTAGTATTAAAAGATAATCATTACAAATAATCATTAAAATTTATTGTCAGATTTTAATATAGGGTAGATATTTCTTTGCAATTCTCTTTATATGTGTATATATATATATATATATATATATATATATATATATATATATATATATATAAATAAACTATACGAGCTAGAAAATATGAAAGCTTCATGTTTGAAGTGTAGATTTTTTAAATTTGATTCACTCTTGACATATGTGTTTAAATTCGCATATATATATATATATATGTGTATGTGAGATAAATCTTCTATTATCTCAAATAATTGCAATAACAACGGTAAAATAACACAGTTTTATTATCATATTAATTTATGTTACTAAATGAAAAGATATGATATAAATAATAAAAGATAAAATATTTAATAAGTTGTTTATGAACTTGTTTGTAATATACTTACGAATTTTTAATGGGGGATTATTTTTTTCGTTTTAAAACTATTTATCATTTATAATTGACAAACTAAGAGAGAAATTAAAATTCAACACATTTTATCCAAACGATTAAATCAATAAATAAACAAATGTAAGTGCAATAATGTAGTTTCATGATCCTGTGTTTAAAAATATATTGTTAATATGGAAATAATTTTATTTAAGTACAAATGTTAAAATTTGTTTATACTTATTTTATTACTAACCGTTTTATCCTTGATTTATAATTATTCTTCAGTTATTTCTATTATGCGACTATATCAAAAGTGTTTAAAAATGTTAAACTTGTAGTTTTTGTAAGAAGAGGCAAAAAATATTGTCTAAATTTTAATTATATTTTAACAGACAGATTTCTTTAGACATTTTTACAAAAGCGTACATTGAGCCATGATTGTAAAAGAGTACAATATTTATTTGAAAACCAACATTTTTATGACACATTTGTGACTATTGGAAAAATTAATGAACATTTCAACTAAAGAATGTATTAATCAATGACGAAACGTTATAAAATATACTGTTTACATGTTGTACCTTTTAAAATTAAAAATGAATAAATTATTGCTTTTAAAATTTAAACATATAAAAATCATGTTTTTTTATTAGTTTATAAATATTAAAAAGTGTTAATAAAATACACAGAGCTCTTGTTATAAATATATAAATTATTATATACAAAATTTATTCACTCTGTAAAATACTTGTTTGTGTTTAAAGTAGGATACTAGTTTATTACCTAAACCTATTATTATACACCTTTCCTTATGTTAAATTTTTTAAAAAACATAAAATAATAGAAAATTATATAGATTTACGACCATGACATTTCAAAAATAAAGAATACCATCTGACTTTGTTCTTTATTAACGTGTCTGTTTAAAGACAACACGCCTTTACAGCTACTTAATTGCGAAAGGTCATTCAGAAATTGTGTAAACTATTCTCTTTATTATTCGACAAAATAGATGAAACTATTTTAAGTGCACTATAAACTTTAAAACCGTGACGGACGGATAAAAATATTTAATATAATAATTGTATTATTGATTTTCAACTATTCTATATCGGTGGTTGTTTGTATTAGAGACCAGTCTTTTGAAAGAAAGTTAGTTTTATAAAAAAATGCATATTTGATGTAATAATAAAAATGAGTTTTTAAATATTGAGATCGTTTATATATTAAAAATAAATTAGACACCCATACACGACAGTATACACGTATGTGCCAAATTTATATCTATGTACATGAAAATATAAAGATATTTCAGAATATAAAAGTTAAAAAATATATTTAGTAAAAAATCTTTGAAAATAAAAATATTTAATAACAAATTCACAATACGGACTAAAAAAATTGTTTTAATAAATATCTAATATATTTTCGAATAGAATTAAATTTTCATCTTTAGATCAATTTTTTTTTATTTTGATTAAGTCCTAATTTCAATTCTTCCTAGTCAATTTATTTAAATTATTAAAATTAAACTTACTTTCTTAGACACTTTATGTATATGTATATATATATATATATATATATATATATATATATATATATATATATATATATATATATATATATATATATATATATATATATATCAGGATTAAGTGATATTAATATTATAGAAAAATATGCCTTCGATTTTGATCTATATCATTTTAGAAATTATTTTTTTCTTAATTTTTTATTACTGGGAATCACAAATAGAATATTTATAGTATGAAAAACTTGTACCTTGAAGAAGATTAAAAAAATATGATTAAATTATAAATTGTCTTTTGCGGTCTTACAAGTCTAATGTAACGGAGTACAACTTATTGTGTATGGCTATTTAGATTTAGTCTGTTCATATATTCTAAATGAATTTTCTATAAATTATATATTTATAAACAAGATACTTGTTTTATTATTAAAATCTTATTTATTATTATCGTAAAAAGTATTATTGCAATTGAGAATTGTAATCCTTTTTTATTTTGTATTTGTTTCCATTACTATTTCTTAAAATTATTTTCTATAAATTTATGATTAAAAAAGTAAAATAAAACACAATAATTTTAATTTGCGAAGAATATAATTTAAAATGTTATTTTTGTACTGTATTCTGTTTATATGATAATAATTCCGTTTGTAATTAATATTTTATCAATCATGAATATAAAATTAAATTAAAACACGTATTTTATTAAAACATTTCTAATAAATATTAATATATATATTAGTCGTGAAAAACAATGTATAATTTACTATTATGTTGTATATAAAATTCTAGTATACATTAATTATATTGTTATAAAAATATATATTTATCTAAAAATACACAATTTTTTAAACAAAAAAACAATTTAACTTTTCACATTTAATGCTGAGTTTAATCTAATCTAATGAATTTATTATTTTAGTTCCGCTTCATCGTATTTCTATTCTAAATCGTAACATTTTTTTACAAAATAACTTTCTGTTCTCGTGTTCACTTTATTTTTTTCAATTCTGTTTTGTCTTGAGTATTGCAAGCATAAATATTGTAACAAAATTGCTTTCCAAGACTGAAATTATATGGAATGTCTACGTACAATTTTCTAGATATTCGCATCAACAACAAAATTATAGGACAAGAAGGTATTATGAAACAGTAAAAATTATTTTTATTTTCTTTTTTATCACATTTTTATTGAAAATATTCAATCAATTATAAATGTGTTAATTAAATTTTTCTTTCTTTGATTTATTTGTATACATGTTGTCGTATAAAAGAAAATGTTAAAAATATAAATATAAGACAAATCAAAGCGTTAATGGAAAAGTTTAAGCTGTAATATCGATTTCAATGATGTAAAAGCTATATAGTTTATTCGCTAATACAAATATTGTCACTTTGGTCGGTTTAAGCAGAAAAACGATCATCTTTCAGCGATAATAGCCTGATTTTTATTTTGGATGGTCATCAAAGAATATGTCATAGCATGAAGTGTATATAATATATTTCACAAAATAGACAAGAAACTATAATATAAACTTACAATATAAATATTTTGTTAAGAAATTTATTTTTATTTATTAACATTTATTTATCAAATTAATATATTTAATAATAATAAATAGATCCTCTTATCTTGAAACATAGTAAAAACATTATTTTCCTAATAATTAATATTTAATTAATTGAAAGTTAATTAAATTATAATTGAAATTTTACATTCATTTCTACAAACTGAATTAATTTAAAAATGAAATATTATTTATTTATTTCATTTTCGTTCTGATGTTTTGGGCGCCATATTGAATAGCTATCATAGTATAAAATATTTGTATGTAAATTCTATTACATATATCAAAAATATACTTACAATACTATTATTATTTTCATATTAGTCTTACTATATTTACAATTATAATATTTTTGAAATTTTTTAAATGAAATATTGTGATCGATAGCTGAATAGTTTTGTACGAGAGATTATAATATAACTTTTGAATTATTTTAGATATTGAAGCAAAACAAAATAAAAAAAAGCATAGAATGTTGTATAGTGTATTCATTTTTCAACCTTTTTAATAATATTGTAAATACATTTGTTTTGAATTGTAACTTACTTCTAAATTGTATTCGTGAAGAAATTTGTTTTTATTACTCCAGCCAATGTTTACAGGTAGTCTTAATTTGATTGTAGAATTAAGATGCCTTCCTCTGAGATTATGTTTTAATGCTGGAAATAAGTAGGAGTAAGCTCGATTTATATTAAATATTTTTAATAATTTTATTTTTTAATTTTATTTTTCGGCATACATCTTTAATAAATAATTTAATGTTTACCTAGATGATTTATTATTTAACTAAATATTAAATAAAAAGGTCGATATAAATTATATTCATAAAATACCATTTAACTTTTCAAAACATACAGAAGAGTAAAATTCTTATATAAATTTAAATTACAAAGCTATATTAAAAATAAAAACATTAAAATAATTATAATTAAAATTCTATGTTTGTTAACAAAACTTATAATTTCGATTCAATAAATGTTTTTGTTTAAATCATATTTTTATAAATGTTAGAATATAAGTCAAATTAATTTTAAATTAAACGTATTAATTATATAAAATAATAGTCTTATACAATTTAGATGATAAAGAATAAGTGGTTTGATTTTACTCGTTCATTAACCCAGATGATTAACAATTTATTATGTTTGTAAATGAATCAATCCATAGAGAGTGAGGCTACACAATTTTCTTTTTAATGTAATTTCGAACATAGTTGCGCTTGTGCGTTCCTGTGGTTACATCAAGGTCACAAGAGACTTAATCATACGATACATCCTTTCCTTCCCCTACCTGCATGTATTCGTTCCTGATCTATAGTGGAATTCCGGGACGCGTGGGATATAATCCCGTTGACTTCTATTGAACAATGAATGATTGATATGGGCTTAAGGTTGTCTGTAATTTACTACCTTAACAGGAAATTTTATCTCAAATCAGAAAATACTACTTGAATTCTGTATTGATATCAATGGAATTGATATAATGAAAAGTATATTATCACGAAAATATTTTAATTACTCACTTGAATAGAAGTAATTGAAATTTTAATTTATTTTATTATCCCGTTTTAAATATTATTCGTACTAAAAATGACGTATTAAATTTGAAAATAAAATTAATATTTGGAATTTTATTATACTTGCAGTAAATTTTACGATCAACACATAGTGATTTATTTTTTCAGCGTAATTCATTAAATTCTGAGAAAGAATGTTGAGTTATTTTTATAATAATGTGTAAAATAAAATTACAAATATTAGTTATATATATATATATATACACATATGTATGTGAATATATAAATTTATTTGTGCATTTATTTCTATAGTATATTTAGTATGATCTAAAGAATAATTCATTAATATATGCATGGATTTATCAAGTTTACATAAATTATTATCACTGCTGAATTAACTGTATTTAATATTAAACATTATCTCCCATGTATAAAAATAAATATCAATCCGTTAAAACCAAAGAACATGACATTTTCATTAATAATGAGGGTAAGTCAGTTTTTATGTCAATATGATATTGATAATTATTTTATGCTCTTAAAAACTGACTACATTTGCATAACCCCATAAATAATGTCAGGGATGATATATCATGAGGTATGTCTGATCAAGTCTTTGGATTATAAATCGTTTATTTAAGTATTATTACAAGATTTTTGCATTTTTTTATATTGTGTTGTTCATGATATTATCTTATTGCAATTCGTGGTTACTACAAAGATCATGTGGTTGAATAAAAATGTCTTCAATATTTTTTTATTCTTGATAATCTTTTATACATCTTTTGACATTTATTAATTGCAAAGGAATGTTTGTGACGAATGATTATTTTATACAAAACTTCCGAAGAGATTTAGATGACATTTTTTATAATAGCAGAAAAATGATAAATCAGTTTTTAAATACTTTCATAGG